>WAAB01018980.1:131651-200216 GCA_013389865.1 Piaya cayana
GCCCGGCCAGCCAACCAGTTTTCCACCCAGGAGAGTGTGCGCCTGTCCAGGCCAGAGGCTGACAGTTTCTGTAGCAGAATGCTGTGAGAAACTGTGTCAAAGGCTTTGCTGAAGTCCAGGAATACCACATCCACAGCCTTTCCCTCATCCAGCAGCCGAGTCACTGTGTCATAGAAGGCGATCAGGTTAGTTTGGCAAGACCTGCCTTTTGTAAACCCATGTTGACTGGGCCTTATCACCCGGTTCTGTTGCATGTGCTTCATGATAGCACTCAAGATCACGTGTTCCATGAAAGACCACACAATCTTTTATTTCTTCTTTGCTGAAACCTTTCATGTGGAAGAAAGACACAAGACTTTTCCCCTACCTGTAAATAAAAAAAGGCAAAAGACTTTCAAATGAGCTCATCCTTATCTTAAATATTCTGATTATTTGTATTTCACCAGCAGACAGGCTGCAAATACTTGTTCTCTGTTAGTCATGCCCAATAAGGATATCAAATACATTTTGTTTTGGTCCATCTTGCCATGAAAAAAGATATGATAACTCTTGACAGTGGATTTTTCCCACCAGTTTGCTCCCTGGTGAAGCAATGCAGCTCTCAAATTCACTGCCCATATACACACATGCACAAATCCAAGAAGGGTCACTTATTGTTTAATCTTTTCTCTTTCCTCTCTTCTTGATAGTCCATAACACACCCCTGGTTGCTGGTGAGCTGTGGAGGCTTCATGCTGCGCTTGTGATGTCAGTTTGGAGAAAAGCGTCGAGGACTTCAGTCATACAAGGAGATGATGGGAGGAAGCTCTGTGATGTGACGATGTGTCCTGGCTTTGAAGTCTGTGATTAGGCTGGGCGGAATGAAGAAGTCCTGCACGATGTGTCCTTTTGATTTGAAACTCTGATGAGTGATGATGTGAGTCCAGCACAGGACTGTGAGGTTCTAACCCTCTGCTGAAGTGGTGCGATGAGCCCGTCCCCTCTCCATGCAGAAATCCCGGGATTCCCCTTGTTGTGGGCCATAGCTTTGTTGACAGGCTTATTTTTCACTTTAGCATGATAAAAAGATTTTGTCTCATGCTTGGAGATGATTCATCTATTATTATGTTTAATAATTAGAATTCCACGCTCATCCACTGCTTCCTCTGTGCTCTACCAGAGTGGTCTCTTCTCTGAACAGCTCCATCTGTTGGGATCACATTGCCATATCAGAAAAAAAGTCTAAATAAACCCAAACCCATTGCCCCTCAAAGCCCAGCAGCCGCAAGAACACCCTTTCTGCTTGGGCTGTGAAGAGAAGTGATGGACATGGGGCCTTGCACACCAGCTGTGTGCCTCTGAAACAAACCTGCTGGCTAAAACTCCTGCATCCCTGAGCTCTCCTGGGTCTTTAGCAGCTTCTGAAATCAGGACTGCAACGTGTCTGCTGTGGATTTGGGCAGAGATAAGGAGGCAAACCCTCTGCGCTTTGTGTCCTCACACCATTTCCTTTCATTTCCCAGCCCAGCTTTGCCTCGTCGGGTGCAGCCAGCAGCCTGCCAGGGACTGTCAGGGGCTGTGCTTGCTGGAGAAGAGGAGCTGGAGGCGGCTGGTGATGCTGGGCAGCTGTTGGGGGGGTGTCCACTGCACACAGCTGGAACAGAGCAGCAGGAGCAGCTGGATTATAAGACATGGAAAGAGGCAGGAGACATCCCTACAAAACTGCCCAGCTGGGAGTTGCAGAAGGGGCATCCCTGTTCCTCTGGGCAGTCTCCAGTGAGCAGCGGGGCCAGGGGCTCCTGTACCCCGTGCTGGGGCAAGTCTGGCCCTGTGGGAGCAATGTGCCCATCAAGGACTTTGCTCAGAAACCAGGGGCCAAGGGTGGCACAGGGACTGCTGGGGATGAAGTGTTGTGGGTGGCTTGGAGGTCGCTACGGATAGACATATGACACGGAGACGACCGGGGTGGAGAAGCACTGCGGGTGGTGGTTTGTATGGATGAAGCAGCGCAGAGAGGCCTCTGGAGTCGTGGCCCAGAGGTTGCCATGTCCGACCTGGCCACAGGGGGGTACCACAGACAGTGACACGGCCACTGGCTGCAGCCATCGCCGGTGGGAGCATCGCCTCTTGCTGCTCCATCTCCCCTCCTGCCCCTCTGCTGCCAGTGGGTTTGAGGGAAAAGGTGTGAGCCCGGCTCCTGCTCCAGCTGGGCAGAGCATCAGCCTGTTGTGCCTCCGAACAGAAATCCTCTGCAGGGTTTGCTCCTCTGGTCATCTTCCAGATGCCTTCGTGGTGTGCGTGGCACGAAGAGCTGTGGCTGCTACGTGATGGCCTCGCACACCAGACGGAAGAGGCCAAGGCTGCTTCCCAACCTGACTTGGTAAAGACACTAAAAGCAAAGCAATCTTTGCAGAAAACGTGTTTCTCGTGGAGGTTGCAATTCCATTAAAACGTCTTTCTTTTTTTTAGCACCTAGCAATGCTGAATGCCAGTAAATTCAGTCATCTCTCTGGTGGCTCTGTTCATGCTGGGCTCAGCTCCGTGGCTGTATTTGAGCAGCTGCACAGCTTGTTGGAGGCATGAGCAAGGCTGGCATCAAGGGCAGGCTCCGTTGCCTGTAATTGCCCAAAGCTGGAGCCATTTAAAAAATTAGGGTTACAAACATGCTGGCAAGCAAATAGTTTTCCCTTGTATGGTTTATGTGAGGATCTGCTTCAAAGGAATTATCATCTGCTTTCTTGAAAGTGTTTTCTTCTTCCATCTGCCTTCTTGAAAATGTTGTCTTCTTCCAGCTGCTTGTGGTGTAGGTATGAACGGGCTTACAGAGCATCTGGTGCTTGATATCAAATATTGGAAGTTTTTCAGCATTATACCTTTTATATGTGGCCTTGTCCTAAGGCAAGAATGAGGCCTTATTAATTTTTCTTATTGTTTTTTTCTTTTTAAATGTCTTCTTCTAGGAACATCAGATGTTCAGAATATCAGCAGTATTCTTTATGGTAAAAGTATACTGATTTTTTAGTGGAGGCACTTTTATTGCCTCCTTAAAAGGCAAAAGAAATCTGCTAGCTAAATGAATGCACACATTTTATTTCTCATGCTATCAAGTGCAGCATGAAATATGATCCAGTCTCATTTGTGAAGGAATAGTTCTAGTTACACAGATGAAAATTTATACTTAAAAGGCAAAACCAAACAAAACTGTAGAGCTTGTTTGCTTATCTTCATTTGTGATTGTCCTTTGGAGACTGAAGTCCAGCCTGGAGCTGACATAGCACAAGACAGATTGCTTCTATGGACTTCAGTGGGAGTTTGGATTGGGCTATGAGATGTTGCAAAATTATAAATGCCTCCCAGAAGGACATATTACTTATTCCTAATGGAAAAAGTGGGATATGAGAACTGTGGTGATTGCTTCAGATTCCCAAATTTCTCTGCCTTGAAAATGATTATCTGCAGATTCATGTCCATGATGGACAGTCGTGAAGGAAGACTTTCAAGCTGAACCTGAGGTTTCCTCACAAAGGAAACACTGCCAGGTGCTCTGTTATTGTGCTCTGAAATAGTTTGAGTTGCTGTGGCTCAAGTGCACAGTGCATCCTGGGAAGAGCAGCAGCCCTCTGCAGAAATCCTCCCTGCACTAGTCAAGGCATCAGCATTTAGCAGACAGAGGACAGCCATGAGCAGTGGGTGCTTGTACGCAGGCAGGGACGTACCCTGCAGCCTCAGAAACACATTGGCTGAGTAGTTGAGAGTTCAGAGAAGAGCAGTATCTCTTCTGTGGCAGACAGGAGACAGGGATTCAGCAGTGTCAGTCAGGCAGAGAAAATTAAATAGAAATTAGTTGGGTGACCCAAAAGCAGCTTTTTTTTTTTTTTTTTTAATATCAGCTTATCCCTTGTCACAGTACTGGGACAATATTGAGTCTGACACTACAGACCAGCAGCTTGTCAACATTGTGGAAGAACAACAACACTTTGGTCTCCCTGCTTTTAGAGCAGACTTTCCTTCTGGGAATTAAAACAAAAGAAGGGAATGGGAAAGCTTCTCTCACTGCAGCCTCCTTATGCTGGGAGACAGGCTGCTCTGATGGGTTTGAACTGTGGCAGGTTTGCTGGGTACTTTCACAGCTGCCCAATGTTGTGTAATTTCCAGCCTGCTGCAGGATGCTTTGTGCTTCTGCCATTTAAGATGGCCGTGGACAGAGGGTTCAGGGCTAATTCTTCCTGAAAAGCTGGATTATAAAGAGACGAATTCCAGTCACACCTGTGGGTGGATTTCTGGACAGTTCTTGAAAGCTATTGCATTGGGAGGTTGAGAAGAACGAGGAGTGGAGTTGGTAAGCACCTTGTAGATTAGGAAAAAAAAGAGGAAAACTAAAACTGAGATGCTTTCACTTTAGAAGATTTGGGGTTGTATTTCTAACAAAGTGAAGTTCAGATCAAACAGCCGTGTTCTTGGAACAGCCCCAAATTCTGCCTTTTTGCAGAGCTACCCTAACCAGTTTGCAGCAGCCTTGAGATGTCTTCACAGTTTGAAGAAAAACCACTACCAAACCTTGGGAAACGTGAGTTAGTCTGACTTTGGTTATGGAAAAGCTACTAGGCAGAAGTATGAAAAGCTTGCTGGTAAATTATTTACAAGAAAATACCTTACTCGGCATGGGGTTTGCAATGAGGGGGTCATTTTAATGACCTGCTTCAAATGTTATTATAAATCCTTACTTCCTCACCAGCTAAATCATGACTGCCTAATACTCTGTGCGCTCTCCCATAGAAATGTCACTAACTTGTGAATGTGTTGGAGTTTGGAGCCACATGGCCCCATGGGATGGAGGGGAGAGCAGGAAACATGAGGGGCTAGCAGGGATCCAGGGAGGGCAATGCCCATCCCAGATTCGGCCACGCAGCTCTTGTGTTTTCATAGCACCGTCCACCTCTGCAAAATGCAAGACCTCTGGGAGCTTTTTGGCAAGATGCTGAACTGGAGCAACCTAAATGAAAGCATGTCCCTCATGCAGAAGAAAGAACAGTTTTCAGGAGGATAAAGAAGGTAAGTGTTTAGCTTTGGTTGAATGATTTCTTTGCGTTATGTATGAAAACTTCTAAGCTGTAATAGACTTCACGCTTACCTGGGACAGTCAGTAGAGCTTCACAATAAACTGCTCCAGAGCCACCCCAGGCCAAATCCCCAAATCCCCCTCCCTCGAGTTATGCACACTTTGCAACAGTTAGTTAGAGGTGCAGGAGTGAAGGCAACCTAATGGGTAAATGGATACCTGGCCAGAGGGACATATATCTAGGGAGGGAGAAACTCCATCCCTGTGGAAAATAAACATTGCACCTCTGAAAGGCAGCAGCCACTGCAAACACGAAGGAACGCGAGTCCTACATCCAGTTCTTGACTGAGGATTCACTTTGTGCTGGAAGGAGGCTATGGACTGTTTTCACCTACTAAATTCTACTCAAAGAAGTGGCAAAACCTTAGGGGGTTTGTCTGTAGAAGCAGTAACTCAGAAAAGTGCCCAGCAATGAGGATGTCAACAGAGTTTTGGTAGCTTTTAAATTTTTTTCTACCTTTAGAATCCTCATGACTTAGAAAAATAAATCCCTGTGCATTGCATGCTCTTTGTCCTTGCTGCCTATGTGAGAATCATAGTCAGCAGTTCTCCAAGTCATTTAGGGGAATTTTATGGTAACGATATGCAAGTGAAAGCATACGGAACTGTCTTTGCCAAAGAGAGGCAATAGGGCTTGTGATCTAGTTTCAAAGTAAATGAACAATTTTGGATTTGGAGTGAAGGCAGAGTAAGGAGGTAGGGAAAATAATGTGAATAGGAAAATGAAATCTTCAGCAGAATCACAGCTACCATAAATATAGCTGTAAGAGGATGCAGAGACCAGCAAGAAACTTACCCTGGCTGAGCTGTCCTATTTCCCACATAGAAACCAAGACTGGTGTTTGCCAAGCCTGTGTACATCAGCGTTGTTTATTTTCCTCAGTGTTTTTCTTTCTTCACTTTGTGTACGAGTAAGATTTTAATTTTAGAAGAAATTCTAGTAGGCTTCTGTGGGCAGTTTGTAGGAGGGGAGATGAAGGATGGTAATTCTGTTTCTTCATAAGAATTCAGGGTAGTTGCCTGAGCTCAGCTGGAAAGGCCACCATCAGACAGGTGTCACAAGCCTAGTTTGCATTTAACTTCCCAGATTTTTCCTTAGAAGTGAATATTTGAAGTCACTGTGCATGGGCAGGCACAGAGCTCATACCATTCATACAGGTTTGTCTGTATGTGAATTGTATGTTGGTGCACTGTATGCCAGTACAATTCCCCCAGTTTTGTCTAACTGTGCCTCCTTCTCCACACTACACTGGACCTGTTTGCACACCTGTTGCTCAGGTACATTCATAAAGTGGTTTTGCAGTCCCAGGTCTCTTCCCTCACCCACATTTGGATTAGGAGGGCTCCAGATCCAGGTCCTATGGAGATGTGGCTCTGTGAGAGCAAAACGTGTTTAAAAGTATAGAACTCTGCTTACGCATTTTGCAGCTCTGGATGGGCCAGTATCTGCCTGGACTGTAGAGGAATCTCACTGACCAGATTAATTAAACCAGAGTCCAAATGTCCTTCGTGTTGTACTTCTTCAATTCTGCTGCAAAGGGGTTTGTCTGAGAGTTGGATGATCTTTGGATGGGTTAAATCATGATGAAATGCATAACCGAATTGATCTCGTTAGTCTGGATAAGGATCCGAGGCATGCATACTGGTATCTGGTGTGAAAGCAGAGAGAAAATAACACAGGGTTTCTTTTGGACTCCTACTCCACTCACCAATGCTGGAGTCCAAAAGACACCCCTGCCTGCTCTGTTTGTTTGTTTGTCCAGCACTCGTACACCCCTATTTACTTACAGACACAAGGGACACTGACTCATTTGGCGGCCTCTAATGACAGCTTAAGGTTTACCACCCTGTACTAATTCTGTGGTGTTAAAAATACGAGTTTTTCCAAATGAAGAGCAACAGTACGCAACTGCAGAGAATGGTTCTTCTCTTATTCACTGTGTGTTTGCTTTGTCCCACACCTTTGTTTTTGGAATTGCTGTTTTCGTAGAAAATGAGCACAAAATTAGGTAAGTCTAACTCAGCTTTTTCTAAGTATGTTTTCTGGGGATTGCCATGTGGGCTGAAAAAGAAGTCACTTCTCACAGCTGAGAATTTGAACTGAAAATGAGGTCAAGAAACATTGACTACAAGATGCATGGAGGCTTTTCAATTAAGATTGGCCACATTGCTGTAGGATGGTGTTTACTGGTCAGATACTTCCTGAAATGCTCCACAAATCCCAGAGAGTGGTGTTGGGAGCTAAATTTACCAACATTTCTGTGGGGTTTTTTAAAGTAATTATTGTTCTGTTCCATCAGGCACTCTATCAATGGTGGTCAATATTTTTGCCTACATTGGTACAAGGGGAAGTAACTAGAAGAATGGAAAATGAATTATTTATGAAGACCTGCTGCAATGCATACTCATCTGCTTCTTATGAGAGGTTTTGGCCATCATCAAAACCATGAGGGATTAGATGAGAAAAAGACTTTCTGTTTAATTTTGTACTTTGACTGTTACTCTGCAGCATTTGACTTAATGTTCTTCTGACATTTAAGCCTCAGAGGCATTTATAGAGGAGAGACTTTCCTTGGTTGCTCTCACCTGACTGATAAAGGCAGATCAATAGATGAAGGGGTCCTGCATGACACATTAAAGAATAGCTGTATGTGGCAGACATTCACCACTTCCACTCACACGCAAAATCTCTTTTGTTTAACAAAGGATTTTGCAGTGCCACTCCCTTTACCCTCCCACTAAGTAAATAGTAGGCAATAAGCATTTACTGTGGACCTAAAGGCTGCAGAAGGATTAATTATACTCTCATAGTTTCAGCTGATGTCTGCTCTGTTGGTATGGTGGTCTTGTAACACTTCTGAAATACTTGGGAATATTTGGATTCTTTTATTTTTTAGTGGAAGCAAATGTTGGCTTTCAGTGGGAAGAGACAACCCTTTGTGTTGTCTGAAGTTTGAAGTCTTTTGCAATGCTAAACTAACGGTGTATTTTAACTCCTTTTTGTGGTTTATGCAAGATAGTCATTTAGTGTTTCATCACTGTTGGGTATTTTGATTTATATCTATCTTTAGAAGTAACTTCTTTATCCATTCAGGTATGAATTGGTTAAACCACATAGACATTGCTGTTATGCTGATAAAGGATCAGTGTCAGGTCCTGGCCATTGCTGGGACCTCTCTAGCTGGGGATCCAGTCAGTGAGGACCCTGCTGTGCTCCTGCATTTATGTACACTTAGATTTATCAAAGAACAAATAAAAGTATTATTTGGCCTCCAGTGTATTCTGGTGATTAGTATGTGGCTTCAGAAGCATAACCGCCCAGCAAAACTTGCTTTGTCCCACTGAAGGATTTCCTTTACAATCTCAGGTGTACTTCTTCCAGAAAAACAGGCTTAGAGTGGTGTTTTGGGCCTCCAGATCATAGTATCTTCTCGTGACAAAATAGGGAAGCATGGATGGTCACTGAGAATTGCTACGAAGGTTGATTGTATGAGGTTGGAAGTATAGTCTTGGGTCAACAGGTCTGTAATCAGGACTATTAATGATAGACCAAAGCGGTGTTGTGACCAAAACTAGGTACCTCTGTCTTGTGCTGTCTTCCTCAGCTTGGACACAGGGCTTTTCACTTCCTAGCATAGTGCTAGCAGAAACTGATTACTTATTCTGTGAGGCAAATAAGCATGTATGTACACATGTAAATTATATAGTGAACCAGATGCCTTTCTCCAGACTGAATAATGACTTCATATTGGAAAGCTGTATTTTTCATGTCTGTCTCTTGAACATTGTTTTTCAGTTACATGGTACTTTCTGTAATTAGCAACGAAAATTCAGGCAGAAGAATATAGTGTGTGTTTGTTTCATGAAGAGCTGCGACCATTCTGATATTTTGCAAAATATTGAAAAGCTCATTTAATACCAGCTCAGCTATTTATAACTCTTGCACAAAGTTAACAAAAAAAGCAACATAACTCATGAAGCAAAGGAGTGTCTTTGCCAAGTGTAATATTTGTGTTTCGAAACATGGTCTATATTGTATGAAGCAGTAGCCTTCAAACTGCCTCCAAGGTTTCTTTTGGCTGATGTTTATCCAAAGAGTCTTGCTCTTCATTCATTTTAATGGCTGAGAAGGAGCTGAGTGTTTTTACACTGCGAGGCTGGCGCAGCTCAGTCTCTGCTTGGCTGATGCCAGATGCCCTTGTCCACTCGTCCAGGTGAGCATGGGGCAGTGAGTGCCACAGTGTGCTGGCAGTGGGCTGATGTGCACAGCCCTCGTGCAAAAATGACTGCCTCTTCTGCCACTCCTCAATCACATCCCAAAATTTTGCACGCGGATGTCTCTTATTCTGCCTTTGATTTTGCCCTCTATATCCTGCAGATTTGTCATGATGGAAATGAGTAGGAAGCTGAGAGAACACCTTATTGCCCTTCACAACTACCTGAAAGGAGGTTGTAGCAAGGTGAGTGCTGGTCACTTCTGTTGAGTAACAAGTGACTGGAGGAGACGAAATGACCTCGAGTTGTGCCAGGGGAGTTTTAGATTGGATATTAGGAAAAATTTCTTCACTGAAAGGATTGTCAAGCACTGGAACAGGCTACCCAGGGAAGTGGTGGGATCACCATCCCAGAGGTATTTGAGAGACATGTAGTTGTGGTGCTCCGGGACATGGTTTAGTGATAATCTTGGTAGTGTTAGATTTAATATCAGACTCAATCATAAAGGCCTTTTCATACCTAAATGATTCTGCGAAAGAGTCATGACACCCGTGTTTAAAAGAGGTGATGCCCTTTACTGACATGGCCATGGACAGCTTGTGCAAAACCACTAGATGTGGGAGAAACACTTGCACCAGTGCCACTAGAGAGGGGAAGATTTCAGGAAGTTTGGAAGGAATGCAGCTGGGAAGCATCCATGGGCTCCTGCTCTGACGATTATAGTCATTGGGTAGAGAGTGGGAAATGTGCCTTTTCTTTTTAACTAGCTGATGAAGTAAAATGTGGGGACTTAGTTACCTCATATTTGAAGCCAAAGTCTTTGTTACTCTTTTCCCCTCTAGAACAGGTTAGCAAATATTCCTGGCTTTTTTTCCCACCTCTTTGAGTTATCTTTTAAAAATAATAGTAACTAATAATAATAATCAAATCTGGTAGATGTTTTGTTGTCTGGACTGCATTAAAGCCTTAGCACTTTGGTAAGCTTAATTAATTTAGGGAACTGCATATGAAAGTAAGCATGTGCCTGCCTAAATGACTGCAGGAAAACATTTCCAAATACTTATAGAATCATAGAATAGTTTGGGTTGGAAGGGACTTTAAAGATCATCTAATTCCAAGCCCCTGCCATGGGCAGGGACATCCCACTTGCCCTGAAGAGCCCAAAATGTCAGGAAGTATTTCAAGGGGACTCAAACAAAAAACAACTAAACTTTAGGGAATGGTGCAATTAGGAATAAGGTACAATTGCTGCACAAAACAGTGGGAACAAGAAGCAGGGAAGACATTAGTCACTCAAATGTGAGTCAAAGAAGCCTATTGATAGTGGAAATTTTGGCAGAAACAAAGACCAAGCCACATTTCTCCCTCTGCTTTCCCCATCTGTCAGTTATATAGCATGTTACTGTAGGCCTTGCTGGTCCTGACACTGTCACAGCAGCCATTTCTTCATGTGGGTGAACAGCTGTTCCTGAAAAATGCAGTTGGCACAGACCACTCTTATTTTTCACACAAGGAATGCAGGTCTTCCTGTTCCATATATTTTTCTTCAATGAGCGTAGTTATTGTCACTGGGAGGAAAATCCTCTGCCTGTCTGCTCGAATACTTGAGAGAGGGAGATAAAGCATGAAATCTTTTTGTTGTGGCTAAGGATTTCCTCTCCAAGCCTCCACTTCAGTGATTCACTGCTCTTTTCCAAAATAAATGCAAAGCTGGGATGGGTATTAATTACAGTTTCCAGTCCTGGGCTAAATCCTTGGCTGTTGTTACTCAGATGTTCACCATCTACTATGAAGGGGATTTAGCTTGTCCTTGGTGGTCAGAGCTCAAGTGTGTGCCACCTCCTCACACTGCTCTGCACTCCGGTACGTGTCCTCATGTAGCTTTGGGAGCACTGCTTGGTGCCATTGGTGCTGAGGGGCATTGTAAGGTATGGAGCATCATTTGTGCTGTCCCCTTTGGTATTTGCATGGCAAAGCTCGAGAGATTACCTGGCAAACTCTCTTTGGAAGTCACTTGACAATCTGTTTCACAGCATGGAGCCTGCTTTTCTATAACTTTTTTTTAGTGCAAGAAAACCATGCAGCCGATGGAGTCATAATAAATTTTGGCAGGGTTGAAGCAAAAAAATAGAGGCAAGTGTTCTGATTTTTCTCTAAAGTTAGAGCTATTGTTCATCTGGGCAACTTTTTGTTTATGAAATGAAGGCAGAGATCTGTTTTTTGGGGGAGAGCCACACTATGGATAAGTGCAAAGGAATTCTGCCACAACTTTGCCATGGATTATATGTTGTCTGAAGGTTTTAACAATATCACAAAGATCATCAAGAACAGGAACACTTATTTTCCTATCTTTTTCTGCCAGCAAAATGAACACGCGATTTAGCTTCCTTAAAGAAATTCCATCCGGTAGCTGTGCCAACTCTGTCTTCCTCATGTTCGTGAGACTTTGCTTTGTTCCTGAGTCCCAGATGGGTCTCTGAATATGGCACAGGGTTGCCAAAATGCATCTGAAGACACATATCATCAGTATGCACAAATTGTAAAGAATGCAGCCCCTAGAGCGATGTGTGATTTCATCAGAAGTGACTTTCCAGCTACGCTGAAACCTTTCATGTCTCTTGTGCAATCCGCAATGCTAAAGCAAACAATTCAAGTGCCAGATTGTCATAAGTATCTGAATACTTCAGTGTATTAAAGGGCCACAATCTTATCAAATCAGAGAAAATATGAAATCTCAAAGAAGATTAAGCTGCTGTAAATACACCCAGGCAGATTAAAAAAAAAAAAAAAGAATCATAGAATAGTTTAGGTTGGAAAAGACCTTAAAGATCATCTAGTTCCAAACCCTATGGTGTGGGCAGACACATCTCACTAGATCAAGGCCCCATTCAACCTGGCCTTGAAAACCCCAGGAAAGAGAACATTCACAACTTCCATGGGCAACCTGTTCTAGTGTCTCACCACTCTCATTGTGAAGAAATTCTTCTTTATGTCAAGTCTAAATCTGCCCCTCTCCTGCTTATACCCATTGCCCCAAGTCCTATCACCACAATCCTTTGTGAACAGTCCCTCTCCAGCTTTCTTGTAGCCCCTTTCTGGTACAGGAAGGTCATTATAAGATCTCCTTGGAGCCTTCTCTTCTCCAGGCTGAACAACCCCAACTCTCACAGCCTGTCCTCATAGGGAAGGTGCTCCAGCCCTCTGATCATCTTTGCAGCCCTCCTCTGGACCCTTCCCAACCATTCCATATCCTTCTCATGTTGAGGATTCCAGAACTGGATGCAATACTCCAGATGAGATTTCACAATTGAGGAGCAGAGGGGCAGAAACACCTCCCTTGACCTGCTGGCCTTGTTTGATGCAACCCAGGATACTGTTGGCCTTCTGGGATGCGAGTGCACACTGCTGACTTATGTTGAGCTTCTCATTGACCAGCACCCCCAAGTCCTTCTCTGCAGGGCAGCTCTCAATCACATCATCCCCCATCCTATATTGAAATTGGGGATTGCCCCAACCCAGGTGTAGGACCTTGCACGTGGCCTTGTTGAACCTCATGAGGTTCTCACAGACCCACTTCTCCAGCCTGTCCAGGCCCCTGGATGACATCCTGTCCATCCAATGTGGCAACTACTTGACTCAGCTTGGTGTCATCTGCAAACTAGCTGAGGGTGCACTCAATCTCAGTGTCAATATCATTGATGAAGATATTAAACAGCACTGGTCCCAGTATGGACCCCTGAAGGACACCACTTGTCATGGATCTCCATCTGGACTTGGGGCCATTGACCACTACTCTTTGAATAAGACCATACAGAGAGCAGTGGTCAAAAAACCCAACACAAATCCAAAACCAAACACCCAAACATTTTTAAGCTTACCAAGGATTTTAAATTAAAGTATCAAAATTTACTTGCCAAACTTTTGGGTTTTTCTGGAGAACTTGGCCCACAATTTTTCGAGCAATGCTATGCTTCTGGTAGTGTCAGAGGAGATTTTTTGGTGTCTCACCTGGGAAAATGTGAGGAGGCTTTGAATTTTTGATGGATCTGTATAGTGTTATTGCCTATTTTTTGTCTTGGATATAGCAGCCTATATAATCTTAGGTTGTGAAAATAATGAAAAAAAAACCAGAGGGAAGGTGGATTCTGGATGAGTTATGGGAAGTTTTCAAAAGGGTGGGTTGGTATTAAGGAGATGTACTCTGTAATATAGAGCCAGCAGTGTGCCCAGGTGGCCAAGAAGGCCAATGGCATCCTGGCTTGTATTAGAAACGGTGTGATGAGCAGGGCCAGGGAGGTTATTCTCCCTCTGCACTCGGTACTGGTGAGACCACTACTTGAATCCTGTGTTCAGTTCTGGGCCCCTCACCACAAGAAGGATGTTGAGGCTCTGGAGTGAGTCCAGAGAAGAACAACAAAGATGGTGAAGGGGCTGGAGAACAGGCCTTATGAGGAATGGGTGAGAGAACTGGGGTTGTTTAGCCTGGAGAAGAGGAGGCTGAGGGGAGACCTCATTGCTCTCTACAACTACCTGAAGGAAAGTTGTAGAGAGGAGGGATCTGTCCTCTTCTCCCAAGTGACAGGGGACAGGACAAGAGGGAATGGCCTCAAGCTCCACCACGGGAGATTTAGGTTAGACATTAGGAGGAAGTTTTTTACGGAAAGGGACATTGGGCACTGGAACAGGCTGCCCAGGGAGGTGGTTGATTCACCTTCCCTGGAGGTGTTTAAGGCACGGGTAGACGAGGTCCTTAGGGACATGGTTTAGTGTTTCATAGGAATGGTTGGACTCAATGATCTGATCGGTCTCTTCCAGCCTGGTGATTCTATGATTCTATGATTCTATAGATTGAAACTGAACCAGTGCAGGGTTTTGTTGGAACTAGGGTGCACAGGGACAAAAATGGGAACACAAAAGTTGTACCATTGCAGGGAAGAAGAAATGAGAAAGTGAGAAGAGAGCAAGTGCAAGCCTAGGAGAGACAAGAGTAAGGGCTTGGTGCAATAACAGACTCTGGTTACAAAAGGATGTCTGCAAGGAGAAGGGGAAGGTGTTGCTCTTTATATCTGTTAGCCACAGAAAAGTGTGCATGGATTTTGAAGCAGAAAGTAAGGAAGCTCATGCAAAAACTTGCTGATGAGGGAAGTAGCTTGCTCAGGTGTAGATTAAAAACTCCACCAGTGGAAATACCTCAAAACGCACAGAATAAATCTTTACCAGAAATCCTGTATTTAACCTGTAAGGACAATGGACTGAACTTCCTCATGAGGGCTGCTGGACCAAATTTTGTTCTCACTAGTAACACTTCTGCAGCCTCTGATACTGTTGTGGTGGTCTGGTGCCTTTTTGTAGTGTGTATAAGAGGATGATGTCTCAATGCAGGGTTTTGGATATGGTGTCTGCATTCCTCCCCACCTCCCTTTCCTTTTCCAGGCTTTGGGGACAAATCTTAAATGCATATCAAGTTTCAAGACAGCAAATTAAGTAAGTCATGTCATAACTTTGCCAACTGGTCTGTTTGAAAAGAGTAAACCAGTGATGAATTCCATACAACCTGACTCCTCTTTTGGTAAAGGCACCATTTTCTCTTCACCTCAGTTTACGGTGTCAGGAGGTTGGTATTTTCATGGCTTCTTCAGCTTAAAAGGAGATTTTTATGAAGACAATTCAGTTTCTTTCTTTCTTTCTTCTATGTTGTTTTTCTTTTTTAAAACAAATTAGGAAAGTTTTTGTGTTCAAAGGCAGTGCTCATATTCTGGCTGGAAACTTCTTTTTTCTTGCTGAGGATTTCAGCTGGATCAGCTTCCTGAATTGAACTACTGAGTTAACACCAGGGTGAACATAAGGCCTGACAGTGAGCGCATCCGGCTGGAAGCAGGGGGTGAGGAAAAGAGACAGTCTGAGTAAGGAGAACAAAGTGCATCCGACCCTTGGTTGCTTTTCTGAGTATCTAGTGACACCACTAAAGTAGCTCATAGACATGGGGTGGAAACTTGTGAGCGATGGCAATGTAAAGGCACAGCTGTTCCCAGAGCTGATTTTAAGCCATGGCTTTTGTTTTCCTTCCAGACCCTGTGGAGATGCATGCAGATCCCTCTCTAATGTTGAGATGTCTCTGCCACAGCAGCATCTGCAGGTGTTTGCATCCCCTTTCCTCTCCCCGCTCAGTGCTGCTCTGCAGGCAGCCTTCTTTTCCCAAGCAATAGCCCATTGCTCAGGCCTAGAGCAGAGGCAGGATCCAGTCCTGGCAAAAGGCTGCCTGCCCTGCTGTGGTTCCTGCTGTCTGGCAGGTGTTTGGTCCTGTCAAAGCCTTTGCAATCTGCTGATCAGAGGGAGATCAGAAAAAGGCTGCCCAGACTGAGCCAGGACATGCTGCAGCCCTTGCTTCTATATCTTTTGCATCCCACAGACCGTGCTATTTCCAATCTGCTCACTGGTGAGGGAGTCCTATGCCAGCAGCTTTTGATGGTGAAGCTTTAGGGGTGCTCATCTCTCTTCCCCTACGTTATCCTAATTTGTCTTTTAAAAGGAGCTGGGAGACGAGGACAGTGAAAAGGTGGGTTAGGGCCTGAAGTGGCCAGCAAGTCAAGGAGAGACGGAATCATATGAGAGGAAGGTAGACAGTGCTTGCAGCTCACCTTTTTTTCGGCCAAAACCTGGTAAGAAACAGGGAGCACTTTATAGTTGGAGCTACAGGGGAGGTTGCCAGCATGTTCTCACCACTGTGTCCATAGGTGCTGTTTGCTATATTGCTCTGTGGCTGGTTTGCAGACAATACCTGCACAGATCATCTGCCTGACATCAGATGGGAGGTGATGACTGGGAGCTATGTCCCTGCTTATGCCCACCACAAGGGCTTTGCTAGACCCAAGCAATCCTCCATGAAGAAAATGCATGTCTTCTGTGCTTTCATCATATGCATGCTTACACAACTGGCTTTGTGACTCATCCTTTTGGCTTCTGCGATTGCATTTAATAAACTGAAGACTGAGGTTTCTCCCCACAGAGAACAAAGACCTCCTGGATGCAGGATGGTGTATCACTGAGCCGTCTTACGAGTGGCACATTCCTGAGAGCTGCTGAGAGCAAATGCTCTGTGCTGCCTGCACCGTCTGTATGAACCCTGTTTTGTACACTTCAAGGCATGTAGGATGTGTGTGTATTCTTTGAGGTGTGGAGCATAGTCCTCTGCCCCACATAACCTGGTGGCTGCTGAGTTTCTGTCTAAACTGATGATGGAAATAAATCTAAATCACCCAAATCTTAGAAAATATCAGCATTAAAAACCATTTATGTTCCAGTGATCTTTCCTAGTCGTGCTTATGCCTTTAGAAGTAAGATGGAGATCTATGGGAAAAGTGATATATAGTCATTTCCCAGTTTTACAGCAGCCCTTCCTCTCTGACTTTAGTCAGGTGAAGTCTCTTGACACAATGAATTTCCCTTAAAATAATGAAGATAATATTAATCCTGATGCTTTAAAGCTAGGGGGGGATATTCACTTGTGAATATGTGTGGTGGTGGAGACTCCTGAGACGGGCTTAGAGAGGTTTTACTTTGTGGCATAGAAATGTACTGAGTATGGTGAGTAATGCACACCATATCACCTATGGTTGATCCTGCTGCCTAAGCCTGCCAGTCCCACCTGAAGGTGTGTAGGGGCTGACTATTGCTTACCAGAAGCATCACCAATAAATAATTTTGGTTTTAAAATAACGTTTCTATGAGAAAGGCTGTGTTAGTGGGAATGCCCTCGCTCCTTCCCTGTTTTGTCTGGAAATTCTGCCCATGGTGGACGAAAGCTCTCAGGAAGCTTTATAAGCTCTCAGGGTTATATGAGCTTTGCTATATGGGTATGGTTAAGCTAACAGCTCATAGTCCCCCGAAGCCCTTTTGTTATGTGTCAATAACGTAATGAAGTTTGCATTACCATTGCCTATGGTTATAGGCAAGTTCCTTTGCATGGAAGTAGTAAAAAGCCTCACCCATGTGTTTGTGTGGGATCTCCAAGAAGCAACACAGCCTTTATATTTGCTCAGGCTTTGAGCTCTTTGTCTAACAGCACCAGTTACAACTGGTTTTTGCAGTGGGGTTGCCTGTCTGTAAGGATTGAACTGGGACTGTCAAATGTTCCCAGTTAGCTATGGTCTGATCAGTAATGGTGCCAAGAGAGCCAATGCTGTTTCCTTCATGTGGAGAATTTGAAAGAGTGAAAAAAGTGTAAAGTTTCATGGGACGTTTCCTACTTTTTCCTCCCTCAATAAAATTATCTGACCTTTCCTCCCAAGTTTGTTTCATTGCTAGGGTGCATGGCAGCGTGGGTGTGCAGGTGAGGAGTTCCAGTGCCAGGTGAAGGTACCTGGTGGATTGTCAGCAGATGGTCTGCCCAAGGAGAGGAAGAGCCTGTGGTACTAGAAGGGAATCAGGGAGGCCAGCTACTGGGATACTGCTTCAGTTTTGTAATAGTGTCCTCTGTGACCACCACCAACACTGAAAACTGCCCTCTATTTCCACTTCTTTGCTTCCTAAACCATTTGCTTTGCAAAACTCTTGCAGAGTTTGATTCACAGAAGTGCTCTGAGGCCTTGAGTGTCAAAGAAAGCATTCCAGCTCTTAATAACCTAGCACATTTTAAATCATGGAAAATTGGTCTAAAACACAATAAAATTAGCATAAAAAGGAATGTTTTCCAATTGCCTGTCAGGATCCCTTCAGTCTCAAAACTGTTTTCGTGTGAAGCAACGAGTGTAATGCCTGTTGATAGTTGTTTGTTCCCTTGTTGTCTCGTAGTCGCTGGAAGCAATTTACAAGTTACTCTTGCTCAATGTCTAGGAAGAGAAGAGAATGGAACATGTTTGCTTGTTTCTTTTTGGTAAAGAGTTCATTCCTGAAACAACAGACTGCATTAAAGATTATTTGAACCTCGTCGTTGACTTTGGAGGGTGAACAATCTGGCTTTTTCTGTCTCCACCACTTGCCATAGGTGGCACTGAGTAGAAGAGTGGATGTCAGGACCCTGTGCCCATTGCTCTGACTGTGTGTTTCAATGTCCATATGTGTCACTCTCATTAAGGTGAAGGTTGTTATGGAAATGTTCTATATATGAAGGGCAGGATCATTTATTGTTTGATTTTATGTGTTGGTACCAAGTTTCTTTCCCTCCAGTGTTCACTACAGTCCCATTCATCTGACCTACTCTTGTGTTGTCTGTGCCACTGGCCCTTTGCCACCAAACCCAGCATTTTGCACACCTTGTGCTAACCTGAAGACAGCATTCAAGCACTTTCTGATAAATCAAAGTTTGTTTTCACATTATCTTCAAGTATGCATGTCTCTTCATTGAAGGCATTTGAAGGTGCAATGCAATGACAGAGTTTCTGAGGGCATGTAAAACCACATTTTCCCGTCACAGTCTACCCAGGGATGCCCACCCAGTGTTCTCGGGGAGACATGGTTGTCTCCTGGGATTTGCACATCTTCCATGGGACTGAAAGCATCACAATTTGTTCTTTTGTACTTCCTACAGACAGTCTAGTTATATGAAAGAGTATCACTCTCCATTTGGACAGAAGATGTATTCTTTGCTAAGTTTACCTAATGCTTTCCTGATTTGTGTGGGTTTTGCTCTTTTTTCCCCTCCCTTGAGCAGGACAACAATGTGATCTTAGTCCAGCAATCAAACATGAAAGAAAGGCCATATGTATAATTTGCCCTCCTCATGCTGGAACTTGTCCAGAAGAGACAAATTGTCTTCATGCAGGAGGTCTGGGTTTGTCTTTTCCCATTAAAAAAAAAAAATCTAGCAATCTAGCATGAGAATTGTCTTGGTATAAGTCGGGGCAATGTGGCAGCCACTGCCAGGGGTGCTGAGCTGCACTGTCAGACATGAGAGCTCAGAGATGCAGTGATGCCTCTGCCACGTGTAACCATGTTCGTGCAAAGCTGACACAGGGCAAATAAGGAATAGGAGGGGTGCTGTCAGTTGTCCCCTGCACTGGAGGGTACGCAGCATATGTATTCACGTGGTGCCTTTCAGAGGATGCATTCAAACAGTCCTTGCTGATTGCAATAGCAACCATACCTGACTTTACCTGAAAAACTTAGCTGGTGGGTAGAAGAGCTGGAAGTGCTGGTATAAAGAAGAGCCTGGAAGCTCTTGGCATTTTTTGAGGGGTGCAACAATATGGTAGATGTCATTTAGCTGTGTCAGGGGTGATGTTGCTGCTGTTGCCCTTCTCTCTTTTGTTGCCAGACATTGAACCTCTCTAGAAGGTTCTGGCTTTGGAGATGTTGGGGAGTAGCTATATGTCTACTGAAAGCGGTGGGAAAATTTTCAGAAGTCAATGTGTAGGAGAGAAAGATGGATACTCTTGCAAGGAAAAATCTCATGGTTTCTATCAGCTTTACTGTCCCTGTTCAAGCTTTGGTTAAAGAAGCTTTTGTATCTCACATAATGCCAGCCTGGTGATATAAGCTGAACCAGATACGCCTGTGGGACTCCTTGACCTTGCCAATCTCCTACAGCCGGACTTATCTGGTCTCATCTGCTTTCTAATGCAGCTCAAACACCCCATGACAGTGAGTTAGATGTCAAAGCTTGATCTTCCTTCCATGTGTCCCTTTGGTGTGGGTGAGGCCCAGCTCCCTGTGTGGCTGCCTGGGTTCTGTTTCCATCCCAGGGCTGAGGTTCAGCTTGGCAGTCTTGGATCTTATACGTAGTTGGATCTTGAAGTACATAGTCCCTGGGGCTTCCCACCTTCCTGTTCTCCATGTACTCCATGCTGGTCAGACATGGAGTACACTACTGCTTTCCTTCTGGCTCAGACTGAATCCATGGGGCAGTCCTGGTGGTTGCAAAAACAACACTGTATTTCTAATCAGGCCACCCAACCTAGCAATGATAGATGCGGTTGTGGTTGAGGTTGGGTCAGCTTCCTCTCCCACCTCCAACCTGTGAATCTTTGGTGACTTTGTGTCTCCTGTCTGTGTGCTTGGAGGATGATGTCAGGTCTCCCTTTCCTTGTGGGGAAAGAGGCTAGTTGTAAAGTGACCTGAGCCGATGCCCCTGCTCTGTTGTGCAGCCAGTGATGCTGGGAGGGGAGCAAATCCGCAGTCCTGGGTGGTTGATATGGGTGTGAGAGAAAAAGGGGTTGACCTTTCGAGCAAAAGCCACATTATATTACAGGAATACTGAAGGCTGTGCCACTATGGGCAAGGGCAAAACATAGTTATTTGTCAAGGTTAACCACCACCATTGACCTCTCGTGGACAGTTAAATGCTGTGGTACAGCTACCACTGTGCTGTGGCCTCTGTGGGCATGAGGCTGTTGTGGGCTGTTATTTAGGTAAAAGGGCCCAGTTAATTTTCGTCCCCCCTGCACCTGCTAGGCAGTACCTTTCAATTTTGCTTTTCTCATATTGTGTGTCTAGTGGTGATTAAACACAAGATGAAATAGCTGAGGAATATGTCACATATGTGATATGAGTGTATCACCAGGCAAGGGAAGCCCTCAGCCTCCTGGGGACATAGGTGCTTCTTCAGTGTTTTCTTTGCTAGGCTTCTTTTCAAGATTGCTTTCTTCCTTCTGACTTTCCCTTCTCTGAGGTCATCCTCCTTCAGGTTACCATTATGCTGATATAAATTTTGGTGACCCTTAATGGGACCACTTCATAACACAATGCACTGTTTTTTCCTCTCCATACTGACCCAAAGTCATTTCCATTCCTCTTACTGTGTCCTCTTTATCAACCAAGAGAATCCTTTTTCTACACACTCTGTTTTGCAGGCAGACTGTAAGATGAGGGTGTGTAAGAGGACCAATGTATTGAATTCAGGCTGCCATCACTTTCAGACACAGTTAACTACTGCAGAGGCAGTGGTGGACCTTGTTGTGTCTCCAAGCCATCACTCGCTGGCATGCCTGGATGCATTACAATAGCCAGAATGTTTGCACATGAAATAAAGCTGTGCTTTTTGCCTCCTGTTGAGGGCTGGTTTTGGACAGAGGCTTCGTGCCAGGCTAGATCTCCTGTCCATTTGGGAAGTGATGGGGGAGGACTGCCGCAGTGCTGGTAAACTGCTTGAGATTTGTCCTGCTTCTTTGGCAGGTGGGAGATGTATGAAGCCATGCAGAGCCGTGGTTTGAAGGAGCTCCTTGACTGCCTGATAGCAAAGGCTGCTGTGGACAGTGGAACATAGGAATCCCTGTGTCTGCGTGGACAAGTATATCTGTACGTTTCCCACCTTCTTACATGACTCAGAGAGCACTCCTCAGTCAGTTAGGGCTTTTCCCAAGGCCAGCCATATCCTGGCTCTGGTTTTTGTGGCTCAGCAACACCTCTTCAAGAGCTACCCCTGGGAAGTGGGAAAGGGGGACGGCTGCAGCTTGGCTTTAGGGACAAACAAAGGGGTTAAGCAGAAACCAGCTTGAAAGATGGTGTACAGAGTGGGAGCTGGTTCCCAAGTCTTCTCTGCTTGCCAAAATTTTTGACTTAGATCCTGCATCTACTGCCATGGAGTGTGGATGCTGTTCCTTGTTTAAGGCACATTTCAGAGTTGTACCAGAGTCCTCCTGAAATCCACGCAGTGAAACACTATTTCACCCTAAGCAAAGCATGGGTCAGGCCCATAATAAACAACAAACTCTGACATGTAAACACATGTAATGTTGTTTGCCCAGTTTTTAAAAGGAAATATTATCTAAGTGCTCTCTGAAAACTAGAGCCACCCACACTTAATTTTGTTAGGTTTGGCCAGTTTGGCCTATGTAATATTGCTTTCACTTCCAGAATATAACATTCTGAATTGCTTATGAACTCTGTATTTTCCTGAATGAAAAGCTTCTCTATGCATTTAAAAATCCCCAACACCTTCTGATGTTAAAGAACAAACTAAAAGAATTATAACTCCCTGAACTGAACAAAAATTAGCACAGTCATAAAAGACCTATGTGGCATTACCAATGCAGCTGAATAGGAAAAATAAATAAACCTGCCACTCAAGTAAAAGGCAGAGCTGAAAAATTACTGTTGCTGGGTCAGCTTCCCGATCATTCTCTCCACCATGCCAGTGCAAAAAATAGCCTTATTCCCCTATGCAGACCAAAAGCAAGTGCTCTTCTGTAGGTCCATTCCTGCAGACACTCGGCAACATACTGCTATGAAGTGCGTTGACTAGAGGATATCCTAAGCTAATTTACATAGATATATAAATATATGCATGTGCGTGTATTTTGTATGAAATATGAAACCAGTGATTTCTTAGCCAACCCCTTAATTTGTCTGAAACAGTGCAGGCATAATGGAAACTGCCCACACATTTTTCCATTAAAAGTTACAAAAGGAAAGGAGGGGGAACTGGTGATAGAAAAACACATGCTCTGTCTGCTGTCACATGCAGCCAGGCAGCAACATGCACTCACACCCGTTTGCTGGAAAAAGAGTCATCTTTATACTGGTGCTTACTGGTGATCTTCCTGTTCACGCCCTCCTCATAATTGCTCTGTATATGGAGGGGAGGAATATGGCTGTGCTTGGCCTGTGCAGGTGCATGCAGTGAGCATAAAGAGATCTGAGCTTGTCTCTGGCTGTTTTGCAGGCTTCCTCTTCTGAATTAAAAAGGGATAGTGGCATTGCCTTAGGTGGTGTTGGATGATTGTGCAGATGACTGTATGGAGCCTGTAGCCTAACTTTGGGTGGGTTACAAACAGGCTCTCTGCTCTACCAGCTTCTTGGCCCTGCTTGGCATGGCACTCTAGTTTTGGGAAGGGTTTCTGTGTGGTCTGTCCAGCGTGAACGTAATTTTCTCCAAAGATGGATGAACACGTAACTGTGCTGCTTGACCATATGCCAAGACAGTGCCGCCCGGCAGGCACTCTCTGAAGTGAGCCATTCTGGCTGCTGGGTGCCGGCAGGGATGGCTTGATGGAGAAAGGAGGAAGGGGAATGAGGGCACTGGTGGTTCCTCAGCCTCAGGCAGCTCCCCAGCCTGTCAGTGTGAGGTGCAGGTGCTTCCTTGCTGCCTTCCTACAGCTGTCCAGGAAGGCCGCCACAGGTAAGGCTGCAGCCTGAGGCCTCTCTATGGTCTGGCAGTGGCATCTTCTTGCTAAATGGCTCACATACACACTGCAGTCTCCTACCAGCAGATTCTTCAGTTGGGAAATGTTGCTTTTCCCCCCTCTCCCCCCTTCAAATCCCCTGACCCCACTGAATTGAAAATGTCAGGTGCATCAGTTATTCATCGCAACCAACCCTACAATCTCAATGAAAATTCTATCTACAGAAAAGGCAGTCCTGTAAATTCACTAGAATTTTTTAGCAAGAATGTGTTGTGTTGACAGTGCTAACCATTTTGCACAGCAGGGGGGAAAAATGCAGCTGGTAACTAATGCAGGACTGTGGGGATTCGTGAATTTCTGTATGTTTTTGTTTTTCGCTATATTGTCCTAGAACCCATATGCATCATTGCGGGTTGTTAGTGGAATCTTGCTGCTCAGCAGCTGTCTGGACAATGCGAAGCCAGGCCCACTCATCCTTTTAACCATCAAAGGTACACATACAGATCTGTTTATGGCTGCCTTGGGGCAATGCTCCACACATCTTTTTCAGCAGCAGTGCCAGCTTAAGGCATTCCTGCCAACTCAGCTCTAAAACTGTGTGGTAAACTGTGTTGATTGATCTGGGTTAAAAATAACTTGGATGACTTGACTGGTTCCTTTAGCTGCACAAACAGCCAAACAACAGTGCTTGTCAAGAGAAAGGTGGTGCAGAGGAATGGGAGGCCAGGAGGTGAAAACACTCTGCCCTGGCTTTGATAGTGAAAAATAGGGAGACAGAACTGCTCAGAGACTAAGAGGTTGCTGTAAAGTCTGTATTTTAAGTTTCCTTTCAGGAAGCACAATGGCTACTGGTGGGAGACTTCCTGAGGACTTCTCAGTATTGAGACCACAAGCCCTGTTTAGTTCTGTTTCTTTCACCCTCTTTCCTATCTTTGGTGGTCTTCCAATATGCCCATTCCTTGGTGACTTAGAAACATACCAACAGCTTCTTCTACTGACGTATGCCTAAGAATGTAAGGTCACAATGCCTTCTTCAGGTTTTACTCTAATATGAAGAACTATTTCTAAAGGACTGAGCCAAAATTGGCCATGGCAAACTCCAGCACCTTATACATTCTAGGTACAATAGTCATAGTAAAGGAAAGAAAATAGAAAACAACAACAAAAAAAAGCAGCCCAGCCCTGAATGTATCATGATTTATTATAAAATAGGACTGACTTTGTTTTTCATAAAGACCATTACTTAAGACTGCAGATGTGCAAATACTCTCTTGATCTATGCTTCAGGACTTATCCTTTCAAAAACCTGGTAGATCATTATGAGTGGTTATTAGGCTCCATCAGAGCATCTAGCCTTGGCAAATTATGAGTGGTAACAATTGAAACTTTGTGCGTCATTTCATTTACTAGAATATTTTTTCCTCTTCCCTGACACTTTCTTTGTTATGGTCAGTATTAATAATGTAGTAGCATTTCTCAACAGCGCCATAATTTACTAATCTATAAACTGCAGGGATGTGTTTTATATTTCAAGAACTGTGACTGCCCTCTCATCGCCCTCCCAGAGAAACCTGAGACTGTTGCTCCCCCTACACTGCTAACTGAAGTAAAAAGCAGGGCTTTCACTCCTTGTTGCAGAAAAGACCTTCTTCCCTGTTAAGTGACCGATCCTGGAATTGCTTAGTCCTTTCATCCATCTGCTGTCAATTTAACTGGCTCCACTAGCTAGTGGCTACTTCTTATGACCTTGCAAGAATTTACAAAACCCGGTTTCTATAAAAATTAAGGGCTGATCCCCTTGTTTACCCTCTTGCTCAACTAACCATGTTTTGTTACTACCAGATAGTGCTAGAATACATCCATGTTCCCCCACCACCACCTCTGACTCAAGCCTGCATCTGGGAAGATCCAATGACTTAGCCAGGATTGCCAGCTGCTGAAGTTACCTCAGTTGCTGTTGCATATGTGCAGTAGCTTTGCCTGGATGGCTGTTTTTGGAAACCTGAAGCTATGTACAGGGCTGAAACACTGCAGCCTGTCCAAGGAAGCCTGGCAGATCTGGGGAGAGCCTTCACATCACAGGAAGTTTGGTCAGAGTGGGTGTCCAAGGTCCAGGCTGGTTTTTAATCCCCTGATTTGTACCACCTGACACCTCCCAAACTCACTGGACTTATTATGCATATGTTAATGCTGGGGGGCTGCGCACAGGCCTGTCTGGGAAGTCACAATCAACCAGCACCTGAAAGGCCAACGGAGACTTAAAGTTATATGTGTGTACATATATAGCAGGAGGAAGTGTCTTTCATGGCCGTCTTGAATCTTTTGGCTAAGAGTGATGTGCAAGTCTGGCTTTATGTTGTGTGAGGCTCCACATGCACTGCACATATGTGTATCAGACCACATAACCTGAAAATAAGCTCTAGTGACTTTCAGCCTTAGTTTTCCAAAGACATTCACTTGCAGTGACAACCTTTTACAGGATGGAACTGTAAGTATTTATTTACTTGTGGTGCAATTTTTATCTTTCATAAGAATGCAGGTATCTGCTGCTTAATTACAGGATTACTTATGTAAACTTTCACTTTATAGAAGTTTGGATGTAAAACCTTTGCCTAACAACAGTCTTACTCTTGGCAGTCAAGTTCCATCTACAGAAGCCTTTCATGTCAGAGACATGTCCCACATGAGAGATATTGTTACAATTCAATAAATACTTTACAAAAATACTAGTTTTTTTTAAAAAATGAAGACATTTTAACTCACCAATAGTTCCTCCCAGACAGCTTCCTTAAATAGCTTCTTCTGTAGGATAATGTGCACTCAACATATGATAGATGAGGAAAAAGGGCTGGTTGCATGCTTTTATCTCAAGTGTGTTCCACTTCTCCTGTTCTTAAAAAAAAATAAACTTCTTTCTTTTCTTAAAAGAAAGAAACAAGTAGATCTAAACAGTCTTCATATTAAAAACTGGGAAGTAAGTATAATTTTTCTTTTCCTTTGACACAGTTTCCTTTTCTGGCCTCACGCCTCCAAAGACTTATGACATGCTTAGCTTACAGGTAGTTGTCCTGAAGGTCTGCTCCCCAGAATAAGACTGTAAGCCCTGACAGCGGTAGCTCCAAATCTGAATTGCCTCCAAGAGTGAGTTGTTTGTAACACTTGCAGAACCACTGTATTGGGACTTTTTCTGCTCTGTAGGAAAACCACAGCTATGTCTCCCTGCAAGCCTACCCCTGATTGACTGCAAAGACCGAGCTAGAAGGTACAGGAAGAATTGCAAGAAAAAAATGGCTAGTAACTGTCTACATTCACTTTTGAGTGTTACCCTTCCTTTCTTAGACAGGACTAGTCATGAAATCAATTACAATGAAAACTGATGCTGTAGGTGCATTAATCTTGTAAACCATTCCCATATGGAAGAGTACATTCTTTAATCCTATTGCTTATAACAACTTTTAAATATGTGCCCTCCTCAGCTAGGACCCTGGGGCCTGATGATGATGGCAGCTGCCCCTCCACCCCTTATGTTATAGTTGGGGAATAAAATGAAATGCACATTATTAAATGAAGTTATTGCAGTATAAAATCCTACCAGGACAAGTTTTATCTAAGTCTGTATGTAAAAACTGGTGTGTGTGAGATAGAGAGATATGCGTTTATAAATTACACACACAAAGAAAAATACTTATCTATTATATTACAACTATATACATTCATTAGAAAGAAACTGATCAACCTCTATCAAGAAGACAATGCAGCAGCCATTATCAGTTCTTTGGCATCCAGGAAACGAATGCTATTTTGTGTCTGAAGAGAAGGAAAATCTTTTCAGTATTCCCTTGCTTCTTGAAATTGCTTGTAGTAGTCTTCATCTGAAGGGTTCTCTGTACACTTCTGCCCATTGTTTGGAGGCCGTGCTTCATTGTATCGACTCCAGTCACCTTTGCATATAATCCAAGGCAGAATGTCCACTTTATAATGGAGCTCTGCGGAGAATTCAATGCTGATCAGGTTTGGTGTACCTGCCCCTTTCCCTCTGGTAATCAATTGCATATTATCATCATAGCAGCAGTGCTGTGCTGCAAGCGTTGTGCTTTCCAAAGAGAGCATGGAGCGGATGCAGTATCGTGCAGTGGGCTTATAGATCTCCAGTTTTTCCTTTGGACCACTCGCATCTTTCCAGCGGAAGTTTTTCCTCTTAATTCGATCATGGATTTCAGCAGTGCTGTATGCAACTTCTCTAGGGTAGGAGCACGGGCAGCTGGGGAGATCATTGACCACTTTGTGCATATATTTCTTCAAGAACTCACTTTTGCAGCTCATCCATCTTTCACAACTATCAGTATCTGTTTAAGGGCAGGAAATGGAAACTTAAGATACATTATGCAGCACCCCAGTTCATATGATCAGTCATAACAAATGAGTGAAGTTCAGCATCAGTGCTTTGCTTACGAAAGGGCAGTCAAAGCTTGCCTCCCTACCTGCAATGTACTAATATGCCATCTTGTCAGATGAAGAAATCACATCTGTGACTGGTGGTTAGGGCCTCAGGCAGTGCTAGTCTGATTTGTAGTGTCATACCATGCCAGCGAGAATCATTGACGTTTCTTCTACCTGGCAAATTCTACTCAAGCTGCCAATATTCCAGCAGCACAAGAAACCCTATCACAGGTTTGTAAGCGACAGAACTGAAATAGGAAAATCACAGTGATTTGATGCCATTCTCCAGTTTAAACCCCTTGTCCACACACTCACCTTGTAAAAACAGCAGATGCAGATGTTGAAGGACTAAGTTGCTTATGACACTAGAAATACCAAGATGGCAAGCAGGACCTGGATTACTTTTTCTGAATTTCATTGTTAAGCCCAAACATTTTTTTTCTATGTGGTCTCCATCTTCCCAAAGGGGTATTTCAAGCAGTTGTAGTTCAAAACATGGAGACTGACATCTTAGCTAGCTTCTCACAAGTACAATCAAAAGTGATTAAGATTCTAAAAGGGTATATGTTACATAATATCATGAGTGTCTGTACATTAACAGGACCTAATGGTGCCAGAGCCATGACTTAGAGCTGGGACTAAAGAGATTTATAGATCAGCAGCATATTTAATACTGGCACTTTACTATTTTGCAAGGGTCTTGGGAGAAAGCAGTTGAACATCTCCTACATAAAACATTGTTTAAGGTGCCTGTATTGTGCTACAGGCTTTCAAAAAAGACCTGGACATGTTGCCCCACACTTACTTAACAGGACTCTGGAATAAAGCAAAGGCTGGGACCTAAACTCTTACAGCAAACATCCTTGCAAAATATTTACTTAGTGATCTGTGTCCTGTTTTTCTGCTTCCTTAAAGAGTATTATCCTAGTTGTCATTAACTATTGTACTTTGCCACCACAGGAGTGAGGTGCTGGATTACGTTATTTATCCAATTAGTCCAGCATTCAATGTCTAAGAGCAGCCATACTATGCCTTCATTGCAAGGATAAAGTCAGAACTCTATAGAGATTGGGCTGAGTTTTAGATAGATCTATCAAATCATGCCCTATAAAATTGCTTTAGCCAGCCCCACTGCAGTACATGCAGTTATAAAAGCTATGTATGCTCATAAAAGTAATAGTAATTTTTTTATTGTGACAGCTCTATCTAAAATGCTCTTATTATCCATTTAAGGCTATTTCAGCAAACGCTAAACAGTGTTTTATTTTTTTCCCCCCTCCATTAGTGTGCAGCCTTAAAGCTCTTTTCTGAACTAAGAGAGAGAATCACCATTTTATAATGGATGGAAGAGGCACAGAAGTGCGCTACAGGTTAAAAGCAGAAAAATTCTATGACAGGAAAAAGCTAGGGTTCAGGTCATAAGCTTAAGCAAGATTATAAATGGGCACTTTTACTGACACTTCTAATGGTAAACTCAGTCCTACAAGCAAAGTCAAAACACGAGAATCTAGGGAAGACTCTTATCTATTACTCAAAGATTGACTAGGCTGCTTACCAACTTCAAACAGTTTGGTAGCATTGAAGTCTTCACTTCCTGCAAGTAAACTCACTTCTGTGGCAGCTGTTCGGAAGGTATCTTCGATCCCTAAGACAAACATGTGTTAATGGTGATGGTGTTTTCCTACTAAAACACAATGCAATCAACTCCCCCTCCACCCCCCTGCTCCTTCCCCAGTTCTGCAACGTACTTTTGTTTGGCAGGGAAGTAATCTGAAGTTGCTGCTGGAGAGATTGTTCATTTAAAAGTATAAAACCCAAGGAATCTATGGTGCTAGAAGATGCAGCAGTAGCTTAACCCAAAGGTCAAAAGTTTTCAAGATTTAGTGCTTAGATTATATTTATGCAACAAATGGGTTAGTTGTGAACCCAGTGCAAGGAGAACAGAGAGGAAACCAATTTTGTTCCTCCTCTTCTTGGCATAAGGCTTGCAAGAATCTCCCAGTAATTCAGGTAATAAAATAAAATACCAGGATATGCCAGCAACCTCCTGTTCAGTGTTTGCTATCGGTACAGAGAAATTGTCCAGTGTTTCTGCACTTAAAACAAATGCCTCTTCAGAGGAGCATCTGAACAGATTTTCTAGGTTTTTTTTTCCTATCTATTGAATTAAAGACCTCCAAGGAGAGCAGAAAGCTCTTTAATATGTGATAACTATATGGTTAATCATGAAGTCTGTTCACCATTCATCTCCTTGCCAATGAACTTTCTCCTGATCTCCTGAACTGGGGCATAATAGTGGCTTGCAAAGCTTCAAAACAGCCTCAGGCAGCTTTTCAATAAAATTATCATAGGGTTTTGCCTTAACTCCAGCAGTAGATGCAGAATAATAGATACCCAAGTACCCATTACAAGGCAGTAATTCACTGCTGGAATTATAAACAGTAGAAGCTGAGCTTTGCCCTTGTAATTTAAAAAATGTCAGCACAGCCTCAATGAGTGAATATATTTTGCTTGCTGGTTGTTGGGGGTCTGTTATGTGACATAATATATTCTTTCAAGTTTGCCACTGTTTGATGCTAGCTGGTAATAAATACTGGAGAATATATCCAGGGGCTACATCCTTTCTTCTGGAATTAACCCCTTACTACCAAGGTTTTAGGATATATAAGAGCATCCAGAAACATTTTTCTCTTGAACTACTCAGGATGAATGCATCTATCTGCAAGTAAGAAAATTCTCTCCAGCTCACTCACTGAGGCTTCTGTCTTCTCTCCAGCACTGCTGACATTTTGCTTCCCATAAAAAAACCCCTGACCTCCAGCTGAAGAATTTCTGCCTTTCTGAGTCATCGAGTAAACTCAGTGAAATGCGTACCACCACATGATGTGTTTTTACTTCTCTCTGACCTTAGAGAGCACTGAAATTGCACATATCCCATGTACTGTGGCGACTACTGCATCACTGCATTACAAAATTGCCTAAATCCAAAAACACAGAAGCATTTAAAGAACATAATGGGAAAGTTTTCTGTAGCAGCTTTAGGTTTTTACAATGTAGGTTTGAGTGCTCAGTGCCGCTTTCATCAAAGTGAAAAAAAATCCCCGCATCATAGCAAGGACACCTCTGTTACTGGTATTTATATAATAATAATGCCTGTAAATGAGCAGGAGCTAAGGTAAGGCTCCTTGGCCATATTTCCCGAACACATTCAAGCCCAAACTTCCTTCAACCCCTTGTGCACAGCTGTTGCAGTACCAAACTTGCTGTTTTTTAATTCTCCAGTTATCAAGGAACATATAATGAAATGGAGATGACATGTTCACCTTAACACTGACTTTCTAGGACACAAAATTTTGTAGCTTAGCATCCAAAATCACTGAAGTGAAATGCAAAGAAAGTAGAATACTTTTTAAACATGATTTTAAAGTATTTTTTTAATATTAGTACACCTGGAGTCTTAAAGTGACTCTGTATACATTAAGCACAAAACTTAAAAGCCTAGGGGGGAGCTATTGGTTCACAATATAGGCACTCCCAGTCACTGCACAACAGAATGTGAGTTTGCTGAGGTAACAGACAGCACAACTGTTTTGAAATTCTAAAATTAATACAAATTTGTTTCAAGAGAGTAGATTGCATCCTTTCAGAATACAAAATGTACTGTGCACTAAAATGACTGCTCTAACCTAAAAAAAGCCTGGTTTTTTTTAAGTCTCCGGGGATAGTAAACTACATCTAGCAGCATATTATTACTAGCAGAGAACCTGCCATTTCAAAAATGACCTTGAAAACCAGCATGTCTCTTCCCAGAGAAACTCTTATCTAACCAGGGAACAAACCAGCCCTGGGCTTCATGTCCGGGGGCTCTCCTCCCCCACTCTTAACTGCCTCTCCCCACTCCCTTCTGCCAGCAGTTCACAGGAACATGATCACACCTGGGCAGTTGGGCCGGTCGCAGGTCCGTGACTCAGTGGCAGTGCAGGCATATCCACAGGACCTTGTCCGCTTCTGATTGCCACTCCCACAGGTGACGCTGCAAAGGGACCATGGGCTCCAGTCTCCCTCACCATCAATATAATCTGTAAGAACAAAGATGAGGAAGGAAATGAAGAAACAAAACTCCGACTACCCAAAACTACTGTGTAGTGTTTTTTATTAAGAAGGCAAAACAAGAATGGAATCCAGATGTCTCTACCTGAGGCTCGGGCTAAATGCCAGGCATAAGCCTGCTGTTTAAATGGTTTTCACACTTGATGCTCCTCAGGGAAATGCATGCAACATTATTTGAAAAAATATTTCCTTTTTCTTTTGACCTTTTGCCAGCTGAGAATCCTCAGCTGCAAAGCTATGTCATGAACTAACAGTACACATCTATTCACATAATTTCTCTGTATGCAGAAACATGTTTGCTGATCACCGAATAATCAGGCACAGGATAACCGAAATTTTCTTTTTCTTCTTTTCAAAGCATACGGTAATAGCACAACAATACTCACTTCACTAATTTTTATGTCACAATGAAAGCTAGAGTAAGGTAGGCTGAGGGTCATGCATGCAAACTGCAATTTTGTTTTTCAGTCCCTTGAACAGGAAACACATTACAGGAATACTGCCATGAATATAGGAAACTGCACATGCATCTTGCACCCAGAACAACATGCTCTTTGTAGTGTTTTGTGTGAGTTACTAAATAACATCAAATCTGGCTGTTTACTAGCAAGAGCCTTCTGAAAACGAAACATGACTTTCTTTTTGTCTAGTAGATGGACAATGGCAAAATTCTGCACTACCATGGCTTGGCTCGGTGCCACTGGAAGTACCTAGACCCCTTAGAGCCAGCCTCCTTTGTTTGCTGAGTTAATTGTTGCACATCCCAACTTGTGAAGGCCACCAAATGGAGTCCATGAACCAGTCCCAGTTTTCTTGCCTTCCCAGTGGCCTCCCCAGCTGAGCATTATCTCTTGCTAGAGGAAAAAACTTAATGCTTCAAGTATAGTTTGATGGATTTCTCTGCAACCTTGAGGTGATATTTAACTGACCCTGTAATGATAACTGTAGCTTTTGCTCATTTGGGTTAAACCAGTACTGATAGCAAAGTGAAAGTGGGTTTAGTGACTCTAAGCCAGGCCTGCTCTATGGCTATAGTCTCACCATGTATGTACAGGTAGGACACAAGGATGCAAGGATGGATCCCTGCTTTCGCTGTCCTATGCACTACATGTGATTCCCACTCTCCCCCCACCTCTCTGCTGTGCTGTCTCTGGGCTTCCTGAGCTGGTTAGTAGAACACGTAACTTGATTTGTACCATATGTAATGACTGATGACAACTCTGTAGGGTGCTATTAAACATTTATTGCCAGGAGTATGGGATGGTTATATATCTCACTTGTAGCAAGCTGCCTAGATGCGAGTTCCTCATGGCAGGGATCTTGTGGCTTTTCCTCCTTTTCTTATACTGCTGCCATTCAGGAAGCCATGAACCAGGTGCTCATGGTGTGGCATGGGTGGGAACACAGCTACTGTCTGTGCAAAGACCCACAATTCAGGGATTTGCCAACAGGAGGGCACTACAGCAGTCTGAAGAGGTCCGAGATGTCCTAGGAAAATGTGATCTGTCTTTTCTCCCTGGCCCTGTTCTCCTTCCCAGTTGCTCATTTCCAACACTGATTTTTTTTTTCCTCTACACGGCTGGTGAGGAAAAGGGAGGGTGAGCAGGTGCAATGCTTGTCAAACGGCCCAGCCTTGGAGGCCCAGGAAGAGCTGTGTGGTGCTTTTTGGTAGGGACAGGACGAGGGAGATTGAGCCATGAAAAGTGTGAACAGATCCATGGGTGGACCTGGCATGAAAGCCCCACATAGGCAGGATCTGCTGGTACATCCTCCTGGCTGGGGCCAATGGCACATGACACTTTAGGATAGTCAGAAGGCCAGGAGGCTTTTCCAATTAGTAGAGTGCTCTGGAGTATGGCAGAGAGCTAGTATTTATACTACATTATGAAACGCACAGGCCTTATGAGGCACGGCTGAGAGAGCTGGGGCTGTTTAGCCTGGAGGAGGCTGAGGGGAGACCTCATTGCTCTNGCTATTAAATATATCACATTAGATTTCCAGCTGGAGCTCAACCTGTTCTTCCGATTTTTATATTTGTAATTATTACTATTTTCTTTCCTACCACAGTTTTTTGTGAAAGTGATTTTATTTTATCTAAAAGAATAACTACCTAATATATGAATTCTTGGCAATACAGTGTGCCCACAAATAAATGCAGGTGCAAAAAGAAGGGATAACCTTTAATCTTCCGGCCACAAAATTTAATACATATGTGTTTAAATACACCATTCCATGAAGACTCTCTCTCTATTGTTAAGGCTCTAGGAATTAAAATTAGCCAAAACAGGAGAAAAAATAAGACTCGATCAGTGCATGACAGCTACTCTGTGGTATCTATGGAATCCAGAAATGCCACGGTAAGAGTAATCTGGCTTTGAAACACTGCTTTAACCTAAAATCTTCTGCAGTCACATAAAGCTTAAATCCAAACGGTTCTGAGCTACCTGTAAGCACACTGTAGTCCACCTTCTTTGAGACATTCCCATGTGGATAATTACAGCCTGTTGGGGCAGGGCATAACTGTAGCTCCTCTCTGTTTCTAGTTTCTACAACTGTTTCACACAACAAGCTGAAAACAATTGTTTTTGCTATGACACATCTGGAAGAGTACTACACACGCAAATACACAATGTTCCTGCTGCATATGCCACTCCCCACACATGTACCGACATAATTCATCTTATTTGTGTATCCATCAAATACTACCATGTTTTAGATCTTGCTTGTTTACCCAATAATTATATTAAGTTTCCCAAACTACCACAAGATTCTAAATTTGTACTTATCCTTACTCTAAAAATAAATATGAAACCTTGTTTCCTTTGCTTTTAAAAAAAGTACACTTATGACTAAAAAAAGGTCCTCTTATGGGATAACTGGTATGATTTTCAAGATTATAGACTTGCTAGTGGAATGCAGCTACCACAGTACAGCTTGTGCATCTGCACAGATCTGTATTTAAAAGCTGATGAACAAGAGCCACATGTTGAAAAACTCTATTTTGCTTGGCCTACTGTCAGCAATGCCTCACCATTCTCATTTCCCCCAAACTCGCTTTTACAATCCCAAGATGCCCATAAGAGGCTTGGAACGCAAATTTACCATACTCTGGCTGCTCCTTGGACTCAAATGTCCGGTGACTGGGTGCACGACTATCCCACCCACCGAGAGGGTTTAGGAAATTGCTGTCCTCAGTAGTGCTGTCATACTTGTAGTCCTGGTCACCACTGCTCATGCGAGTCAACGTCGAGGACCTCTGCCACCAGTTTCTCCAGTCAGGTGATGGGACTTGCCAGCTAGGTTTTGTGCCTTCTTTCTGCAGGTCCTTGTCTGTCTCGGTGTCATGGTCATCCACCACTTCAATGGTGACCTATGGGATTCAAAACAGACCAGCCTGTCTGTCAGCATCTCCTTCTAGTCAACGTGAAATTTTCTATACAGTGAAAGCAAATAACTGGCGTTGCTTTGCAAAGAAGCTGTGTAATACTGTAGGGTTTGCATGCTGCAAACAATATAAGGATTACTGAGCCCAGAGATATGCAGCAGCTGAGTGATTCCTTGTGCTACCTCTGCTGAATCAGGCCTTGGAACAAAGGCTAGGAAAAATCACACAGAAAATAATAACACACGCTGGGCCTAAAAACTTTGCAGCAGAATGTTCTACCTTATGGGGAAAAGATGTTTAAAACCGAGCATATATAACCGGGAAAAAGAAAACTGAATCTGTTACTCTAAATACTCCAAGGTTGAATTTGAGGCAAGCTTGAAGCGCAATGTTGTGCAGAGCCCATTCCACAGACTTGGACTGACTCAAATCAGGACTAAGTAACAGCAGGAGTGGGAAGGTAGAAAAGGCAGAGACTTTAGGCTTCCATCTGACTTGCTCTCCAGTGGCAGCTCAGCCTGTCCCCTCATGGAACCTCCCTGCAGGACCAGCCTCTTCAGCACAGCACAGTGTGGGTTGTCACCACAGTGTAAAGCTATATGCTGCGGTGATGAGAGCCAGCAGCTCTTTGAAACGTTACCGGATAAGTGAGTAATTTGCTGCTAAGCCCTCCAAAGTAGGTCCTCTTTCTGTGCTGAAGAGTATACTGAGGTACAACCCATTAACGGTTTCTACAGCAGGCCAGAGTGAAGATTCAAAGTTTGCTGCCCTACCCCACCACAGATATCATGAATGTAAATATAATTTGGCACAGGGACAACCCTTCTTTATGTGTAATTGTGAAACTCTTAGATGAATACTGTGCCTGCATATAGGTGCTTATTTAGGTAGAAATAGGAAGTAGCAGTCAGAAACCTTGGCTCTACAAATCATGCAAGCACAGCATGGCCACAGATGAAACATGATATGTTCCAATGCCTCACGGTAATGCAGTTATTACATTGGACTGGCTAAACGGGAAGGGACGGGAAGGGATGGGAAGGGATGGGACAGGACGGGACGGGAACTTACAACTATCATCTAGTCCAACTGCCTGATCACTTCAGTGCCAACCAAAGGTAAAGCAATGACACGGAAGTGACTATCAGATATACCTATAATGTTTAAAGGAGTTGGAGGTATTCTTCACATTTTACAGATTTACAAAGCAGTCTTTCAAGACACTACTTCATGAAAATTGTGTAAAACCAGAATAATGCACTCTTATGCTAAAAGTCATTTACATGGCCCTGCAGATTTGCATTTTGGATAAAAGTTTTACTTCTATACAATAGTTATTAGTTAAATCAAGACACACAGAAGAAAAAGAAAAACAGCATTAGTGTTTCTTCCACTACCTGTGATCCACAGAGGAGTGTGACACAGGAAGCAAGGCAAAACTGCTACCACAGCTTTGTAGCTGCAAATGTAGCTACACAGACAAGACGATGCCCGCACATCATTTTTTTCTGCAGAAAGGAGATTTTGCATCTATTTCATGCTTTGCTCTTGGCCACAGACCAAGCCACTGAAATGAAACAACTTTCAGGCTACTAAGAAGCTCCACTGGGAGAAAGACCAAGAGTGAGGGAAAGTGCAGTTAACAGTCTAATAGCATCTTTACACAAAAAGGATGGAATTTGAATGATTATTTCATTAAACCTCAGTTTTTACAGACCAAGAATGAGAATGGATTTTGTAAGTTTGAAAATATCAGGGTTAGTTCTGGGATTCAAAATTACTGCATCTGTCCAAGCAAAACAGTGTTTTCACAATAAGTGAAAGGAAGCAGTGTTACTGAATGGTTATCAGTGTACGCTGCAGGCCAGTTGCAGGGCTTTAGTACTGCCCATGTGAAAATTAGCATGGCTCTAGTACTTCAGCAGCAAGTATTTTTAAGATCACATGAACTTTGCAGGCAATGACTCAGCAAAATGGGGAGAAAAACCCTCTCATAAAAGAAGACAGAAAACACTTGATAACAATTCCATTTGGTTTGGTAATCTGTTGTTATATGACTGTGAATCTGAACGAACTCACATATTTCAGTCAGGCACAGTGTGAATAACCTTAGGGATTTGATTTAAAATACTTAGTTGCGGGTGCGAAGTCAGTTTAAGCAAAAGAGAGTTTGTAGGGGCAGAAAAATTTCTGTTGGGCTATGTGCTATACTGGGCAAGAAAGGCAGGTGTAATGCACAGATTCCAGGCTCAAGAGAACACATCAGACCTCCAACAAAACTGCCACTAACTTACTTTCAAGACATGCCTATGCAATCATATATCCTGCTTCAGTCCATGTTTACTGCCAGGAGGATCCTTACAAAGGCCTTCAAAATGAGTTTTCCAATACGCAAGAAGGTATCCTGCCACAGAAACCTTGTTACATGTGGCTTCTAGTTAGCTAACATGGAGCAAACTAGGAAGCCGCAACTCATCAGGCTGACACAGTTCTTCTCTGAGATAGGCATGCTTGTCAGCAGCAGGTAAAATCACATGGTTCCACTTTTGGTGACACCTAGGATGAGAAGGAGTTCTTCCACTCTGTCGCTCTCCTCTTCACAATGACTGTAACTCACTTTTCAGTACTATGGCGCTTTGTCACCCACGGACCAGATAAGGAGTTAAAGCCTGAGATCTTATTCCAATCTTTGTCTCAAAGCAAACAGAGGTCTGGGGAAAGGCAGCATCAAGAGAGATCCACCCGAAAGTAAGCACGATTTTTTAAAACTGAACATAAGAAAAGCAAAATCCAGTGTGGTGGTCTTGACACATGCCTATATAACTTTCCCTCCTGTTTTAAACTTTGATTAACAAGTTGTTTGCTCAACACGTGGAACAAAAAATCATAGAGTGAAAGTCTGTAAAGAATCCTGGGATTCTCTGAACTGCCACCGCTCTTGGATACTAGAAAAGATGCCTTCAGTTTGCTCTGGTTCTGTTTGTTTTCAGGGGCTCAGGTCTGGTCTGCTCAGCTCCATTTAACTCTAATGCACCTTCCAGAGACAGGGAGATCAGCAAGCAACCCTAGTAATCCCTCTATGATATGACCCAGATATTAGAGCAGAGATGTGAGAAGAGGCTGCTGCTTCAGGCAAGCAATTGCTTCCTTATCCCAGTGCAAACTGTTGAAAAATCAGCATTCACTGAATTCTCAGTACTTACAGACAGCTTTAACATTAGCCCATGACTATATTTATATGTATACATACATCTTGTTTGATCAGTTTCTATACTGGCGGTTGTTTATAAAAAGGAAAAAAAGAAATCAGATCTAGAACTAGGGTCATTAAAAATGGGCGTCTAAAGCAGCTCTGGAAAAGCTTTGATGCCATATAACTACTCCAACAAAAACATGTTATCTCAAAAATTAAAAAACAGACCTAGTTTAGTATTTCTATCTTGGAAACTGTTTTAAAGATTTCAGTTTCTCTGATTTCTTCTTCCAGAGATTATCAAAACTGTAAAGAATAGTTATTTTTTTCTCAAGTTTCCCAAAATGTCTGTGGTAACATGGTTCTTGCATAAATCCACAATCATCTCCAGAAGTATTCAAACCTAAAATGAAACTATTTCTTTTATGGTTGTGAGAGATATAAAAAAGGATGCTCTCCTAAAAATTGTTAAAAACAATTGGCACAGATACATTAAAACAAGAGATTTGCAGTCAACTTCTAATGAAACAAATGTATCAAGCACAGATGTCTTGAGAAACCAACATCCAATTTTCTTCTGGCAAAAAATATAAAGAAGATAAATATTATTCCCGCCTGCTGGAGTGCACAGAAAGTTCTGTGTACTTCATCCTGTTTACTGAGATAGTATTTCTGAATTCACTTTAATGGTGCAAACATCACCCCTGGCAACACTAAGATGATGTTTCAAGAAGAACTACATTTACAATATTGTGCAAGCAGTGGATTCTATGACATTTTTATCCTTTGTTTCCTTCATGCAACTGATGAAAATTTGCAAAGCAGAATGCGCAGTTCCATAAAGGTGGATATATGCAAGTCAGCAATGAGCTAACTACAATTAGTTCATTAGATATTAGTTCATTATAAGACAACAAAGTGGTAAATATAGATTTACACTACATAACAACTTCAGTTGAAATGATATCAGTACTGAAATAAATTTACTTCTAGTTACAGCACGACAGCTCACTTAGACCAGTTTTCTGGACTTGATGAAAAGAATAGTGAAGGACCCTCAAGATTTGCTGGGAGCAAAGAATACAATATGATTCCAAAAGTGAAGTTTGTATTTAATGTTGTCATTCCTAGTTGTGCCCCCTGATGGGTGTAACTGAACCCCAGAATTAAAAATCTGGTCCAAAACCCAGCTCTGAATTTTGCACTCTGCAGCAAGCTCTGATCTCACCATGACATTAAGAAATCTGTGCAGAGGTAATAGCAGTTCTGATATTGAAAGCGGTTTAACCATGGCCCTTCTGGCACCTGATTCTGCCTAGACCAGTCTCTCTAGCTAGCTAAATGGATTAGCTAGCTCCTGGTATGGTAACATCATGTCTCTGGTGCTGCAGCTAGCTCAGTGAAACCAGTATACTGACTGCGGAGAAGTTCTTGGGGGTTGGGAGTTCTCCATGGTATGGACCAAGCCCAAAGGACAAGAAAATGAACAGGTGCTCTCTGCTTTTCTGGGTCTTAATGTAATGATAGTGACAATTGCTTTGCTACTATGTTAAAGTACTGAGCCTTAAAGGTATTGCAAGAAATAAGCACTACTGAAGTCTTCCAATTCTTACTCTGCTAAATTAGGGATGGGATGTACTGGTCAAAGCTTGGTATTTCAGATACTCCTGGGTCTTTTGTGATGATACTGAGAGAGTGTTGCTTTCCCAAGCAACCAGCTACTTCTCATAAAACACAAATGCTACCTAAAAAAAAAAATCTCATAAAATCTGTTAAAAGTGACACACATCGACAGAGGTGAGTGGAATGGCCTTGGATGAACCAGAGAAAAGCTTGTTTCAAGTCCTCAGTTGCTTTTTTAAACACAGATATTATAGCCTTGTTTCTCTGTAGTTGTTTATGCTCTTAGAGCAGGTGGGTTTGTGTAGATGGTTTTTTTAAGAGAAGACAGGAACTGAATAGATATCAAAGAGAATAAATAAAGGTAATACAGCAGCACTGGATTGGCATGACTGGTGGATGCAGGCAGCAGTAACTTCTTCTGCCTCAAAATCACTCCTGTCAATTATTACCAATACTGTGACTCAAAGTGAGGACAATAATCATCATAGATTTAATCACACACTCATTTACTTCAGTTTTCCAGGGCACATCAACATGTTTTTAGACCAAGAACCCTACCTAACTCTGCACAGTTTCTACTGGGAACCTGTTACCTCATCCAAAATGTTTAACACATCCATCACAACAGGCACTCACCCCACTGTGTTTCAGGTACACTGGCTGTGAAGCTTGATCAAGATTCAAGTCCTCTGAAGAGCGTTAATATCAACAACCTGCCCTTGCCTGATGCCATAAGGAATTTTCCCTTTCCTGCTCATTTGTTGTGGTGTCGACCACTGCTAAGAAAGCTGCAAAGCAGTGGGACAACAGAAAGCAGCACACTATCTGTAATGGTAGCTAAGCCTGGGAAACAGGGCGTAAAAAGAAAAGGGGAGGGACAAAAGCAAGAGTTCATTGGTAAGTTGAAACATCTGCCACCAAACAGAAGATTGGCTGCAGAGAAGAGTGGAGGGGTTATAGAAGGCTGGTTGGAACAGACAAGAAAAATCCATTAGAATTGGAAAATAGGCAGGTACCTATGCACACCCCATGTGACTTCCTTCTGTAGTCAGGGGTAAAAACAGTTCTGTCTTATTCTGAATAGTAACCCTGCCCAATTACAAGGTCAGCATAAGGACCTCACCTCTGGTGTGTCAAACGAGTGCAAACCGACACAAAAGGGATTTTCCTACTGTGAAAGGAAATCCAAAGAAAATGTGTGATCAGCTTTGTAATCACCTTCTCATCCAGCAGTTTTCCAGGCACTGACAGAATCATTAAAATGACAAAAAAGAAGAAAACAAAATACTTCAAACCAAACAGCCAGCCTCTGCTCAACAGCAGCTGCTGCAGTTACTCTCAACCAAACTGTGGAAGCAATGCTAAAGCAAAAAAACCTCTTGAAATGATGGGAGCTATATGCTATACAATGCTATAACACTACAGAAAGACCAGTGTCGTCCTGGTCTTCATGTAAAGAGTCAAACTGCATTTGGATTACTGCATCTCTGACTGTTATTTCTGATACTTGATTATCACCTGATAAATACAGTTGTACCTGGGGGCATGTTATTTTCCTGAATTTCTGTTATAGCGTTCTGATACCCACCACTGCTCCTCTGAAAGAGCACACAACCAAGAAACCAGAGAAGGAAAGACCATAAAGAAAACTCACTGCAGTATCTGCTTTTTCAGGCTGGGGTTTATGTCTGTTTACTAGTCTTTTAAAATTTCCATGTATAATTTCCCTTAAAAAATGTTATTTTTGGTCTATGCAGATTTGTACTAATAGGAGGAAAAAGAAGTTGTGGTTCTTTGAGAAGTAAATGTGGCCATTGTGCTACTTTAATACACAGAGGCTTTTTTCACCTTTCCAACCTCATTGTCCTAGAAGGACTTTAAAATTAACATCCCCGGGATTGTAACGTACAAAGCTTGAAGCCATTGTGCAAAAAGAAAAAAAAAAGTATTAATTGTGCTCTCACCTGTCAAACATCTGATGAGAAATTCACGAGTCAACATTTCCATTCAGGTCAGTATGATACTATTTAATGAATTCACTAAAATTCTGCTTTTCCCTGAAGAGTAGGCAACCTTTTATAATCCTTAGGCAAAGAAATAAACTTTTACTCTGTAATGAATTAATGAGAGTTTTATCTTCATGACACCTGACCTGCTGCAGAAATCTCAACGAGAAAATTGAAGAAGCTTTGTATATCTCTACTTATGCACCTAAGTAAGCAGACTAAATATAATGCAGAACTTGGGCAGCCTGTTTCTGCAACAGATGACGCTTGTACACAAGAGATCTGGAATTAATGTTGCCCAGTGTTTTCCTGTTTACAGAACTAGGCTTCCCAGTTTTCAAGAGTCCAGCAACACTGCTAATGAAGTTGGATGACACATTTCCAGGATCGAGTGGTGGAAAAAGAGTCATAGCAGAGGCAGTTACTATCAAGACAAGCCAGGAAAATGATTCCATCATTTATCTGTTCCCTGGGTCTCAAAATTAAATATTGTTATCAGTCAGAGGTTTTTTTTCCTACTGTCCTCCTCCGTGGTTTACATACAGTTCAAACGATGTTACGCTATTTACCTCCTGCCACAATGAAGGGCCCCTGTAGCTTCCCAACCTTCCCTTTCTAAGGCTTTCTGGAAGGTTCTCCTAGCACGTGGGACGTGTATAGTCACCACATGTTGAACACGTTTACTACCTTGACCTGTCAAGTACTGGACTGCACTTAATCCAAATTTGCTAGGCTTTATAACACTGCAAGCCATCTATGACATAATGGAGTGTCAGGTTGGAGACAGCTTGTTCTCATCTGATCATGTTGATCTCTCACCAACAGATCTGTTATATCTTTATGTATGTACTTCTTAGACATATCAAAAGGATGTTAATTTTGTGGGCTACAAGACTGTAAGAAGCCAAGAATCAATCTAACCAGAAAACCAGTTCTAGTAGTAGTGTCTTGTTTTTATAAGCACTTCTTAGGCAGAAAAACATTTCAGTTTATTGTTTTGGTTAGAAAAGGCTGCTTATTAATGCCAATTTTGTTTTAAGGCTATGAATTAAAAACAAATCACTCATTTTTTCCTCTTTCTAATCCTTGACATTTCAAGATGCAAGTGGTTTATAAGAGGCTTTTCCTAACGCAGGCACAGTTTGAGTAACAATATATAACAAAGTTTCTTGCAGGAGACTCTTTTTTACTATGAGCAGCTGCTGTAGGAATTAACTTTAAGTCTTGGGCCCATACAAAGGACTACATTTTGAGCTGAAACTTAAAAGACTTGTTCTCTTATAACCTTTGGAAATGGTTGCATTTTTTTAATAGCACACCAAAAAGAATCTGTTCGCAAAGAGATTTTGCAACACAGAATTAGAAACAGAATTTAAAGCATCCATTTATTATTAATGAAGATAATATTTTCTAAAATGGCACTAGTAAAGATTTTAGTATCATAAATAGGCCTATATTGATGCCCACACCTAGGCAATCATCACTATCGAAAGAGTAATTGAGATAAAAATTGAAATCTTTGCATTCAGTTAAGACAAGAAGTAAATTATACATAATGTATGTTATATAATATATAAAAGCTAAGTTATGCTATGCTATGCTATGCTATGATGTTATGTTATGTTATGTTATGTTATGTTATGTTATGTTATGTTATGTTACATTCTTTCTTGGTGCTGCTGGTAGAGAGACAAGGTATTCTGACTGCATGTCATGGAAGTCAGGCTGAAAGCTCTCTTGGTTCAGTAAAACAATTTTGTGCAGCTCAAAAAAGAAGTCACACATTTACATAAACTTGTACCTGAATGTTGGGATTCTGCCCATTGATATCAGCTTTTGAGAGGTCAGGGAAGTTTGGCAGATCCAGGAGGAAAGATCTAGGTCCATCTCTCTGCAAGGACGTGTGCCCGTCTTCCTGCCTGAATCGTTGCTTAGGGAATGGCCGGTGGGCAGCTTGGAGATCAGGGTATTCTCTTCTGTCCTCAGGGTTCAGGGTGAAGCTGTCTTCAGGAGAATAGTCATCTGCTGTGAGTGAGTTCTGGGGGGAAAAAAGCAATGCACTGTAACAAAGCTGAGCGAGCATCAAGTCCTACCAGTATCCCTGTCTCCAGTTTCCTGCCAACGACAGCTATAGAGAGCAGACAGAAATCCTTATAACACACAGACCCATGGCTTGTCACTGAAACATACAGGAGCTGCAGCTGTTATTTTCTAGGGGGCTCATGAGCATGGCACCTGACTCACTGAAATATACTTACAGTGGTGCAAATCTGTAATCACCTGACACAAGACAAAAGGAGTCAGACTGTTTATCTCGTTCAGGTTCCTGCAATTCCAGTCTTGCAGTGAAGACCTACATATTGACACAAGCATCTGACAAAGCAAAACTGGAAACATGAAGCTCTGCAGCAAATCAAATTATCATAGTAATATCACAAGAAACCCTATCTCCCTAAAGCAGAGAAAAGTATCTTTATAATAAATTGTTTTAGTTTTCTTTGTTCCAAAGTGGAGCAAAACCCGTGACTGCTGAGTGCATGTTGAAATCTATCGTATTAAAAGATCCTACTGCTGAACTGGCAATTCCTCCTTCCTCTCCTCACTCTTCCATCTCATCTCTGTTCCTCACCCAATTCCTCTGGTTTGAACATCTGAACCTTCCTTCCTCTGGGATCTCATTTTCATGTTTGCCTAATGGTGGGATTGAATTTCACCAAGTTGTGGGTCAGTGGTTAATGTTTTTGTTATTGTTGAGCGTACTTTTGGGTTTTGTAGTATATTACTGCAGGCAACCTTAGAACCAGTAGCTCTGCTGCCACTGCCTTTGACCTCACCCAGGGGATACATTTAGTATCAAAACACTGACTCTCTGGGTTAGGGCTGTGCCTGGGGACTTGGGGAAAAACCCAGCAGAGAAGTCCAATCTTCTTATGGCTAAAAAAAAAAATGCATGGGGCAGATTCTGGACAGGTTTTGCTTTTGACTCAGCTGAAAAACTTTAGGCTTGAGGTCTTCATATGGCTGCCTGGGGAGCTTTTATTTTCAGTTCATAAAGAGACAGCAAGCATGGAGAGGGTAAATGTTAAAGACCTATCTTTTAAAACAAGCACAATTAAAGTGGAATGGCCACATGTGGTTCTGGCTCCACTAAAGCATATTTTTGCCAGCATTTCTGGTTAAATGCAATCTCCAGCCAGCTCCCCTGGCTCAAATTAAGCTAGCATACCTTTTGTTAAGCTCACAGATAGATAGCAGTTCCAATGCATTTTATGCCATGTTTATTTGCTTAGAAGGCTTTAAATCGACCTTTGAAGATTTTATAATATAATCTGTGCACATTACAGGAAAATATTCAGCGAGTTAAATAAACCAAGATTTAAGAGTCAATCTGAGACTAAGTGAAGTTGCCTCACGCAGAAACCAAGGTGGTTTTCCTCTCCCCTTCTGTACTACATTTGAAAAGGACAAAAATCAGATTTGGTAGAATTAATGTTGTCTTGAAATTTTCATGATCAGAATGGTTAAACTCTGAAAGTGCCAAAGGGTTATTAAATATCTATCCACTGCACAAATGCAAAAAGTTCATTCTGAATTACTGTACATACGCAGTGCTAAAAATATATGTGCTTCTGATAGTCTGTATTGCTTGAAGGCTAGAACAAGAATGCTTCTCTTTGTTGAAGACCAAGAAGGACTTTTAGATGCCTTTGGTGGGCCACCTATTAACATAACACTTATTCAATATAAAGTAGAAAGCAAATCACACAGCTGCAAGCTTTGGCAAACAAAATCAAGGACTATTCATCTAACTTTAGCTTCCTTACCCATGTGCTAGTGCTTTAACTTAACACTTATCAAACAGAATTTAAATGCAAACTTCTTGGTATGTGAGGATTAGATGGCTTCTCATTTCTGACTAACAAGGTGTAACTGTGCTGTTATTAAATTACTTCACACAGGAACAAAAAAATGTGGTACTTAACTACTTTTTTTTCTGGAGTATCATGACCATAATCTGCCCTTTATTAAAAATAAAGTGACATTTTATTAAAAAATAATAAAATTCTCACATATAATTTCATACTTGCCTGACCTGCTTGCCAGTTTAGGAGCATCTTGATTCTCCACATTAACATACCATGTGGCTAAAGCTGTCCAAGGACTTTAGAGACCTATCTTTCATTCTCTGATAAGACTTGTTCTGTGATCTTAGCAGGTCATGGTCTGCCTGTGCCTTGGTGGGGATAATAGTACTTCCCTTCCTCACTGTGATGTTTGTGGGGAGCTCAGCAACTACAATAATAAGGGCTATATAAAGTTTTTAATAGTGTCAGACAGATGGAGTATCACATGGAGTTAGTTAGAAAATTGTCATGGTGAAGTAATGACATCAGGCTGATCGGGCCCACGACTAAGCTGCATGGGGATGGGACTGTCATTAATTACAGATTGAATGAGTTGGGGTTGTTTAACATTAAAAAGAAAAACGGAGGGAGGACATGGTAGCTGCCCTATACCAAAAGCTGCTACAGTGAGGAAGGGAGATGGACCACTCTGCTTGTTCAGGGTGGACAAGATCATAAGACTCCAGTTCAGCATTAGGTACGCATTCCTAATGCAGTGACAGCCAAGCTTGAGAGCAGACTTTGGGGGGAGATCCCGGTGCTTGTCTTAAGAGCAGAGTTGACCAATGCCTGCCAGGAATGTAATAGATTAAATAGTGTGTCCTCTGCCTCAAAGCAGTGTTATCACTTTTGGTCCCTTTCATGCTAAGGCAAGCTCACACCATGCCTCCCTGGGGCTTCTGTATCATACTGCAACACAAGCAAACAGAAATGCTTAGTATATGTAATCTGCTCAGAGTACCATGAGTGAAAGACCACTTGTTTCCAGTTACTAACATGAGTAGAATGTCTATGTTTTTCAGGTAGATAGTTCTTACTGTAGTCTAAGCCAATTCATAGTATTACTAGAAATGTATATTTCTGGTAAAAAGATAGGAGGCTGCCATAATAAACAATGAACCTGAACTGCATGTGAAGAGGCTCACTCTGTTTTACTGCATTAACTCAGGCGAAGGATCTTCCAAGGTCAATATGGCAGGAAAAAGTGTGTCTTTACTGCAAAGCCAGCATCCTTTCTGAAGAAAACAGAATTTGTGTTCCAAAGCTAATGGACTCATTTATCTTTTTTTTTTTTTGAAGGGGGGAATAATCTTCTTTATTCATTTCTTTGTTATTTCACATTTTATACTTCACACTATTTATTTCTTGGTATATAAAACTTGTATTCCCCTTTGCGTTTGGGAAAGCAGCATTGCTACTCGCCTTCCTTTAAAAGCTATGTCACTTCAATGCTGAACTACTGACTCAAGTTTCTTTGAAGTTCTGACATTTCTAATTCAGGCACACTGTTTTCTTACTCAAGTGATGTGTCTGCTCTAAATATTTTAAGATAAATCACTTTTTACCCCCTTCTATTAACAGGATTATTCATAGTGTTTAAACTTTCAACTAAGATGATTTTTAAGAGGTTACTCATGCTTGCTGTCAGCTACAGTTCTGCTGCCCCACAGATTTATACAAGTTCCTAATGTGAAACCAGCTTCAGATTTCTGAGTCTTTTAAGTGCAGAGAGTATATAAGGGTAAGAACAGATTATTCCTAGCTATGTGATGAGGCAATGAATGAAATCCTAGAGAGACTCTTGCATTCTTTGTATGACAGACAAACACACCTTGCCACATTCATCACTGAAAAAGGGAGGGCAATTGTTCAGTACCTGTTCATGTCTTTGTGCCTGTCTATAAGCCAGGGAAGAAGAGCAATTCACAGGGCTTTTGTGAGGGAAACTTTAAATGCTGGTGATCTAGGTGGGACCTATGGCAGGGTTTAAGACAACCAAGAGACAACCCCGCACGCAGGAAAAAAAATTCCTACCTGCTGTTGCAGTTTAACATTTCAATAATCTACCCTAAAATGGGTATTTTAGCTGCCTCCATTGGCTTCCTGCTTTGCTTCTCCCTCTGTCACACCGGACAACAGCAGCAGGGAAGAGTACTGTTTCTTCTCTCAACAAAGAAGTTAAACAGAAATGAGAACTTGTAAAAATACCAAACTAAGGTAAAAGGGAGTTTCTCTGCAATTTTAGCAGGTGAGGAATCCATCTCCCTCCTCTCTTCCTTATTTTAATCTCATTTCCAGGCCTGAAAAAACAACTAAGATAGAGAATAAGTGAGAAATAACTAGGGCTGCAGAAAATACTGTGAAGTGGCTGCTTTTTCTCTATCTTTCATACTTCTTACCTTCCTTCATTCCCTCCTCACTTCCAAACTAACAGTTCATTTGCAATCACTGCTAATTATGGAGTTAAAAGAATTTGGGAAAACTGATGCAAGTTATATCTGTAATGGCTCCTAGACAGCAAGGGAATCTATTACTAAATGCCTGCTGCAGCTACATTGCTTTTTTATTTCTTGTACACTCCTTTGAAATATCTTGTAAAATGATCTTGACAAGAGGTCTTGAATTGAAAGCCAACAGTCTGTCACTGCACTTTCATGATGCACCTGTACAGCATCTTCAACCACCAGGAACAAGGAATGTTTATTTATTAGGAAACTTCACAGACGCTATAAAAGATTATATTGCTATCAGAGACAAAATGAGGCCTGAGGCCTTCACAGAAAACCATTATAGGCATTAGGGCTGGTTTCATTTCCCACCTGCCTAAACAGATTGTTTTGATTTTGAAGGCTGTCGTGTGTTTCCAGGTTAGTGCTAAATGATCACTTTAAAATTAACTGGTCTGGGGAGACTGAGTAACACACCGGGATACTACATGAGACTTTCACCTCTCCAGATCCAAGATCTATAATGAACTTGGGTGACCTAATCCCTGGGATTTTTGTTTTTGGGTTGGTTTTTTTTGCCTATTGTGAGTATATGCAGCACAGGCCCTAGCAAGAGGTATGAGGACAGGGACAGGACACTTGGGTAAGCAGACAGGGATGTTAACAGCTGAAAAGCATTGTCAAAGATAGACAGAGTATGATTTCTTTTATGATTAGTGCCACATGTAGTCCAGGCAGTCAGGAGACCTTTCTTCTGCTCCTAGCTCACTCTTGGCTTTCTCATTTAACAGGCAGATCACCTGGGTTCATATTCATTTTCTGTGTGACTAGCTAGGGATACTGAGCTCCCCAGCTCCAGGTCAGCCCAAGGAGCCACTGATGGTTTGTGTCTCTGGGAGAAGTCAGATCAGATGGGTGTCACATCAACCTATCAGCTACCGAGCCACTCATTTTCTTAAAACGTGCCTGTCACTCGTGGTCAACATATATCAATGAAGTGAAAGACATTACTTATCTTTAGAAAGCCACACAAATTAATAGTTCTGGCAAGAACTAATAGCATGTTTTAGACAATCACTGTTCCTAAATAATATAAAATTAACTATATTGGCTTGCATGTATACAGTTTTTTTCACTAAGGGGCTCCAAAACAGGGTATCTGCTTTAAACATTTTTTAAATGGAAGATCAATCACTGATTACAGTTGGTAATAAAATATAGTAATAATTAAAAAAGAAGAGTTCTGTTCATCAGGGTCTACTTTTTAATAATTCTGTATAGGCTCCAGCAAAATTAATAAAATGACACTGCATCCAATTTTTTCTAACTTGCAGTACATCTGCATGTGTGACAAAGTAGCTATGCAAAGACCAAGCCCAGTTCCCCACCACCATCTTGTTACAGAACACACTGACTTCAGGGGCTTTATGGCTCTTGAAGTGATTATGTTTCTGTGGAGAAGAGAATGGAATTGCAAATACTGTCACAATTAGCACAGCAGAAATTCAAAGTAGCATAAAGGTACAGTCACTGCTGGAGCCGAAGTCTTCTTTTGATAGCTTAAATGTTGGATGCCAGTGGCATCACAGTTAGGCAGCGAGGTGCTTGGGATACTCAAATACACCCAGGCCACCACTATTGATTTTCTGCCACATGCCGAAATAGCTCTCAGGAGCTCCATACACCAGAAGCAGAACCTCGAAGCACCTAGGCACCTTTATCTCAGAATCACAGCTTATGTATTTTAGTGTTTTTTACACTAAAAACTTCTAGCCCTCGTAGCTACACAGAAATTCTTGAGAACTGAAAGTGAAGCCAGGACTTATGGTACATCCATAGAGATCCTATGGTGGTAGCATCGAGGTCTCCTTCACATCTAAGGTCTAGTAAGTTCCCAACCACTCTTTCAAGGTACTTTACCTACACCACACCAGGACCCTCTGCAGAGGACGAAAAGGCTGTTGCCATCTGAACTGATATATTCTGAATGCTGGAGCAGCCCTACTGCCATTCTTCCCATATTGGGCCCGTTTATTCACTTGTAGTCATCAAGCTTTGGTCCACCCTTCATTCAGCCTCCGGTTGGGAGTTTCTCTGACCAACTTCCATGTCTCTGCCCCACCATTAGTGAACAGTGGGTCCACATCTGAACTGCTTTGGCAGATAATATGCTTTCCTCAGAGCTTAAGGAGAAAACCAACTATATTATACTCAGATCTGACCACCTTTTGCTACATGTTGTGGACACATATTTCACAGAACAGCTATTTTTTAATGTTCTGATGTTTGCTTATATTTCATACTTAACTTCAGTTGGAAAATACAAGCAATATGGTTCAGCTTCCAGGTGAAGAACTGTCAGTTCATATAAACACTTCAATAACACAAAAGACTTGGTGGTCATTACAGTTCAATATCTGCTGGAAGAAACAGCAGCCCTCTAGCAAATTTTCTAGCATGGTGCACACCAGTGCTTTGTTCTTTAGCAGATACTCAGCCACCCCTGGGACAGCCAAGCACACAGAATTAAAATTGTATAGGGTTTTAGTTGCCTAAACAGGGGCAAACCTTTAGTTGTTCTTCACAACTCTGAAGATCATCTACTGCCTGGCTGGAGCTCTCCATACAGGATGCCTTGATTTAGCAGCTAAACAGGCAAATGTACAACTGAAGAGTGGCCCAACTATTCCACTCCAATAACCTGTGCTGCCAGAGGCAAATTATTTCAAAGTTCCCACTCTCTTTAGCCTTTATTAATACTTGCATAAAATCAGTAGCATAATAAAGATTTTCATATAATCCATTTACACTATGGCTAAATTTAACTGAACAAGTCTAATCTCACACATTGCTTGAAATCTGCATCATAATGTACACATCAAATTCCAACAGAAAGGGAAATTCCACCTTAAGCTGCAATCACAAAAAACCCACAAAGGCAAAGAAAATCCATAATACTAATACTCTTGGTACACAACTTTTGGGTCAGGCTTTTCAGACAAGCACACATGAAGTCAGTGTAAAGGAAAGAGAACAAACATACATCTGAAATTTTTTAATGAGTTTAAAACTAGGTCCTTTTGCAAGTTTATTCCACTAAATCACTATGGCTAGGATTTCACTAGGTGAACCAACTTTAATAAACCAAGTTTTCATCTCTCCCTAGCCAAAAGAGTAACCTTACTTGAATACTTTTCAATTTGTAAAGTTGCCTTGAGCTTTTAGTTTCCAAGAAATAGCTGTTCCCAGCCTCTGTGTCTCCCTCTCCTATGCCACTGAATATCCACCCTGTGCTTTCAAAAGTGTCCATGACTCTAGCTGTGTTAGCTGGCAGATGTTTTTAGAGACTAGAAAGTGTTTAGTCCCTGTGGACTAAAAGTTACATGATGACTTCATCACATAAGCAAAAACTAATAATGGGAAACCAAGAAGGCAGACAAGTGTTATATTCCAAAACCATGATGTTTCCTGTGCTTCTGGCAATACTACCTCTATGCCTGAAAAAAGGAAAATCACTTGAGTCTTGATGCTCGGAACATACACACTATCAAATCACGACAAGGTAATTTACTGAACCCTCCCTTAGCTGCCTTCCACACCAATACTCGGTTTTCTTTTCATGGAAGTTAAGAGGGTGAAGGCAGAGGAAAGGCAGCATTTGTTTACATTCAATAGCTATGCACCAACTATATTCCTCACAACACTCTCTGGAAGGGGTTGTTACTACACCCAGGAGCTTACAGTAAAACAGCAGCAGAAATCTGAGTGGCTGCCTCAGCACCACGCACCTCTGCTCCTGCAGAGAAGTAGTCTTTCAAGACTGAACATAGTTTTAGCCTCTCCATTTAGAAAACCTTGGAGACTGATAGACGAGCAACTGGAATTCATTAGTATTAAGTGGCATCTGCACGCACAGTGCAATAACTGTGTTATTTTTGTATCAAGACATAAGCAGTGGATATTATGCCCCCCCTCTACATCTCCATGAACTGCCCTAACGGCAGAATTAGGGAAAGAAATGAGAGGAAACAGATACACAAGAGAAAGGCCTCCCTCCAGTGACATTATGGGGAAGAAGAGCAAGTGAGTAGATACATAGTACTGTGACAAGACCCTCCCCTGTTCACAAGGGGAGAGAGAAAAGATTTGCCCTGGAGAGAAGCGTGGGCTTCTTGTATTATGAATTCTATGCATGTATATATAAATTTTCTTAGCACAGTAAGGGAGTGGGGCTATTTCCTAGAGCTGATTAAAGAAGCATGACTTGATTTTCAATTTGAAACGACTTGGGGGGCATTCCAATTGACTGCAGACAGGAAATGAATACCATACATGCACTGAACAAGGCAGATGCTTTTGAATCTGACACTTACGTGAAAAGAAAATATCTTCATTTTTGTCTCCCCTCCACCCCATGATCACTAGTCAGTACAAGCTATTTTTAGTACAAATGGTTTTATTTTTCAAACTTGTTATAGTCTTAGCATGTGCCTGAAGCCATCCGGACGCCACTGACAATAAGCTGTATGGAGCAGACCAAATGCATCTTTAGATTAGTCCCAGCAGCCAAAGCAGCAACAAGCCAGAAGACGCAAGATAAGCAGTTCAGGTTTGAGATACCCTAACTTCCTCTGTTAAAGGAATCGAGGTGGGACCCTAGCTGATATGCCATATTGCCACGAGCGAAAGGTGTTTCTGCGCAAAGAGAGATTCTGTGGCATATACAGCAGATGCAATGCAGAGCAGGTTGGAAGAGCGTTTCCTGATAGGTTGTGGCACAGAACTCACTTCCAGCCACTTAATTGTACTAAAGAGATACATACCCATCTTTTCTTCTTGTTCAGCTCTTACTGCAATACTTGTCATGGGAGTATTATTATGGGTCTTATAACCTGATTGCAATGTAATTGTGGCTTCTTTTGTTAATGTCAATAGTGCGTATTGGGGCACTGGCATTTACAGCTCTTTTTCCCCACTTAGTCTATATGTATACTAACACAATTTCAGTTACAAATTCCTTTTGTATTTTATTGTGGAAAATTTAAACAGGATAAAGAAAAAAACCCCAAGATCTGATATTAATCTAGCCCTTGCTCTGATGTTATGCAAATAATTAATTTTATTAAGGCTGCTATAACTATGTTTCTAAGAACATGAAAAAAATGATCCTCTTAGGAGAGAGAGACTGGAGAAGAAAAAGGGATGAGTAGGTGAGTTTGCTCTGATTTACATTGTTAAAAAAGCCATGAATGTTAGATGAAAGAAAAGCAAGAATCAAGTTCACTCCCAGTGAAGGGTTTCAGCAGCTTTTTCAGAGCTATTGACCCCTCAAGGGCAAACTCTTTCAAACACTAGGTGATGTCTCTAACTAGCCAGAACTCCCACCTTATGCTGGCTAAGCCTCATGTAGTTTGCTTTCATCATCTGGCATTCTGGGAAAAGCAGAGACACCTAAGACACTGCTGTATCTGGGCCTGGTGAAGGAGACATACAACAGAGAGCACAAATAGCATGTGTGTATTTTCTGCACCAGATGTTGCCTTTTTAACGGCCATCATGGTAGACGTTAAATAAAAGAACAATTCCTGGCTGAAGAGCTGAGTGTTTGGTGACCACCAGATACTATGGAGTGCTTTGGCTGAGGACAGAACACAGTCACAGAATCACAGAATCACAGAATCACCGGGTTGGAAGAGACCCACTGGTCATCGAGTCCAACCACTCCCACAAAACACTAAACCATGTCCCTCAGGACCTCGTCCACCCGTAACTTAAACACCTCCAGGGAAGGCGAATCAACCACCTCCCTGGGCAGCATATTCCAGTGCCTAATGACCCTTTCCGTAAAAAACTTCCTCCTAATCTCTAACCTAAATCTCCCCTGGCGGAGCTTGAGGCCATTCCCCCTTGTCCTGTCCCCTGACACCTGGGAGAAGAGGCCATCCTGGTGAAAATCTTGGGAAGGCTTTGTTTGCTCAGTGCTAACTTGCTGATAAATATAAAATCACTTTGTATTTTGTTGTGGAATAAGACATTAAAAAAGCTACCGCAGCTCAACCAGCAAGTGGTGACTTGTTCATGAGTCCAGACTTACAGGTCTAATCTCAACAGAAGGCACAGGATCTAACCCTAAATCAAGTCCTGAACTGTCAAATGCACTACAGATTGGCATCTTTCAGCCCCCTTCCCTTCCTTGGTCAGGTACTTTGGAGTCTGGTAGAGAAGCCTCCAGGTGTTCTGCCTTGTCGGGACACTTCAGAATCATGCCTTAAGCAAGAGCCACTGGAATTTGGTGCAGTAAAGTAATTTCAACTGGTGCATCCCCAGATGGTCTTCTAAGAGCTGCCTTTGGGCTCTGATACATATACACTTGCACAGGACTCACCAGTGCTGCCATCTTCACATCCCTAGGAACACTCTCTTCAACCTGCCTTCCACATCCACAGCATTACACACATGGCTACAACACGGCATTACAGATTATTAAGCTCTTTCCAAGCTTTGCTTACAATTCGAAGTCTATCTCCTCCCACAAGCAATTAGTACAACTTGGTAGCTTACACATTTTCATGAATGTGATGACCTCTTTCCTTCCTTTGATAGAGAGCTAGCGCTGCTACCATTTAAATGCATATAAAAAGCTCCAGGACTCTATCACGCTAAACAGTCAATTTGAAACCTTTGGCGCTATTGTTCCAGTATGCCTGAAGACACAGGCATAGTGTGGCTGCCCTAGGGTCCCTTGAGATATATATTTTCACAACTGTTAGACACATACATATCAACCCCTCTATTCTTTCCTAATGAAAAGCTTGGATTCTAAAGGATGAGGAATAGATACTCTACCAGCCAGCTGCAGCAAGCCTTTCATAAATAACACTACAATCAACCCCTGTAAAGTAAATGATACTCCAGAAGCTCTACGCTGACATACATCTGTTTTCCTATTGTAGGAAGGAATAAGACAGAACAAGTTAAATGCTGAAAGACTAAACAAACTCTGAATTGAGACAAGATGGGAGTAGTAATGATGGATGAATTGTAAACCACCTGCAAATGTTAAGATTGCTGTACCCTTCTGCAGACCATTGAGTCTACACTGCAAACCTCCAATAGATGTGGACTGCGCTCTATAAAAATCATGATGAATGCAGACTTGTTTTTATATTATGGAGGTCCTAATCCTCCTCCTCCTCTGCCTTTGCTCTATTGTTACAACATCAAAGACCAACTGCTGGCCGAGATACAGTCAATATGAAAAGGGCGACCAGCAAATTTACTGCTTGACTTCATCCCCTTTAAATGGAATAGGCACCATGGCCCTTTTTCAAAGTCCAATCACAGACATATATCTTTTTTATTGGACATCATGTACAATAAAATGAAGCCGTAACTTGGAAAAAAAATAGAACACCTTAAAAATCCCATGAGGTGAACATTCCTTTATAAAAATATCACTGTGGTTACGTGTTTTGAAAAACTCTGGGCACTCCGCAGTGCAAAAGGCATGGACTGGCTAGGTTATAGTTTAGCTAAGATGCATACCCATGCCTAATATCTAGTGGTTTTAAAAAAAAAACAACAAACCCTAATAAAAGGTGATATATTTAAGACAGAATGCCAGTGTCATTCAAATAAACTGAAATGGCAGCATTCATGTCACAAGAATCATTAACCGCTTTGTTATAGCCTGCTCTGTGCAGTGAACCTTTACAGACTTCTTCAGTCCAGAGAATCTTGCATCTTGAACAACTCCAGTCTGATTACTGAAGTAATTTTAAGAGGTACTTTAGGATGAGAGTTTATCTGTAGACATTTAAGACAGAGACAATTCTTTGGCTGTTGTGCTGCTAAGCAGACCCTAAGTAACCTCTCACTATGAAATTATCAACAAGTTTACAAGCAACTCACATGATGTGGGAGGTGAGTATGCTGGCAGGTTATAGAACCCATGCTAGTTAGGTATTGGTTTTATTTTTTTTTACTAAATTATACTTCATGATAGTGAAAAGATTTTGATTTAAAATATTTCAAGCTATTAATCCTTTTTTTTTTGTTTGCGGTAACTTGTGCAAATGGACATTAGTAAATATCTGATTACTAATGGTATATCTAGATCACATTGGTTCTTATTGATTTTAAAATCCTGCACTGACATAAGTGGCAGACAAAACCAAGGAAATTTATGTTTTGTTACACCTATAGTCATCTTAGGTGATTCCAGTGGAGTAACTTTAGTTTCCTCATGGCAAAATCTGCTGCTGTGGGATTACTTCTAAGATGAGAAAGACACCAAGGCTATGTGACTAATTTTTGAAGCACATAGCCATTTTATTGCTGGGTCCTCTTCGCTGCTCCTTCCGTTGCCTTATGGTCTGTTGCCAGTCCTGTCCTCTTTCCATCATGGTCTACAGTACAGACCTTCTGGTGCAAGGGCCCCATCTCCTACTCAGTCTTCCCAGACACGTACAAGAAAAGGTGTTTCAAAGGCAGGTGGACTTGACAGCACTAGATTAATGGTTGTGCTTGACCATCTTCAAAGTCTTTTCCAACCTAAATGATACTATGATTCTATGACAACGTTCAATTGTTCAGTACCTGAATGCCAAACAACATGAATGCAAAGGCAAAATGCCTGAAGGACGTTTCCGGAAATTAAAGCTATCCCATGGGTGACACTCAATAACTGTTCCTTATAAAGGGAAAAATCCAGTTCTTTTACACTGGTACTGTAAACAGTGGTAGAAAAACATAAGACATATTATTTGGGCGATTTTATAGGTCCTTAAACTATACTCATAATGGCATTGTGTATAATTACTGATCTCAATGGCCATGCAGGTAAAGAAGAAATTTCAGTCCTTCCGAGGAAGAAGGGTTACTGTGGAACAAAGCAGTATGGAATTTTTCAGTGCATATGAAGACAAGAATGAAACATAATGGTTGGAAATGAATTCATACAATCTAAAGAAAGCCACACCCCCAAGCTCCGGCTTGTCTTCATGGATGGAGGTTGAGATTATGTGTGTTCTGTAGAAAAACTGAGCTATGAAAGACTCAAATCCAAGAGGAACTTTGGCTGAGTCTGCAGTCAGCATAAGTCATTGACTTGTCTTGCTTTGTGAAAGTCAATGGAGCAAGGTCAATTCAAACACACTGAGAATGTAGGTCTAATGTGGGGGCATAAAAGCCAAGGTACATTTGAACTTCTCCTGCCTTTCAACGTGGACTGACTTCACCAAGAATGATGAGAGAAAGATTTCATCACTGATTCTCCTCTCTTGTCTTTATGAGCACCTCTGTAAGATTAAAAGGACGCAAATAGCAAATAGCTACAGGAGATGAAAGGTGAACAACTCCAGGTCTTCTTTCATCCTGACTGCTAAAACGGAGGAATAGAAAAAACCAGAGGAATAGGAAAAAAAATGACCCATTGCTGTGAGTTCTCCAAGCACTGAAAAACAAGGGCAAAAGGATAAGATAAAGGAACTGCTACCAGCCCACACCAGCTCCTCTGACCAACTATTCTACTGCCACACAACTGAACACTGTGGCAAGCCATCACTTATTGCAATAAGTTACATTTTACTTTGTTTTCTTTCTTTTTCTGGTATTTCAAATCCAAATCAAAAAGTACATAGCAATGCCACCACTGGAAACATTCTGCTCTTACTGATGTATAAACGGGCTCAGTACTCTGTTTCTTGGAAATGCTACTACATTGATCTCTGTGCTCTGGATTGAATTTAGCCTGGCATCTTCTGTCTTCAGAACTTGTAAAATCAGTATCCTAGAGTCACAATGGTATTAAAATGCAACAGTAATCACTACATCATTTAATGCTTCCTTTTGCAACTTACTAGAGACTTTGTACTTTCCTGCTCTAAGTTATCACTTCATTATCTGGCAGTGCTTACAGCCTCCATTCAAGCCTGGAGACCTATTAGGAAAGCAATAACACAACAATGGAATCCCAACCTCAAAGAGCTTGGGGTGAGATTTAAAAAACAAAATTAAAATTAAAATGCATCAGTAAGCTAGCTTTGCTGCCACTGAAAAATGACTGGTTTAAAGTCACCATTTATGGAGACTATCATTTAGTCAATGCAAAGAGTAAGTAGTCTTAAGGCAGACAGCAAGATAAGAAGCATAACAAAAAGGCCAAACAATCTTAAACAACACTGTAAATATAACAAGTGATGCACAACTAGGTATGACCACACTGCTTGCCAGGAAGACTGAAAACCACACAGAAGAGCGGAAAGCAATCAACCCTGACAATTAAACCTGTTGAAACGGCTAAATCTCATCTATCCCTATACTTTCAGAAAATAAGCACAAGGAAAAATTACATTGCTTCCACTTTTTTTCGTTTATGTTTGTTTAAGGAAACATCTGAGTTGCCTGCGTATGTATTCTGAGTTCATTTCAAGACTTTAGAATGATAACTCAGAAGAATGTAAGCATAAGAAAGTACAGCAAAATAATTTCCTACTTGCATTCTGTCCACTTTAGATACCGGTAACTTTTCAGCAGTCATTTCTATCTCTATCATATATTATTTTATAAAGCTTTTCAAACATGACTAGAACATTTATGTACCAGTTTGTCAGGCAAAGACAGCATAGTCTGCACCATTATCCATACTACCATCTTCTGTGCTTTCTGTAAAGTTTTCAGATGCTGTGACAAAACACAGCTGGAGTTTTCACCTAATCAATAATTCTTCCATTGTTTCTTGTTTTCTTTGAAGACTTTTCTCACCATTTTGGAACAATAAGGCATTGATTGTTAATATACAGATGCAGGAGATATGAATAAAGACAAAAGAACAACAGCTGAACTCAAAACATAGTTCCCAATTTACATTTAACGTAACCTGTATTGGTTAAACAGATGTCTCCCCAGCAAAATAATTCTACAGCAGAGCAAGGTGTCGAAAGGCTTAGAGTGCTTAAGTACTGGGGCTGGGTTACCTATAAACAGGTCATAACACATATGTTAAAATCACAAGGGACTACACAGCTCCAGACAGTAAAATCATGATGAAATTGTTGGGGTCACAAGGACCAACAGCAGAGCTTGAACTCTCCTATTTTTGTGGACAACTGGTATTAAGAAAGGACAGAGTGGGGAATTGGGATTGAACCTCAGAGCTTAAAGCCAAAGCTGGAGGAATGTAGGATTTTGTGGCAGTCAGGTAACAGCAAGGGGGTTCAGTAGGAGTGTGGTTTCACCACTCTTACATTGCTGTTACAGCTACGACGGACCAGCCGAGTTTGTCCTGTATAGAACAAACTTCTCTTCCACATGATGAATGTAATACAAAATTTACCCCAGAACACATGCTGACTGTCCATTCTAGCTGAACTAACACGAGAAGTATCAACCCAGCTCCTTTCAGGATCTGTGTACCCATGTCCTGTCTCTCTACTCTCAATGTCAAAACAGGTGACCGCTATGGCTCTAGAACTTCTCAGGAACCAGACTCCAACGTACCACTCCTTTCACTATCATACGCCAGCTGCCCGACCACCATAGGGCTCAGAAACACACAGCACCACTCTTCCCCCCCTTAAACAGCCCCATAGGATGGATGGAGAGGAGAGAGAGGAAAGAGAAAGGTAAAACAGGAATGTTTCTGGTGCCTCTGCCCTGTAGTAGTCACTGTAATTTGTATTTGACTCCAGGCTCAGGGGAATAGGGACATTATGACCCAGAATGAATCAGGATTACATTTTCTTATATAAATACTCCCAATACTATAAAAATCTGGAAAAGAAAATTATCCTAAGTCTTGCTCAAACCAGAAAAAAGTATTCCAATAGACTCTTCCATATGAGGCACCAGGAAAAAACCTGCTCCAAACTGTAGCTGCAAAGGCAAAATTGAAAGACACCCTGTGATTTATTGTCATGTATTTACCAGTGATGATCCAAGTAACTGTTATCTGTTGAACTGAGGAGAAGTTCAGCAAAATATGCCTCGTCCAAATGTCTTGGTCAAATCTAATGTAGAAAATTATATTTGTACTTACCTAACTCTGGTCCTTGCAGCAATAACTAAATATAACCTGGAACCCTCTTTGCAATTATTGCAGTAGTCTTAGACACTAAAAATGTTGCTACATACTATCCTGAAGGTGTGGTAGCTCTTTTCTACCAGGGTTGCTGTAGTTTGTAGGAAATGAATCCAAGTGATAGATATGAAGAGAAGCTTAATTAACACTTTTTGGAGTTTTCCCGGAGTCAGGTTTGGAAGGTGGAAGAATCTCTCATGGGAGCAACGGACAACATCAAATGCTCCTCTGCCCAGAGCAGCNAATGCATCAGTAAGCTAGCTTTGCTGCCACTGAAAAATGACTGGTTTAAAGTCACCATTTATGGAGACTATCATTTAGTCAATGCAAAGAGTAAGTAGTCTTAAGGCAGACAGCAAGATAAGAAGCATAACAAAAAGGCCAAACAATCTTAAACAACACTGTAAATATAACAAGTGATGCACAACTAGGTATGACCACACTGCTTGCCAGGAAGACTGAAAACCACACAGAAGAGCGGAAAGCAATCAACCCTGACAATTAAACCTGTTGAAACGGCTAAATCTCATCTATCCCTATACTTTCAGAAAATAAGCACAAGGAAAAATTACATTGCTTCCACTTTTTTTCGTTTATGTTTGTTTAAGGAAACATCTGAGTTGCCTGCGTATGTATTCTGAGTTCATTTCAAGACTTTAGAATGATAACTCAGAAGAATGTAAGCATAAGAAAGTACAGCAAAATAATTTCCTACTTGCATTCTGTCCACTTTAGATACCGGTAACTTTTCAGCAGTCATTTCTATCTCTATCATATATTATTTTATAAAGCTTTTCAAACATGACTAGAACATTTATGTACCAGTTTGTCAGGCAAAGACAGCATAGTCTGCACCATTATCCATACTACCATCTTCTGTGCTTTCTGTAAAGTTTTCAGATGCTGTGACAAAACACAGCTGGAGTTTTCACCTAATCAATAATTCTTCCATTGTTTCTTGTTTTCTTTGAAGACTTTTCTCACCATTTTGGAACAATAAGGCATTGATTGTTAATATACAGATGCAGGAGATATGAATAAAGACAAAAGAACAACAGCTGAACTCAAAACATAGTTCCCAATTTACATTTAACGTAACCTGTATTGGTTAAACAGATGTCTCCCCAGCAAAATAATTCTACAGCAGAGCAAGGTGTCGAAAGGCTTAGAGTGCTTAAGTACTGGGGCTGGGTTACCTATAAACAGGTCATAACACATATGTTAAAATCACAAGGGACTACACAGCTCCAGACAGTAAAATCATGATGAAATTGTTGGGGTCACAAGGACCAACAGCAGAGCTTGAACTCTCCTATTTTTGTGGACAACTGGTATTAAGAAAGGACAGAGTGGGGAATTGGGATTGAACCTCAGAGCTTAAAGCCAAAGCTGGAGGAATGTAGGATTTTGTGGCAGTCAGGTAACAGCAAGGGGGTTCAGTAGGAGTGTGGTTTCACCACTCTTACATTGCTGTTACAGCTACGACGGACCAGCCGAGTTTGTCCTGTATAGAACAAACTTCTCTTCCACATGATGAATGTAATACAAAATTTACCCCAGAACACATGCTGACTGTCCATTCTAGCTGAACTAACACGAGAAGTATCAACCCAGCTCCTTTCAGGATCTGTGTACCCATGTCCTGTCTCTCTACTCTCAATGTCAAAACAGGTGACCGCTATGGCTCTAGAACTTCTCAGGAACCAGACTCCAACGTACCACTCCTTTCACTATCATACGCCAGCTGCCCGACCACCATAGGGCTCAGAAACACACAGCACCACTCTTCCCCCCCTTAAACAGCCCCATAGGATGGATGGAGAGGAGAGAGAGGAAAGAGAAAGGTAAAACAGGAATGTTTCTGGTGCCTCTGCCCTGTAGTAGTCACTGTAATTTGTATTTGACTCCAGGCTCAGGGGAATAGGGACATTATGACCCAGAATGAATCAGGATTACATACACTGTTTTTCTCATATAAATACCCCAATACTATAAAAATCTGGGGAAAAAAAATTATCCTAAGTCTTGCTCAAACCAGAAAAAAGTATTCCAATAGACTCTTCCATATGAGGCACCAGGAAAAAACCTGCTCCAAACTGTAGCTGCAAAGGCAAAATTGAAAGACACCCTGTGATTTATTGTCATGTATTTACCAGTGATGATCCAAGTAACTGTTATCTGTTGAACTGAGGCAAAATATGCCCCGTCCAAATGTCTTGGTCAAATCTAATGTAGAAAATTATATTTGTACTTACCTAACTCTGGTCCTTGCAGCAATAACTAAATATAACCTGGAACCCTCTTTGCAATTATTGCAGTAGTCTTAGATACTAAAAATGTTGCTACATACTATCCTGAAGGTGTGGTAGTTCTTTTCTACCAGGGTTGCTGTAGTTTGGAGGGAATGAATCCAAGTGATAGGTATGAAGAGAAGCTTAATTAACACTTTTTGGAGTTTTCCCGGAGTCAGGTTTGGAAGGTGGAAGAATCTCTCATGGGAGCAACGGACAACATCAAATGCTCCTCTGCCCAGAGCAGCAGTTTCACTCCTTCACCCGTTTCCCATTTTATCCTTTGCTTCCATCCACGCAGCAGCAGCACACGTAACACTAATCACCCTTCCTTCCCCCTAGATCCTGGAACAAGCCACAGCCCACTAGCAAAACCACTAAAGAGCACACATAATTCTCTCCCTTGAGAGATGAGAGAATGAACTGCACATGGTGTAAGTCATTCATAAAGCTTAGTGCACAACTGGAAGAACATATGCTAATGGTAAGGGTGAGGTTTAGCTAAGAACTTATATAGCAAAGCCTGCTGTGGACAGGCAGGTTTTACTCTCACTGTCAAAAAGCATGAAATAGCATCCTCTATGATGAGTAACTTCACCAAAAGGGATTTTTGTTTTCAGAGAACCTGCCTGCTTCATTTGCAAGCCACCTGCTCTGCAAGTTATTTGTGCGATGTAAAAACTGCACTTAACGCAGAAGAATTTAGTGCTCATATTAAATATATGATGTACACCCACTTACAGGCATCTTACACAGGCTAAGGACAGTCTAGAAAATATGAATGCACATGTTGAATCAACATCTTTTCAAAGATGATAAAGTTGATCAAGTCCTATTAGAACCAACCAAACGTAAAGTTCAGAGCTTGAACAAGCTTTAAAAATCTCAGTCTAAAACTCTCCCAAAGCAAACAGCTTGAGTTCTGCTTAAACGGAGAAATCCAGAAAACTGAAGTATGCCACTGTGTATGACTGCAGATCATTTTGCAACTTGCTTGAATCCAGTATAAGGGGCAGCAAGAATGAACCAACCTTAAAAAGACTGAAATGTCACTACCCAGTGAAGGTAACAGACAGCAAAGAGTTTCTGAACTTCTCATAGTGTTGCGCTGCGGGTGTCAGGAGAAGAGTCCAGCCCTATAAAGGAACTCCTCACATGGCTTGGAGAATGACTCTTGTGCAACCGTTTATAAGCACCAGAATGTTTCTTCTGGTAGGGCTCAGAGAGCATTTCTGACACACTGTAATTGCTTGCATGCCTACTGAGGAGCAGGGCAAGGACAGGAGCAAGGAGATTAAAACTAAAAAGCTGTTTACAGCATCGTGATTCTTTTCAAATTACATTCTCTCATATGGCTCCAGCTTTATGCACAACTACTGAGTTTCATGCTAATGTAATACTGCTGCAAGTACCGCAGTGGAGAATCTGACTTCATGTGCTACGGCAAAAAATGTTGGTGGCTCCGTTACTGCATTTTACAAGGTCATTTTTCTTGGTGTGGGAACACTGTTTTAATTGGTGTGCAAAGCCTGCTATGGAAAAATTAGAAGTGATGGGAATAAACCTCTTGATGAAATATTTTCTCAGAATAAATGCACAGATTTTAGAGCATTGTAAAGTATTACAAATATCTTTCAAAATTTATGTTCAAGCCTCTCCTTCATTTCAGAAGTATGTAAAAAGATAAAAACATACCCAAGCAGCGTTTTTCTACTGCTTAGTATAGCTTCCCTTGCTGTTATTCAAGGGCAGAAGTTTGTACTTATCCATTCCATAAATATACTCCACAATAGTTTCTGGATGTTAATTAAATCACACCTAATAGAGTTTTCACCCACAACAACAAAATGTCTCTTTTTTTCCCTTTGGTAGAGACGGGAGGAGGGAATAAAATATTTTTGAGAAACAAATGGTTGATTCCTTCTCATAACTCTGAACTGTGAGATATTTTACAGCTCCAATCTGGATTTCCCATTTTACATCAGTTTACACAACCACAAACCAATTATACCAGCAGCATGAAACGGCGGCAGCACAGAGGTCAGTGCCTACTTCTGCAGCAATGAACCAAGGAAGCCTGTGTTTCTATTTCACCCATCCCAAAGAGGACCAGCAGAGCACAGAGTACATTAGGGTTTGCTCCTCACTGCTGCTCTGTTACAGTCAGTCACAACAGCACAACATGATCCCAGTCACCTGGGAACACTAGAGACACACACAGTATAGATAAGGACATCAAAAGTAAAAATAAGTGGGAAGAAAAAAAACTTGTTTAATTTTAGGATGGAAGTTTTTTTTCTGGACTTCTTTCACTTATCAATCTAATTAATTGCAAGGTTTAACATAACTGGAAGACCAAATGAAATCAAAACCTATCCTCCAAAATCCTTCCTTCATTTGAAAGACCAGGGGTGGACAAATGCTCTTCCTCCTTTAACGAATCAGACTTCAAATACGTACAAGTCTGTATTTTAGACTATTTAATTCTCCAACAATATTTTAAGATTTCTAAGAATTCCTCCTGTATCTGCTCTATGTAAAAAGGCCCAAGGATGTGCAAAGTTTTGGGGGTTTAACTTCCTTTCTTTTTTTTCTGGAACTAAGACAAACACTTCAGATTTTCTTTCAGACACACAGGACCAGCTTCTGACCACGTTATTTGTGCAAACAGACCACCTAAGTCCTAAAATACCATACTCTGCATTGGATAATAGTCGGTTTGTTTTTATACAAATTTGCCTTGTCAAAATACATCTATAAACAATCGCTGCAAACATTACTCTTCCCTGGACTTGCCACAATGTGCGCATCAGACTTTGTCAAATGAAGTTTTGTCAAATCAAACACTGACCTAATCACTTCTCACAATCTCTTCTCTCCAGAGACCTAACAAGTCAGAAAAAGCAACAGATTTTTTTTTCAGTAGAAGCGACAGCAACCAGAGAGATTTCTATTTGTTTATACCACCAAATCCGGCCTCATGTAGTTTTGCTTTCCATGTTGATTCTTTACCTGTGAATGCAGCGGACTAGGATTTTGCATTTCACTTCAATATGAGCCACGATAACAGTTCAATAAACCCCAAACTATGAAGATCACAGTGTAAATTTGCCATCGATGTCTATATTGTGATGCTCTGAACGGCAGCATCTGCCTGTCAGAGTACAATTTTCTAAAGCAGGTTGTAGTATTTTCCATATGTCAATAGAATCCATGAAAGTTATAAAACAAAAAAAGTGATAGATTTCCCTCTGTTTAACTGATTGCTCTAATCAATATACTTTCCTCCCATAATGTCTTATACAGACATGCTCTCTCAAATATATCTGCAGAATCAATTCAGTTGGGAAGTATATAAAATTTTCAGTTCTACAAACGGCAAAACATGATGAAAATATGAACTGCTAAAGCTATCACAATGCTTAAAGGCACACAGTTTTATTAAGTTACCTGTAAAAAATCACCAGACAGAAAAAAAATTCTTGAAGTCAACACTCAACAGATTTCCACAAGACAGCCAACTATGATAATACCCTAGGAGAGGTTAGCTGAAGATGATTTTCCTCGTGTTTCACCCTAGCCTTACAACAGTGCTCTACAAAGAGCTCCTCGGGGAAATGGCATCACCCAGAGTTCCCATTTGCCCAGATGTTTCTCTCATTATGCTACAAGCCTGTCAAGAAAAGGCAAATTCAGGGTTATTCTAATGATAGCAAACACCTCATAAAAAATCTCTCCAAATTTACTTTCCTGAGGAACATCATCTTAAAAGGCAATATAAGTGCCCATAAGGAAAAAAAAAGAGCATCATTTATAGAACATTATTACCAGAAATCTTGAAGATATTAAAAAAAACCAACCCATCCTAGAATGTCAAGCCGGTGATAAAACTGCATCTCAAAGAGAGACAGCATCTTCGGGCCTTACCCAAAGCACACAACTGAGCACTCCCAAGCAGGACTCCCACCAAGTTCAATTGGAGGTTTTCTGGATTGGGGGACCTGATTCCAGTTTGAGACTAGGATGTTGGGTCTGCAAATCTGGGTTCCCTCCTGTGGCTAGTGGTTTCACTTTGTGGACCACCAGCTGGGGATCCCATGCAAACAGAGTGATCCCTACAGCTTGCACTCTCCTTATTTTTCCCTCATGCGTCACAGAAATGTGCTGTGCTGGTACTATGATTCTTTCTGAGGTGATACAGGGGGTTACATAAATTTATGGTGATGATAATGATACATTCTCTGTCCATTTCTTTGCATGACTTGGTAGCTGATCTTTCTTTAACACTGGGATGTGGGGGGGTAGGAAAATTGGGCAGTACATATGCAACTGATCTGAGAATTCACTAGCTTTGCATGGGGATTTTGATGATTCGGCAGCTTTTATGGCTGTCTCTGACCATTTTACATGAATGGCAAGAAGTGACACTGAATAGAAAAGAACTACCTGCAAAAATAAGGAAACAGAAGAAAAGTCCTTTGTTTCCTCCGGCCATAATTCACTGGCGGTTTGATGAGATCAGAAGGTTGGAACAGACTGCCCAGGTCATGAGCTGTGTCCTTTCTGATCTCAAGCACCCATCACCCAAAGGTTCTTGGCTGTTTCAGGACTATCTACCTGCCTCTCAACAAACTTTGCAAGGAAAGACACGCAATTTGTTTCCACATTTCCCAACGCCGCACACCAGTTTGGTCCCCTCACTGCATTCTCAGAGTCCCACCTGGGTGGGCCAGGGGACACCCTGCCTCCCTCCCTTGCCTGCCTCCTTCCCATGGCCTCTCCATCCCATCGTCTATTTCCTGCCTGCCTCCATCGGACTCTCCATCCTTTGCCTGCCTGCATCCCATCGCCTGCCTCCTTCCCTTGGCTGCCTCCTTTCCATTGCCTCTCTATGGAGAGAAGAGGAGGCAGAGGGGAGACCTCATTGCTCTCTACAACTACCTGAAGGGAGGTTGTAGAGAGGAGGGAGCTGGCCTCTTCTCCCAAGTGACAGGGGACAGGACGAGGGGGAATGGCCTCAAGCTCCGCCAGGGGAAGTTTAGGCTAGAGATTAGGAGGAAGTTTTTTTATGGAAAGGGTCATTGGGCACTGGAACAGGCTGCCCAGGGAGGTGGTTGATTCGCCTTCCCTGAGGGTGTTTAAGGCACGGGTAGACGGGGTCCTGAGGGACATGGTTTAGTGTTTGGTGGGATTGGTTGGACTCGATCCGATGGGTCTCTTCCAACCCGGTGATTCTGTGATTCTATGCCACGGTCCCTCTATCCCTCGCCTGCTTCCATGCCTCGATTCTCCATCCCTTGCCTGCCTGCATCCCTTGGCTGCCTGCATCCCTCGACTCTCCATCCCATCGCCTCTCCATCCTTCTCCCTTCGCCATTCTTCTCCCCTCTCCGTCCCTCTCCCCGCTGTGACCCCGCGGGGTCCCGCGCTGCCCCGGGCGGCGGCTTTGGCAGGTCCCGCGGTGCGGGTCGGGCTGTGCGCACTCACCTGCCGCAGGCTGTGGTTGCCGGCGGGGTGCGGCTCTCCGCCGCCGCGCAGCACGGTGATGTGCAAGGTGAGCAGGAGCAGCCCCAGCAGCAGCAGCAGCTCGGCCGCCAGCCGCACCATCCTCTTGAGCCGGGCGGCTTTCGGGCCCCGCGGCGGCGGCGGCCGCGGAGGAGGCGGAGGCGGAGGAGGAGCCGCCGCCGGAGCCGCCGGAGCCGCCGCCGCCGCCGCCG
>WAAB01018980.1:200567-216929 GCA_013389865.1 Piaya cayana
GGGGGTGGCCCCCGCGGCGGCTCCCCCTGCCCCTCCCGGCGCCCGCCCCGTCCCCCCGCGGCGGCCGCCTCCCGGCCCTCGACGGGGCGGCCGCGAGGGGCGGATCTGCCCCCGGCCCCCTGCCTGCTCCGGGCTGCCTGAGGCTTCAGCCGCCCGCGCTCCCTCGGAGCCGGATACCTGGCTCCATCTCTCTCCTTCTCGCCTCCGGTGGCCCTAGAGCCGGCGGGGAGCGGCTCCGCACTCTCTCCTGCCACCGTGCGTGCGCGTTTGCGAGCGGCCGGCTCTCCTCCCGGCTCCGAGACCCTCGCCCCCTCGCTCTGTGTCGGGAGAGGTGCGCGTCGGATGCTTTTATAGCGCCCTGCCTCCCTCTCCTGCTGCCGCTCCCCCCCCCCTCCGCCTCTTTCCCCTCTCCCTCCCTACGGCTCCTACCGCAGCCGAGCGCCGTCCCGCTCCTCCCCGCGCCCCCGTCCCGCTCGCCGCTGCACCTTGCGGAGGGGACACCCCCTCGCTCGGCGGGGACGGGGCGGTGCGAGCCTCCCGTGCCCCCTCGGCTGCTCCCCACGCACCCGGCACCGCATGAGATGCGGGGGGACCCTTTCCTCGCCCTGCGTCCCCCGGCTTCTTGGTTGCCGACTGCGTGAGTACAGTGGGAATAAAAACCTTTCTCTCTCGGACGGCGGGTCCCCAAGTTTCAAAAATAACGTGAATTTGAAAGTGTGTGAAAACGAGGGTTTGACTTTCATAGAGTCATAGAATCACCAGGTTGGAAGAGACCCACCGGATCATCGAGTCCAACCATTCCTATCAAACACTAAGCCACGACCCTCAGTGCCTCGTCCACCCGTGCCTTAAACACCTCCAGGGAAGGTGAATCAACCACTTCCCTGGGCAGCCTGTTCCAGTGCCCAATGACCCTTTCTGTGAACTTTTTTTCACTTTTCGCAAAACTTTTGCTTGCTGTGAATCATTACATCATATGTGATGGAGCTAAACCTCTTTCCGAGTGCTGAAGATCTGGCTCGGTGTAATGAGAACATGCACAGCTCAAATAAGCTTGAATCGTAAATAAAAGTCACCTAACAAAACCCACAATGCGGCAGTTTTGGAATCTTTGTTGTTGTTCTGCATTTGGCAATGTTATATGTAAAAAGGAGGGTACAAGTGCTTGGGGCCTGTGCTACAGCCAGGAGACTGGATTGGTATAAAAGTATCTAAACGTGCAAATTGAGGAAAAAGAGTCTCCCATCCAAACATTTTCAGTTTGAGATCAAAGTCCTCGGCAGGGTTCCCATGACATAAAGGTGAGACGTGCTTACAGTGTGTGGTGCCAGATGGGGATGAGGCGTGTTGCAGGAGCCTCTATCCATGGTGTGTCTGCCCCGGGAAGCTGACAGATCTGGGGCATGAGGAGAGTTGGAGCTCATGGGAGGTTTCTTTCAGGTTTTGGTGTGTCTAAAGGCTGTGGTCACGAATGATGCCTTGTACCTTTCCAGTCAGGTTTCCCTTCCAGTGATACCGACTGTAAAAGATTAGCCGTTAGGCAGGAATGTGGTTAAAATAATTGCACTGGAGTATTGTTAAAGATGTGACCAAAAGTCACAAAGCCTTTAGATTTAAGGATTTTTAATCTGCAAACGTATTCCATGTTAGCACTGCAGTAGGAACAATCAGCACAGGTGATGGTGCAGGGTAGGGACTCCCAGGGACTGCTCTAAGCATGTTACAGCAGGGCACAACCCCACATCTCATGGAATCACTGACTGATAAGTACTCAGTATCACACTGATGTTCTCAGTTACACGACAATTCATACAGAGCTATTCAATATTACATAAAACCATAACAGCCTGTGGGACCATCACGTGGTTTTAAAAAAATGTGTGGGTGTTTTTGTTTTTTTAAAACCCAAACATTCCTTGGACTAATCAAAATATTGAGAAGATAAAAACACTGATGTATTTCAGCTGTCATTGCTCAGCCTGGGCTCTCCTTCTGCTGCCATTGCTGTGATCCTGGTGTCCCTGTGTTCCCAGGCAGGCACGCCAGCGGCAGCGAGCATGAAATGGAGCGGTTAAGGAGACAGGTCTGGGGAGATGGGCAGCAAGGAGGCAGGAGAACAGCCCTGCAGGTTTATCAAAGCCTGATCCTACCTAGTGGCTCTCAGTGGATCCTGGCTGTTGAAGAAAAGTGGAAACTTGGCACGTAAATTCTCTGTTTCAGAGCTTAATAGTGCAAATTGACAGCCAGAGTGAAACTGAAGGCTTGTAATGCGAAACAGTCCAAGTGACAGCCTGGTGAAAAACACACACATGGAATTGTGGCTGAGCTCTGGGTAATGTAGATTCTCCTTCACTTTATGAAAGAGGCTGAACCAAAAGACATCTTTAATCCAGATGAGATGAGCCCCTGCTGGTGCACATTTCCTTGTGGAACATTAAGTTTTAAGCATTAAGTTGGGTGTAAAGGCAGTGAGGGACAGAGCAATACTACTCTTAATATTAGCAGCAAGTGCGTTCCAAAAAGCCTTTTCCAGCTCGAAAGAGTTGGTGTAAAATTGGCACCTGGGTGTGGCTATAGTGCCTGTGCGGCTGTGGTGGGGACAACCAGAGAGGACAGTGTGTGCACACGTGGGCTGTAGATGCCAACTGAAACTCACCAACGCTGTTAAATCAGCAGATGAGCTCGTCAATGAATCCGGATGGTTGAGTTGCAACCTGTAGGAGAGGTGGACTTAGAAGTAAAAGGAATAGCTCTCCTTTACTGCTCCAGCAGCTACCATCTAGACCCTGGAAAATAAAGCCAGGCTTTGCCCAGAGGAGGAGGTCCATTGGTAGCCTGAGGGGGTGGCTGCTCCTGGGATGTGGTCATGGGCAGCCAGCAGGGAGGTAAATCAGCAGCGCTGAGGTAAGAGTGGTGTGCTCCTTCACTGTGAAGGTTCACAGCTCACATTTTGCCTCTTCACTCCCAGCTTTTACCTTCTATTTCTCTTCCCTCCAATGATAAAGATAGCTCTTGTGCACTCTCAGTCCCTTGCCAGTGCCAGAGGAAACATGCTGAGCCCAAGGGCTTTGAAAGAGGGTTAAATTCACATGTTTTATGCAACATTTGTGATATGACTAGCACACTACAAGGTCAGGTAGTGTAGCTCAGCTGATGTGTGAGGAGTCAATGAACCATGGTAGCCCATGGTCTGATGTCCTGCCTCTCTTGAGCCCTGTAAAACCAGCTTTCATCATTACACGCTTCAAAGGTGGGGTTGCAGTTGTCTGTGTCACAGCCTCCTTCAGGTTGTGATGTCTCTCTCCTGGGGAAGCATTTCAGGGATGTGTTGGCTCCAGTTGTGGTGTTGCCCCACCAGGAGGCCCCATGGTCACCTTTACACCAGCCTGCAAACAATAGTTCTCTATGGCCACCGTGCCACTTTCAGTGTTCAAGGCTGAAAAATTGTGTCCAGAGCTAAATTTGTGATGTCCTCACTAATATATCCTGCTGGCACTGTTCCTGTCTCCTGCTGTGGCCATCTTGGTTGACCATTTCATGTATTGACCCCACCACATTGCTGTGCAGGTGCCTACTGTTGGTGTTAAGAGTCCCGGAGAGCAAATCATTGCCTTTGCAGAATCTGTGTGGTCCCAGTGACTGAAACGAACAGTACATCNTGAGAGCAAATCATTGCCTAACTGAGACACAGCACTTTGCAGAATCTGTGTGGTCCTAGTGACTGAAACGAACAGTACATCAATTGTACCTGCTCAAGTGCGAAAAATCCTCATTTTGGATGAGTGGCGCCAGGTGACATCCTTCAACGGCAGCATGAGAATTGCTGGAGAGGGAGGGGGGAGGAAAAAACCAGTAGGAGTGACTTACACAACATAAATGTCTTTACTTGTGTTATCTCAGAAGTGAGGACATAGAGCTTGGAACAATAAATTTAACCTTGGTGAGTGCCATTGGGTTTTATGTCAGAACACCATGGTTCACTCAGGTCCTGCACCCCAGTTGTCCCAGCTGTTGAAAGATACTGGAGTTTACCTGGTTGTCCACTTTACCCCTTTTGATATTGCTCCAGGATTGTGGAGGCATCCTGTTGCGAAGCTTGATTGATTTTTAGAGGAACGTAGCTAGTTAGAGCTCTGTCTGCACTCCTCAGCCTGCTCCTGCCTGCGCCTACTCCCAAGAAGCTGTTGTTTTATGTTTAAGCCTGGAGGTTTCTTTAAAATTATCTGGGATTAAAACCTGGCTGCACTGAAGTCATTGGCAAAGCTCCCATTGACTTCAGAGGAGACAGGATTTCACCCTAAGACACTTTGTAGATTATCGGTGAATGGAAAGCATACGTCTGGCTTCTTGAAGATTATTATTGTTAGTGGTGACCTCTGCTCTGGTGAGCATTGAGCAAGGCTGGGTTGAGATGGCTAAAGCTTCCCTTGCCTCTTCTCCTGCTTCCTCACAGGGACTTTGCTTTTATGGCTCGGCTCATCATCTAGGATGCTGCTTATCAAGGAATACCTTCCAGTCACCTGTCGGTGGAATTTAATGCCTGTTTGCCCACATTCCTTTTCCCCCAATGCCAGCAGATCAGCAGATAGGAGACAGAATGGCTGATTAGCTTCTAGCTCCAGCCTCTTAGGTATAAGCTGCAAATGCACACACAAGGGTCTTTGCTAAAAAAAAACCAACCCAACCAAAATAAACAATCTAGAAATGAAAGGAAAAAAAGAGTAACTGTCCTCTGCAGATGACCTAAGTCTTTCTGCGATGCACGGCTCCTTTAGTTCAATCAAATACAACTTGAATAGTAATCACTCTTTTTCTAAAAGAAAGAATTAGCTTAGAGTTCTCTGTTTTCCTGCTACTCCTAGACTAGTGCTTTCCTTCCTGTCTACATATTTTGCCACCAGCTGGGCCTAATGGCTGGGTCAAGATTTCTGAATTCTGCAGTGTCTTGTGTGACAGATTGGAAACTCACTGGCCACTTTATTAAAAATTGGAGTAAAAGTGGAAAAGTATAATGAGTAGTCTGAATTATGGAATATGGAAATGGAGAAAACTGTGCAGCCCAGTTTCCCGCCTGCTATGTATTTATTTTTTTTTAATATCAAATTCTGTTTATTTTACATTCCCACACATTTTCGCTTTTTAATATGCTGCACATTTCTGTACTGATGATGTGCAACTGCACTGTAGCATTTGCCAGGATGCAGCAGTACGGGACTGTGGGAATCAACATGCCAGGCAACATTTTTCAGGAGTGCCCAAAGAGCCTAAATTCTGCTGACTTTCAGAAGAGCTCGCCACAAGGAAATTTTTGCCTTTTTAGAGAAATACTGTGAAACTAGCAAACCCATTTCCTCTAAATACAGTTTTATCACTGAAAAAGCACCCAGGTTGGTTTAGCTGAGATAAATGCTACAAATGGAGTAAAGGGTCAGACACCTGATTGAGTTATCTTGGCTCAGCAAGTCACAGAACATCAGCTGAGGCAAGTGTTTCCTGGTGATTTTTCTGGCTGTGGTGCCTGTCATGTGGCAGAGCTGGTCCCTTGGCCGGCAGCAGGGAGGCAGCCTTGCATTTTGGCAGCAGTGGGCCATTCCGTTGGCTCATCCATTAAGTTGGCTTGGCTAAATCCATCACGAAATTTAAATTACTTCACACAACAATGAATTACGCTGACTCTGCGTGCATCTATGCAGGCTGTCTCTGGGTGCTCAGCAGTGGACACTGCACAGAAGGAGCTTTGCATGAACTGGTAGGAGATAAAAGCAGAATGAGGAGGTGGCTTGGCCCAGCTGATGGGTGAAAAAGTTGTAAATCACCACAAAGGATTGTGTGACTGAGGCTTCAGTTGGTTGATCATTTCTGACAAGTCTTGTCTTCTGTTTAGCTGAGTAGCAGTTGAACAGCCTTTCTGATAGCTAAAAAAGTAAAGAAATGGAGATAAACAGAGCAATTCACACCTTCCACACCTATAGTTTTCAATCCTTCACTTTGCCAGGGAAAATACCACATTACAATTGGCTGTTCTTGAGACTACTTTTGTTAGTCTAGGCATCAGAAACTTAAAAAACTTAAAAAAACCAGACAGCTGAGCAACTGAAAGATAGCTCAGCAGCTAGGGAGGGAAAGGAGAATTGCACAGAAAAAGTTTGGATGATGGGTGAGATGAAGAGCTGACTGACTGTCTCCTTAAAAGGGAGTTTAGTAGAGAGGCTTTCATTCCCACAGAGGAGGTAAAGAAAATAGAGCTTTTTTTTTTGGGGGCTTCAGGTGGTGTCACCTGGCTTTACTTAGGGGGTTTAACAAGGCTGGAGCACAGCCTGTGCAAGGCAACTCAGAGTTCTGCTAGGGTGTTGCTGTACTGGCGCAGGTAAGGATCTCCCTTGTCTAGTCATGTCTCCTAGGTAGGGGCTTCAGGGATTTTGTTTTATTGTTCTTATTCAGTCAGTTCCTCTACTTGATTGCTGATGNCTGATAGCTAAAAAAGTAAAGAAATGGAGATAAACAGAGCAATTCACACCTTCCACACCTATAGTTTTCAATCCTTCACTTTGCCAGGGAAAATACCACATTACAATTGGCTGTTCTTGAGACTACTTTTGTTAGTCTAGGCATCAGAAACTTAAAAAACTTAAAAAAACCAGACAGCTGAGCAGCTGAAAGATAGCTTGGCAGCTAGGAAGGGAAAGAAGAATTGCACAGAAAATGTTTGGATGATGGCTGAGATGAAGAGCTGACTGACCATCTCCTAAAAAGGGAGTTTAGTAGAGAGGCTTTCATTCCCACAGAGGAGGTAAAGAAAATAGAGCTTATTTTTTTCGGTGGCCTCAGGTGGTGTCACCTGGCTTTACTTAGGGGATTTAACAAGGCTGGAGCACAGCCTGTGCAAGGCAACTCAGAGTTCTGCTAGGGTGTTGCTGTACTGGCGCAGGTAAGGATCTCCCTTGTCTAGTCATGTCTCCTAGGTAGGGGCTTCAGGGATTTTGTTTTATTGTTCTTATTCAGTCAGTTCCTCTACTTGATTGCTGATGCTCTGGATTTCATCTTTTTTGCAGTGCTTTGTCAAGTCAAAATTATGATGCATCAATGAAACATTTAGTTTTGAAACCTGCATATTCTAATGTCTGCAAGAGCAGAATGATTTATGCTGATTTTTTAGCTCAATTTTGAGATGGTAATTTAGGAGCTAAATAGAATTACTGATACATTTATTATTCTTTTCCACGAAAGAGTCTCTGGCAAATGTTTCCAGATAAGTACTCCACACTGTGCACTGGAGCAAGCAGAAGAATGCCACAGTCCTGTCATTACTTTGTTCACAAAGGTGGCAGAAACACGAGGCCTCCCTTCACATGGCTACAGCAGGTTTACGGCAATGGTCAGCACTTGTGAGAACAGGAGGGAGGGACAAGAGCTTGAACATGCAGCACTGACATGCACAACTGAAGCGAGGGCATATTTTTTTCCTTGCCATTCATCTCTTCCTCTGAGGCCCATTGGTACCCCAAATCTGAACCTGATGACAAATGTTGTACTCACAGAGATGTCTGAATGATCTGCAGCAGTCTTTTCAAACATGTACGTTTGCTGAGATGCAGGAAAAAAGCTCTTATAGGAAGTAAATCACTTTTCTGTAGGGAATGTGACAACATGCTCAGTGAAGGCATCTCTGTTATGTGGCCATTCAGCATAGTGCAAGGGAACAGTGGGAATGGGTTTATAGATATTACAGCAGGTGAGGATATAATTTAAACTAGCACATGTTTTCCTTCTCTTAATGTTTTTTATTAAATTGCTGAGATCTCAAATTAATTTGTGCTGGACTAAGGATTGGCAGTTGGATTATACGTACCTTCCATCAGTGCTGAAGTGCAGGCTGGTTTTAGTGTCCTCCCTTAGCGCAGCTTTTAACATAGCAGTACCGCTGTTTGTGATACCCTAGCACCAATAGTAACAGTCATAATAACAAATAATGTCAGAGTCCCTGGGGAATGTCCCAGGCAGAAGTGGACAGGAATGATTTTAAATGCACCTTTAAAGGAGGATGACATTATGTCAAATAAAGCAATGGAGAAGGAAAACAGAGAACCCGGGGCCTCTGATCTAAAGTATTTAATTCTAAGGAAAACGTTCCCTGCTACCCAAATTCAAGCATGCGGTCTGGCGAACAAATGTGCACATCACCGGTGCTCGCAAGTTCAGTTTGGATAGCAACAGCTTCACCTGCTGTCCACAGTGGGATGGTGAAAGCCTCAGCGGATCTGAATGAGACAGTCAGATCACAGAGCTAAGCTGGAGGAAGGTGCTCCGGGAACCTGTGTGGCAGACCTGATGTCTGATGTGTGCCCAGAAGAAGGGAGAGAGACCTCCCATGTGTGCCTAGGAAAAGACCTGAATGTTTCTCCTGGTGCTGCCAGAGGCAGAAGTTTTGGAGAAATTGCTCTGGTCAGCTGGAGACACAGGGCTGGGATGGCTGGAGGCTTCCCTTCACGTGGCTACGGAGGGTTTATGGCAATGGTCAGCACTTGTGAGAACAGGAGGGAGGGACAAGAGCTTGAACACACAAAGCTGGCATACACAACTGAAGAAATCACTAAAGATCAAAGGATGTGTTTATTCAAGGCAGCTGACCTGTCTGTAGGAGATTTTCACTCTTCCAGTACCCTGAGGACAACAGCAAGTGTGAAATGAAATGTGATGGAAAAAGCAATACCTGGAGCTCCATCTTGCTACCCGACAGTCATTTGCTGCTAATCAACAACTGAGATTTTTCTTCTCTGTTTATCAATAACATCCCAATGCAGTGAGAATAGTCTTCAGGAGATGCTGTGACCCTACACCAATCCTCATGGGAGGCTTTAGAAGGATTGGTGCAGGAAAGGGGCGAGTGCCATTGAATGACAATGCAGACCCACCTGATTAACCTCAGACTTCATCTTTCCATTGCTCTGGTTATAACCATTGTTTGTTTTGTGCAGTTATATCATGTAACTGTTTATACGTTTCCAGTACATTTGCATATGCGTGATGCCATTCTCTTTTTAGAAAGTGGGATATGTGGGCTTATTGTTGCTATTGAAGCCACTGGTGGTGGTTTTTCTCCTGGGTAGTTCACCAGTCTGATTAAATGGCAGGGCATTTGGGCTAGCCTTTTGCAGTTTCAGTTCCAGAGTCACCTCTACACAATTCAGGCTGTTTCTAGCACTAGCTCCACAAAGCAGGTTGTTGATAAGATTATTGGCTCAAGAAAACAGAAAATTTGTGGCTGGGCCCACTATAAAAGGAAATTCTTTTCAATGATTTACAAACAAATGAACTTCAGTGCAGGCAAGATCAGACCCTTGTGTATGAAGAGTCTTTTTTACTGTATATGGAGATGCTAGAGGTCTTTTTTAAACAATAAATAACTTGAAACAGAATAAGAAGGGGGGCAAATTAACCCTTTTTTGAATTCTGGTACTTAACCTCAAGTAGCTTTTTAGCAGAACCCAGAGGGAGTAAAATACTACAATTTACAAGTAGGTTTAACTACAGCTTGTTGCTTTTCAACCATAGACAGACAGGAAAAGATCCAATTGACACCTGCTTCAGACCACAAGTGGAATACAAAAGATGAAACTCATTTCAAAGGATCTATTTGTTTGTCTCTTGTCATGGATTAAACCAGGGGGCCACCGTTTCAGGATGGATTCTGCTCTCATTCCAGTCAATGGAAAAAACCCCTCTATTTGTGTGAATAATGCAATGCTGGCCCTTGGCAAGGAAATGAGTTGGTTGTTGCTGAAGTTCTACTGACAATTCTGTAGAAAGTAAGGATATAGTACTTCTGAAATGCTCTGTTTGCGAGCCAGATGTTTGAAATATGAATATTCACACTTGCAGAACTTTAAACAAACCGATGAAAGTTTACTGAAAAACAATTGGGAATACAGGAATTTTTTTAAGAATGCAAAGTACCACAGTGCTTTTTAAAAATAGGTTTTCATTTATTTGCTTCATGTCTAAGTCAATTTAGAAAATTCTTCGTGTCTAAAGCAATTTCTCTGTCTGTGTGTAAGAACAGAAAAATTGCTAAAAATTACGCTTTTTAGAAATTCAAACCAAACAAAAAAAAATTACCTCTTTGCCAGCAGTTTCATTAAAGGGCATAACGAGATGCAGAAGCAAACACTCCAAATCATCAGTATGCTTAAACAAATCCCCTGCACGTAAACCGTTACAGGGCTCCCCTAAACATGTGCATGGCTAAAAAACTCTTTGCACTTTCTGATTTGGGCCCAGCAGTCATGCTCCTTGGGTGGGGGTCAGGCTGTGAGCAGCTCAGTTGCAACCCAGCGCAGCCTGCCCAAAGGGGAAAAAAAAACCAAAACCAAAACCAAGCCTGACATGAACATTTTTTGGCAGCTCTTTGTTTCAAAGGGAACAGAACCTTGTCTACTGCTTGCTATCCTTTGATATATTCATGGATGGAGTTTCCAAATCCCTGTCTCCACCAATCAGCAAGCCAGCTTTTGTGCTCAGTTACCTGCTTCTAATCTCCTGGAATTGCAATGGGTTTGGTCCACACACAAGCTTTACCTTGTCTATTCAATCAGTGTGGGGAGGATGGTAGTTAGAAACTAGACTGTTATTCACAGTTCTGCTCTTATGATTAATCTCACAATCACTGTTTCTTTTCCTTAAAGCCTTCCAACTTCAAGCTACAGAGCATATTAAATTAGTGGGATATTTTTTAAACTTGCATTTCTAACGCTGGCATATATACAGGAAATAATGAAGTCAAAGAGGTTCCAAAGCAGACGACAAACCCCAGTAGATGCAGATTTTAACTAGTTTTCAGCATGCATTTACTGAAATGCTTTGAACCTGTTTTCTGTCCTTTTAGCTCCCCATGGATCCTTGAAGCTAAAGTACCTAGGGGGTTTTGTATCAGTTGAACTCTTGCAGTTTGAAAATGGGACACTTAAACAGGTGGCCACTTTGCAGGTGGCAAACATAACTTGTTTGCATCCATCCTGTGTGTTCCAATGTGCAGGGACAAGCTGTAGGAGTATAAAGCACCTTTTGCTGTTGACCTTAACTTCACTAGAGCTTTCACTAATTTAACAGCTTCAATTAAAAAAAAATCATGCCCCCTGTCTGAAATAGATAGAAAATGGATATGGGATATGAAAGGGCTGGAAGGCATGGTTGTTCCTGGCTAATTATCCAGATTGAGGTATTATATCTTAAATAGATTGATTGGATGTGTGTGGAACTAAAAGTTGTGGATTGTTGGTACATTAGATGGCAAAAATGTTAGTGATAGTTAAGGACGCTGAGCCTGAACCCCCATACAACTACCAAACAAACTTATATGACTGCCCAGTAAACTAATTCAAAGTGGACAGCTTTTAGCACCATGGGGGACAATGAATGTGTAATTTTTTGAACTGCTCTGTTTTGTCTGTTTCTTGAGATCATCGAACCTGCAATATCTTTTCAAATGAGTTAAGTATGGCAGCTTTAGTTTTATCTCTAGAAAACACACTGCAATCTTCTTGGATGCAATTAGACTACAAATAGTTCTGGTTCATGTAGCGCAGTGTTTATATCTATAATGGCATCTACTTCTTGTAGGCATCAGTACGAAGTAAAATAGTTGATATGATCATTAAAGGACTAGGACTTGCAAGCATAACACGAAGAGCGACATGATGCCGCTCCAGTCCACTGGTGTTCTTTGACTCTTCAAGCAAAATTATAAACAAAACCTTCTTGGCCTTGCACAAAGATGCTTACTAGAGATTATTCAATGAGCTGAACAATGATGGTTGAAAGGATGAGGTTCTACCACTGACTGGAAGTTATTTAAACAGTAAATTATTTTCTTTAAAAAGAATAATACACGCATATATGTGTGTGTGAATCATAGAGTCACATAACGTAACATAAGAGATACAAAAATTAGTCTTCAAACAAGGCTCTGGATCACCATGCTTATTAGTGATTTGAGGAAGAAACTTGGAATTGATGTCCTAAATTTTGCAGCTAACACAAACCTGATAATTTTAAGCAAAGTTGAAGGAAAATACAAACAAATTCCATTCCAAATAAACAATGCAACGATGAAGAAATTCAGAGTAGAAAAATGTAGTGGAAATGATGTTGCAAAAATGCATTGCTTCATGCTAAAGAACCCTACTAACCTGGGTGCCAGTGTAATCAATCGACAGTTGCTTGGGGAAAAATGCTCAGAAGAAAAAAGCTGTGAAGAATGTGGAGAAAATAATGCTGAAAATATTCTCTTGCTGTCATTTCAGTTAATGTTTTGACTGATAACTCTATACGAAAACTAGAAACCAGCAGAGAGACAACCACAACACAACCAGGGTCAAGGGAACTTTCCCAGAAGAGACCAAGAAGGATCAAAAGGGAGGAAGGGAGCAGACATACCAGCAGACAGAATAACGTCTAGTTAAAATAGCAACTGGTTTACACAAAGGGGAAAGACCTCTTCCATACTATTGGTCGGAGAGAATGCAGCATCATTCAATGACATGACTTTTGAAAGCAAAAAGGAGTATGGTCTTTAATAAATGATGCCTAGCACTGTAGAAATGAGCAGTGTGATTCAGATAGAAAAGCGTTGAAGACCAAAGAATTTCTCCACAAATCTAAGCATTTTTATGAGACCAAAATCTCTTTCAAAGATAACATAACATTAGCAAAATCAGCAGTCTTCCATCTAGTTTTTAATGTGGAATGCTGCATTTTTTTTTCAGTAGATCCCTATGCAGTTTCTGAGTCTACTGGCACTACATTTATTTTTTAACAGCTGTCTGTTGCTGCCTCAGAATCATAAGCTATGGGCTGGAAATCTCCTTTCTAACAGATTTCAACCCTTGGAACTCAGAACACAATCACCTCAAGACCAATTAGAGAAAAACAACTACTGATGGGAATGGAAGGATTCACCATTGGACTTAATTATCTAGGACAAGGAGAAAACATCCCTTTCATCCAGGAACTGCATAATTGTTTACTGCAGGCCATGGTCTTAGTTTTGAAATGAATGACAAAACTCGGATGAAATAGAAGGATTTGAACCATGAGTGTTCAGACATTTCGAAGCATCTGATCTGCTGATCACTGACAAAAAGAATCTGGGAAAATTAGTTCAGTACTTAGACAATACACTTGCACTGTCTGATAAGCCTCTGTCTCAATAAAACCCCTAAAACCAAAACCCAAACCAAACAAGAAATCTCCACCGACTCTGCCTGTATCCAGAGTATCCGTGTGTATTTATAAGATACTGTAAGTTTGCCCATTGCCCAAGTGTAAGTCCAGGCTATATGTAGAAAATAAATTTTGTGTGTAATTTGTGGTTTTCCTTACACTCAGGAATGGGGGTGTGTGTGTATGAAATAAAAGTAGAGAATAGGAAATTCATAAGTAATCAGCATTCAAAAGAGTGGTCGAGTCTATCATTACAAATAAGGAACCCAGGTTAAAAGACCAGTTATAGTCTGTGTTAGGCTGACAAACTGGATTTTAAATTAATTTTTAGCTGGGATGAGTTTCTGAAGTTATTTTTAGCCTCAGCCATGTGAGAAGCACATGGCTCCATAAATACATTCCCCTCAAGAATACATTAATGAGGTTGTGGGGTGTGGAAGGAAACAACCTAAACAATTCATTTAATGTTAATAACTGAATTAACTATTTTAGAGCTTTGTTTTTATAACATTTGTCATTCAAGTGTGATTCACTTTTGCAATAGCATGCATGCATATACCAAGACTGCATGGTGAAGTAGGCTGATGGGAGGGGTCAAATGGGCCCCTGTTGGTCTATGGTATCCTTGGGTCCTCCCTGGAGCTGAGTGAGAGATGAATTACTCACAAGACTGTTTGGATGCAGTGGTGGCAAGTTTGACTACCAGTCAGGAGGGGACCCTCTCAAGGGTCTCCAGGACCATCCATGCCCAACAACAGCATGAAGCAGGAGCAGCTGGACCTCTGTGTTGATAAAGGGCCCAGAAGACTTAGCTGGTCTTTCCAGTTTGGGAGCATTATTTTCTAATTTTGTTGTGCTGGTAGGGAGATGTAAAAGTTTTTCCCTCATTTTATATGACAGCTTTGATACATTAGATTTCCTCTAGTAGATGATCCACACAAAGATCACTATGAAATCTGGAAAAAATACTTCATTAGCTGAAATGGTAGATAAGAAGCTCAACTGGCAACGAGCACTTGGAGCCCAGAAAGGCAACTGCAAGCTGGGCTCCATCAAAAGAAGTGTGAGCAGCGGGTTAAGGAAGGTGATTCTCTTCCTCTACTCTGCTCTCATAAGACCTCACCTGGAGTACTGCACGCAGCTCTGGGGCCCCCAAGTTAAGAAGGACTTGTATCTGTTGAAGCTAGTCCAGTTGAGGCTCACAAAGGTGATCAGAGGCCTGGAGCATCTACCCCGCAAGAACAGGCTGAGAGAGCTGAGCTTGTTTATACTAGAGAAGAGAAAGTTCCAGGGAGACCTTATAGCAGCATTCCAGTACCTAAAGGGGGCCTATAAGAAATCTGGGGAGGGACTCTTTATCAGGGAGTGCAGTGACAGGAGGAGGGGTAACAGTTTTAAATTGAAATAGGTCAAATTTAGGCTAGATACTAGGAAGAAACCTTTTCCTGTGAAGGTCGTGAGACACTGGAACAAGTTGCCCAGAGGAGTCATGGAAGCCCTGTCCCAGGAGGTGTTCAAGGCCAGCTTGGATGGAGCCTTGAGGAACCTGGTCTAGTGGGAGGTCTTTCTACCCACAGCAGGAAGGTTGGAACTAGATGATCTTTAAGGTCCCTTCCAACCCAAACCATTCTATGATTCTATGATTCCATGAAATGGCAATGAATTGTATTTTTTGGCATACAGGAGTCTCAGTTTCACCTCCCAGCTCTATGTGCCCACGTGTGTATCTCTGACTATGGACTTGATTTTCTTAAACTCTACAGAGAAGTTTATGTTTGGCTACTTCTACTGTGCATTACTGGCAGCTTTGCCTCTTTTCAACCTACAGATCAAAGACGTTATGTAAAAACAGTGCAATTATGGCTAAAATAAACACTTTAAGCTCTGTTACTGTGATTTCATCCAGATTTTTTTTTCTAGGTTTGTATTAGCACTCATATGACTCAATCAGCATTGGTAGCAATAAAATACACATGATAATCCCCTGCTGATCCATCATTTGTACCCAGAAGACTTAAGCGGTGAAGCTTGTATTTTATTTCCTTTTTCTAGCCTCTGTCAAAAGTACATGCCCTTATAAAATGTACATGTGATACTTAGAAATCAAAAGAACAGCTAATTAATTACATCCCACCTCCCCATATGGAAAATGGATCTAAACTAGCATCTAAAACACAATGTGTTTGCTTTAAATAGCTTAACGAAGAGGGACTAGAGAGATCTGTGGGGAATTTTTGGCACCATATGAAGATTCTTTCAACCCTCGAATCCCCCACCCTTGAATTCTGTGGTGGGTTAGTAGGGAAAGGATATAAAATTGTGGAACTTTTTAAAAGGCTTTTCTCTTTGTTTTCTATTCTCCTTGGCTGCGCTTTTATATTTTAATACCGTATAATAGTAAGGAACAAGGAGGGTCATTCAAAAATATTTTTTAATCTTTATTAAAAACAGAACTGGCTTTTGCTGCTGCTGGACCACATTTACCTACGAAGTCCTAAAATGGCTGAAAAGACTGCGACCACAGCTTCTACTTAGGGGTTTTGAGGGGTGCCCACACAAGTCTGAATGACTGCTGCTGGTGGAGAATACCAGTCTCTTGCTAAGTTTTTACATGGTGATGACCGCTTTAGTATCAAGGCATTTCCCATGGGTCCAAAATTAGATACCAGCATTACTCTTTTGCTTCTGAACAAAAAAAAAGATGCTTTGCTTAGGCCTAACTTTTTCCACTTAGCCCCCCTTTCATTAAGGCATATTTAATTTTAATTCACTATGATGGGATAGTAGGATGAATTTAAGGGTTTTTGGTGAATGAGGAGGGGATTGCTCATGTATTGCTCATGCACGTTACTCATGTATTAACAGCTTTAAAGTGCCACAACAGCAAGAGATGGAATGAATGCTAGACGTCGACTGTGATGCGAGTTAGTTCTTGTGCTTCCAAAAGTATGTTTACATTTGGCCTTTTTTATGGTTATGTAGGTATTTACAGTTTCAGACTTAGTTTTACTGTCTGCACCAGAAAAAGTAACTCTAAAATCCTGAAGAAGAGTTCTGGAAGGAATAAGAAGGGTATAGAAGGGTTTGGAAAAGAAGGTGTATCTCATCTTCTCCCCAGAGAAAAGCAACGAATCTGGTGAAGGG
>WAAB01018980.1:217008-248612 GCA_013389865.1 Piaya cayana
TGGATTCCCAATTCCATTCTACCCTGCCTCCAGAGAAAGGGGAAAGGGAAATGAGAGGAAGAAGACTTGCAGGTTGGAAGCTAAAAATTCAGCTTTAATGAAAGGATAATAATAACGGTGATGAAAATAATTAAAAAGTAATAAAATATATATGAATATATAAGATTTCAGCTCCACCCCACCCCCTTGATGACTATACATCACCACAAATGCTGCAGAGCAAACATGAAGGAAAGAGTCTGAGGCTAGTGGGGAGCTGAGCTCAGGAAGTGGATTCAGGAATGCATGGATCTGGGATCAGGAGCAGTTTGACAGATGATGTCCTCAGTGGATGTTGCCCATCCCAGAAGAGAAGTAAGACCCTTGTGATTTCTCATTTTATTCTGATTACAACATATATGGGATGAAATACTCTGTTCGTCAGTTTTGGATCACATGTCCTGTCCGCTTCTCCTAGCAGGTGCAGCTTTTTTTCTGTCACCCTGGGGATGGCCTTGGTTACTGTAGGGGTAAGTATAAGCATAGTTCTTTTTGCTCACTATGTCCAGCGGTATCACTTTCAGTGAAGAACACTGTCTCAAAAACATGCAATTAGCTTTCAGAGAATGAGGTTACTTAGAGTGACTGAGTTAAGAGTTACAAAACTGATTATAATTTAGCTCAAACAACAACATTCCACCCCTTATTCCATATTATTTATGTCATGCTCAGGTAATTACTACTTATATTTCAGAAGTGTAAAGGCTGTCCCAGCCTATTCCAGTACAGGGGATGGAGTGCCTGTATTTTCTTTTCCTTCATCCCACATGCTGTAAAATCCTTCATCTATTGCTATTTGCACATATCAGCAAAAAAAGCACCCCAGATCACTGGAATTAATGATTTTTTTCCATCTTTGGTGATTTCTATTTCTTGCCCATTTTGTAAAGGATAGCACATTCTACTCCCAGCTTCCACGCCATGGACAAGATCTCACATTTCTATGTAAAAGAAGTCAATCTCGCTGCTGATACTTATTGAGGCTAATCAGATAATTATGCCCTGCTTACTCACACAGGCACAGATACTGGAAATCGAATTGCTGACATGATCATGGAACCTATCATGGAACTATTAGGAATACTAATATAAATTAGCAGTCATAAGACAAGTAAACAGGAATTAAATAAACAGAAGTTCAAAATTTGTTATTTTAAAAGGAGGAGAATTTAAATGTTTACACACAAAAAGAAAAGCAATATAAAAAGAATGGCAATTTGGCTTGTGTAATATATGAAGATGTCTGAGCTCCTTCATTATTATCTTGCATCTTGAAAACAATTCTGAGGAAATTAAAGAAAAAAATCATTAAAAAGAGTAAAATGCTGTTAAAGCTGTATGAAACATTCTCATTAGAGCATACACATCCTATCTCATAGTCTTTGATGTAGTTACACTGAAATACTTTCTTTTCTCATAAAGGATGGTAAAATGACAACTTCAGTAAATACTGTGTACCTACCAAAATAAATGGATCAACAGCATATCAGCTGAATTATCTTGGGAAAAACACCCAGCAGAAATTACAGCAACATCACAGATATGCAGACCAAGTATCTTAGATCAGTCGAAGTATCTATTATTGCTTGTTTTTATCTTTCTTTAAAGAGAAGCTATGTTTGACCTTTAAGGAAGGTCAACAGCTTAATTATTGTACTCAAGACAAAGCTATTCTGTGCACAGGAAATGAAAGAGAAAGAGAAGCACTTTGAAAGAAAGACATTTTTCTCTCTTAAATAAATGAGACCTGCAAAATTCAATATTGTTTTCATCCTGACCGTCAGTCTTCTGGATGCTACTGCTGAGTCACCAAGTAAAGACAGGAAATCCAGGAGCCTTCCTGCCTTTGCAACACAGGCGCTGTATCAGAGCAAAGCATCTTGGAAGACAGTAAAAGAAAAAGAGTCTGTCGAGGGAGGGCTCTCACAGCCATACTTTGCTAGAAAGCCAAATCCACTTGCTTGAGAAAACCAGGAACTTAAGACATATTGACAGAAAACCCAATTGCTTCTTATGCTAGGAAATGGTTAGAAGAGGATAGCTCTGTTCTTCTAGAAAGCTGCAATTTGAATAACAAGAGGCAAGAGCAGTTAGGCTCTGTGACATGCCACTTTCTGAGAGAACACCTAATGTCATAATTCATCCAAAAATTCCAAAACAGAGAAGGATAAAACTGCTTTGCCACCTTGTACCTCAATTTTAATTTAACTTCCATACATTGGAGCTAAGAGAGGTCTGATTATTCTTTGAAGTCCTGTCAGTGAAAATACTGTGCTGCTATTTGGGTTTGAGATAACTGGTGCAGACCAGGAAGAAGAGAAGGCTGTACGTCAGAGAAAGAAAGGAAAGGTACAGCAGGAATGTGGAGCGTTAAGATTAAAGAGGGAATTCTGCTTCACCAAAAAGTGCAGAAAAGGGATACTGTTCACCAGTGTTGAAAAGGCATGAAACTAACTAGGGTGGTCTGGTAAAGGGTGTAAATCACCAGCCACAGGCCTTTTCCAGAGAGGAAAAAATGCCACTTCCAGTGAATAATGCAAAGACTGCAGCTCTGCTCCAAGGGAGGGAGTGACCACTTCACTATCAATCAGATGAATGTCCAGATTACATGAGTTTGGTGTGTTCCTAGTGAGATGACATGGGCAAGCATGTATGTGTGTGATACCTTTCTCTAGAGTTTAACAATACATTTTTCCAACACTTGTACCAAAATTTGTGCCCGTGAGTCACAAGTTAGCACCTCCATAGAAATCACTTGATTGTTATCAGAGCAGAGTGTTGCAGCTTCTCCTACAGTTAACAAAAAAGGTCAGCAAAGGGCTTTGAAGCAGCCTTGCTGCTTCTGCTGAGACCTCTGCTTCTGCTGAGACCTCAGCTTATCCCACCTGTGAGGCTGGTCCCACGAGCCCTCATCATACCATGGCCTGTTCCCACCCTGCGACACTGCCAAGACGCTCTGCTCACCATCACTGCCAGTCCTCTCTCTCTCTCCACTCAGGCTTTGAAATACCTCCCTGGCATTATATTGAGAAGAGTGGGAAATCCAAGAGAGTAAGGAAATCCCTTCTGGCTCCCTACCTGGGGTGTATCCCCACCTGTGAGGCTGGCTGATGCTCATTTTTGGCAGCTTACCTGCTCAATGATGACTCAACGGGATGATGTTTTCCAAGAACACCCCAGTGATTTACAGCTCACACTGCATTTTCAGAAGTCAGATAGAACTCATAAGCCTGTATTAAAAACAATGCAAATGGAAAATCAATAAGGTTGGGGAACTGTGGAAAAATCAGTAGCAATGAGAAGCTATCTTAATTCCCCCTCACATGGAAAATTACTTTAGCTTGCAGAGATGAGTTTAATCTTGGTTTCTTACCAAATTCATTCCTATATAAAATGAACAATCTTAATTGCTCAATCTTGAAGCATTTATGTGCTCTAAGAATAAATAGTGATCTTTACAGCCAGCACCACCAATATTTATCCAGCAGATCTTCAGCAATGTTTTCAACCCTCTGATTTCCACAGGGCCTTATTTCTTCACTTGCAGTTGGCAGAGTTGCCATATAACTAGATTCCTTTCCAGGTAACTGGTGTGATAATTGGCAATGTCCACAATTGCAGGATATCCACTGTAGCTGATAAGGCATTTCAGAGGAATACAAACTAGCTAAGTTTCAGGTTCAAAATGCAGTACTTTCTGCCTTTTCCCAGCTGTTGGGAACATGGGTGAAAATTATCCCAAGCAGGCAAACTTTCACAGAAGTCTGTACAGTGACCGAGAACTGAATGATACGGCTAACGAGAGTGACCAGTTATATAGATTTAGCACAAACAGCTTTTAGAATGGTTGGGATTGGATTTAATCTGTCTGCATGCATTTACTGGCAAAGCCCACAGCCTGTATCTGAGCCAAGGCTTTCATAGTCGCTGATTCCAAGATGTAAATTGTCATCCACAGTCTTTGTTCTCAAATGTATGACCTTGCAATTTGTTTTAAAACACATGCTCAGAGAAGTCTAATTTACCAAGTGTTGCAGTGCCTCACAGACTTGGCCCATCTTGTTTATTTACCACTACAGTGCGTCTACAGCTTTTCCAGCAGCTCATTTATTTTTTTTTCTTTCAAATTTTTTGATAACAATAATGCATAGCCTAGGGGCAAGAAAAAAATTTTTGCAAAACTTTGACCCTCCTGATACCCTTCAATTCTGATATGTCAGTTTACTCACCTATTATGTGCTACATTTTGAGTTGTGACATTTTAAAACAGTTTTGTACAGTTGTTTTTTATTATCAAAACTATGCTGACTGGTGTAATTTATGTCACTATCTCTTTAACTAGATGATGACTATTTGCAAACCTGATTTTCTTGCAGTTATTTTGGAACTGAGATCAGGTTAACTGGGCTATATTTACTTGGGGAGGCAGGGAGAAAGGGGTCATCATCTTCATTGTTCTAAAATAATGAAGCATTTGTTCACTTCTAGCCCTACAGAATTTCCCTATTACCTGATGAAGTAAAGGATTCCACAAGATATGCTGAATAAAATGCAAACTGCTGTAAGCAAGAGAAAAAAATATTGGCCTTGAGGCTTGGAAACAACTTTCTAACTCTTGGTTTCAACCAGGTCAGTATGTAAAAGGCTAGTATTTGTTTCTGTGGAATTGTAAGCTGTCCTGGTTTTGATTCTGAGGTATTCAGCTCACTTATAGCTGTGTTCAGTTTCTGCAATTTACACTCATCTAAAATCTCCAGTGTCAAATTACTGACTCACACTGACTTCAGCAGCAGCCTGATGTGGCATTACCAGGCACTGCCTGGTTTCCACCTGTTACACTAAATTTCCCGCATTCGCACTAAACTTTACCCCAGCTTGCAAATGTCAGCCCAACTGGCCTGAATTGTAGGATTTTATTAGACCTCCTGAAGTTGGCAGTTTTACCTGGTTTCGAGTTTCATTAGGAAAGCTTTGCATCAGCTTCAACTGTTTTTAAGGGTAGCAGGGTATCACTACAACTGTTAAAAATGGAGGTAACTATTAATCCTTCAGGAGAACATCACTGCATCGAGACATCACTAGGAGACTGTCTTTGACAGCAGACATGTTTTTCTAATTTTTTCTTAAACTAGTTTTAAAGGTCCAGAGAGAGAGAGTCTTTGCCTTTTCCCTGCCACAGTAAATGAATTGTCTTCTCCTTCACGTTTCTGTATTTTAAGGTTGCGGGTGCACGGAGCCATTTTAATGTAACAGTAGAGTTGCACTGAAGTCGTAGGGTGCTCTCTGAAGTCCTGACAGATAAACAGGTGGCCACCAAAGGAATTTCCTAGACACCAAGGGACAGTAGTCAGTAGTTGCAGCTCTGAGGAACAGCATGAAGTATGCCCTAAAGTACATGGAGCTATGTCCAGTTGGTATTTCTCTGACATACCTTGGAAAGAAGTTTGTTCCACTGAAAATTCTGTCTGTCTTTGACACTAAAACCATCTGACAAGGGTTCCTTAACTCTGGAGTAAAAAAGGATACTTAAACATTGATATCAAATTAGGAGAAATCCAGCAAGAGAGATCTCTGGTTGATGATCTGTCTTTAAAAGACTCCTTGTAGATATCCAGAAAACATACAGTAGATTCAGCTGTTTTCCCACATTCTTGATTTTCCCTTAATCAAGAATTATGATTTTCACAGATACAGTGTTTACACGGGCACAGGATAAATCTGTGCATTTTATTCTACTCCTACTCACAATAGAAAAAAGAGAAAATCACAGAAAATCTTTCAACACTACTTTTAGGGTTGATCCAATATCAGCATTTCTCTTTCAATAATAACTCCAAGTCTCAACACCACAATTAGAACTGGTCTTTATTCTTCATTAAACATCCAGAGGACCAGACACCCTGCTGGACTGCATTAAGGTAGTAGCCATTGAGCTTAGATAGAAACAACTCATTCTACACCATGGTTTCTTTCAGTTCTTGTGGACTCTGAAAGTTGTTTTCCCTAGATGAAGTCTCAATGCACCAGCAGAGACAAGTTCCTAAGATTGAGAGGCAGTATCAAATCCACATAATTAATTTTCACATTATTTCTTTTAAACATATATTCAGGAAGACAAAGTCTTAAACTATTTGATGCCTTTTTGTAAATCAAGCGCACTCCTATTTGGCAACTGTTCCATGGCAATGTAAAACTGACTAAAAGGTTTGGTCAACAAGGGTATGTGAGGAGTCCCAGTGCTTTAGAGAGGGGTGGAGAACTCCAGCTGTAGACTTTGCACCTTACATTTTGCTGTAAATAAATTTATGCCCTTTGAAGTTCCTTATAGTCCTTATATAGAATTTCAGGACATGTTCTTTATCTACTTATGCTTTTTAATTGACATTCCTCAAATTTGTGATGGAAAGATTGCATTGATCAGTGACAAAACAGTTCAACCAGACCCCTCTGGCTCTCAACATTTCTGCAAACACTTCACTCCACACAAATTTGGGAGCACTAATTGTGATACACAGCAAGTGCAGTCCACCAGTGGCCAGGCAAAGAGAGGCAGCCTCTCTCTCCAAAATGGTAGCAGTGGAATCCCAACTGCACTTTCCCTCAGGTGTGTGATTCAGATCCGGAGTAGGAACCATCTCTAATAACTGCCTAATTTGGCTTATTTTACTGTAATCACATCCCACATATCCTCTGACCTAACTGAGTACAAGCTGTCACCCCAAATAAGCTGCCTCCCTCTTGCAAGCCTTACAGATAGTATTAAAAAAAAATTAGAAGCCTGTTAAAAAGAATGTGTCTTTTGTCTCCATTAATAACAAATCCAGTGTTATTTTGAAGCATTTGTTGCCAGAGGAGTTTCCTTCTAAAGAATAAAAAGCCACTGAAAATCAATGTGTTTCATGCAACACTGATACTACAGAACTTTAAAAGCCTTTGTCGTGCTGTTACTCATGTGGAGAAAGTAGCTAACTCTGTCAGTACACACATGGACAAATGCATCAGTTTCTGTCCTTAGCTTGAGCAGCAAACAAGCACTGCAATTTATACCAGACACTGGAGAATATGAATATTTTCTTTACTACTCAGCTCCAGGAAAGGATAATTACTATAAACAAAACCAGATGAAAATCTGAGAATATTTTATGATCCACTTTCATTAAAAAAAATCTCTATTAGCCTTAGAACAATGGGGCCAAATTCACACTTGGGGTAACATCACTGACATCAGTAGAATATTACAATTAATTTGGCCCATGGGATCTACTTGAAAATATAACATAGTGTCATAAGCATGACAGCCAAACGCTGTGGAGAAAATCTTTCTATACCAACTAATTTGTCTTTAAAAAAGCTGCACAGCTGTACAAGCAGTATTCCAGCAGACTGGATCTTCAAGTGCAACTTTGCTTACATCAATACAATAAAGTTCAATTATAACTACCTGAGAGTCTGGCCAAATACCTTTTCCAGACCAAATGGGAGATCATAGTTCAACTATTATTCAGCACTAAAGTGATGCTTATGTGACATTCAGAAAAACAAAGGAAAAGATATTGAAAGGTAGAATTTAAGAGCAATCAGGTAGCCAAAGATTTAAATGAAATGCTGATGCCCTTTGCTAATCCTTCCTTACCCTGCCTTTTCCACCTACTAGTCTCCTGAGTCACACTGAGCTGCAGGGAAAATAAGAGAAAAAAGCAGAAGGCTCTTTTGCTGTTTCTGTTGTCATTTATTTATTTTTAAACAGAAAATTCTTGTCTGTTTCAGTGATGATGTTTTAATGATCCCATCAATCACTGCAAACTCCAAACTAGAATCCTACATGAAAAAGACCTATTTGTAATACGTGACCTAAGCCCATACCTAATGATATTAGTTCTCAGGGAGACAATGCAGGTCTTTCATTGCTGTCTCCATGGAATCATATATGATTAAGCTGGACAGGGCCTTGTGGGTCCTCAAATCCAATCCCTTACACCTAGCATCACTTTATCCTCGTGTTGTTCCCTTGAGTACGTTATCTAATCCTTTGCTGAGTGATTGTGACCCACCTTACAACTTCTCTTCTATGGGCAATTTTCATTGTGTTGCCTAAGCAAGCTCTTGATTAACCTTACAGGTCTTCAATTCCCCTATGTCAATAATTGTTTAGGGTGTTTGGATCCATTCTATCTCCTCTTCCCTTACTTATTTTAAGTCTTTCCAATATTGCCTTTTGGTTTTCTTAATTCCTTGCTCATTTGCTCTGTACCTTTTACTGTTGTAAGTTCTATTTCAAGGTCAGTCCAGCCAATGCTGCATCCCACCTCTGCCACCATATTTGGCTCCACAGGGCATGTTCATAGTAAAGTCTTAGGTTTTTTTGGCCATTGCCATATTGCAGTAAATTCCCCAGCTTTGCTACACCAGGATTCAATTCTTTGTTTCCCTTTTTATGCCTAGCAGATCCATTGTGATTTGCTTTCATTACCTTTGCACCATTTCTCTCAGGCTGATGTTTCAGCCTCTGGTTTCTTACCATAGTGCTTTTCTTTGCCACTTGTCCTGTACCTACAGGATCTGAGCTTACTTCTTAAACTCAGATTGAGAGAATTACTTAACCATTTGTGTTGACAGCATTCTCCCTACCAACTCTTCTTCCCCAGGACTGCCCCCAGTGATGCCACTGAGATGTAAATCCCTAACATGGTTTTTAAAGTTAAATTTGACTTAGAGAAGAACCTGACTCCACATTCAAAACTTCTGAGCTCTCCACACTTCAGTGACTGCTATTGTGGTTGCTGGTGATTTAAACTTAGGTGGATGACTTAAATACACTGTGTGCTGTATCCATGGACAAATCCATGAACAAATATCCATGCAGGCTTCAAAAGTATCAAAGAAAGCAGTTGCTGCTCCCTCGTGGTCATCAGCATCATCCCTGTTCTGAAAGTTACCATCAACTCCAACTTTGCTTCTGTTTACAATATTCTGTCTACTGTCTGTCTACAGAGATGCTCTCGTCTGTGCTCTTGGTTAAGTTAAAGCAAACCAAGGTAATGAAGGCTTACACTGAAACAGTTTAAATCAAACTATGTCTACAGCCTTACGTGATGACTCAACAAGCTTCAGATCAGAAGATTGTTACAAACAGCAGTTTCTAAAGGAACTGGATAATCCTGAACTCAATGATTTCTCGCCATCCTTTTCTGATTTCTTTTTTACCACTTGGTAAAGTGTTTTCACTGATTACATCTCCTGTCAGTGCTGTCTGGCACGACTATGAAGCACTTTCAAAACTTAGGTGGCCCCTTGATTTTCAAAGAACAGAAACAGACCAGAACACTTATATTGTATACAATACAGAAATCAAAGCTTAGATGTTATCACACTGCTGACCTCCTTCTGTGCATCACACAATAAAGCTGCAATTATAAAGTGAAAGGCAATTTCAAAACCTTTAGGAAAAATATCTTCATATATTCGGACCAGCACAGAATGAATACTTTGCTGTCAGTGTAACTTTATTCTGTTGAGGTCCATTGTCCCTCACTATATTCACTACCAAGATATTTCTTTTCCTATCTGTTAAAACCCAGGATGAAATTCTGACAGGATTCTTGTGCTGGTTTCTCCCTGTTTTACACTTGAAAGCTGGCTTTAGTCACTGTTACCAGTTTTAGTCCTGGAAGCCTAGCATCACACGTGGCCAAGTGGAGACCACCCTCAGAGAAGAATTGGCTTTAGGTGTTTGACTCTTAGTGGTCAAACATACATAGATTTCCTTCACAGAGCTAGTTCTGAGGAAACATAACCTTTTCTATACCTTCTCATTTTCAACTGGGACCAGAAGAGTTCCATGGAAAAACTACTGGAACACCTATATCATAAAGCACGGTCCTCTCTCTGTTGGGATTCATTCTTGATATATTTCTACAATATCGCTTTTTCTAAGTAGAAGACAATCACTGTTTATATCAGCTTTTGTTATTTACTTTGCCACTGGTTCATGTCTAACATTCATAATTACGGAAGAGCAAGGCTTCCCTCTGCTTTTTGGCTCCATGTTGTTCTTCCCTTGTTCTAAACAGTCTAGGGACTTGTCTGCTGGCATGGACATCCATGTCATACTAGTGCGGTGGATCTCCTCTTGTGTGTTGCTTGTCTGATAATAAGTCTGTCTTTTCTTCCCTCCCACATTCTCCTTGTGGAGTCTCAATCCTGGCTGTTTCCACTGTCTTGTCATTTTGTCTTTAGGGGGTAGTTTCTCTTCCTTTCTTCTTTGCCTCAGAACCATTTTCCTTCTCCAGTTGAAAATACTTGTTGCTCAGCTCCATCATTCCTGCGCTAGCTAAGTTCATCCTCTCTCTTGCACTTGGGAGGTGCTCTCCCATGGGTACCTCTTTCCACCTTTCTGTTTTCCAGGTCATCTTCTTCAGAAGGTGTTGTGCTCTAGTGTTGCTTCTGCTGTATCCTTAGGATATTCTTCAATCACAACTCTGAATTCCTATCTGAATTTCAAGTTACCTCCACTTGTCTCTTGAGCACTTGCATTGTTTCCTCCATGACTGTGGTTGTGATACTTATGTACCTTCCACCATGTGCCATACCACACGAATGTGCAACTGGGGGCTTCTGTAACCATCCATTTTCCATGTGAACACTTTCTTCTTTTATCCATTTCAAGTTATTGTTCAGAAGAGTCTAACAGAGTTAGGTAACAAAATTCCACTGATGCTTACTAAGTGCTAGGTGCACTGATTTCTAAGACGTGTTAGGGAAACAGCAGATAATCACAAGCTGTTAAGCAATAAAAATCCCTACAACATGGTCTGTTGTGGTTAGACATTTTATTGAAAAATCCTGGATAGTAAATTTGCAAAAAGCTGACATGCAGGGGTTGTATTTAATCTTCACATTTCCACTCAAACTGTGGTATTGTTTGAACACAACAGCTTTGGGATCCTGGCAAAAGAGTAAAACTGTCCGAGCTATTCTAGTCTGGTTTGAATTATCTCTCTTTTTATTTATTTATTTTTAGCTTTGAAGTCTGTGTACTTTAAAAATCAATGAACATCATATTAACAAGCAGGCACTAATTGCATTTTAACAAACTGGAAAGGCTTGACTACAAATCTTTGAAAAGATAAATTCACATTAAAAATTGCTTCCCAATCCAACTGGCATCAATAGTAGTAAGACATTGACAAAGACTGCACAGAATGGAAATCTCAAAAGATTATGTTTTCCAGAATTTATTTTCTGTGATTTATAATTAGTCTTTGTCACTTTGCTGTCTCATACACTAGGTCTGGTAAACAGAATACTCATGACTTTTACAGGATTAATGGAGATGCTTTGAGAGGTAGAAATCAAACGAATACTCAGATAATAGCGGCACTTAGCTCTTTTGTATCTCTTCTCACCAGCTGAATGTAGTATTTTAGAAATAAATCAGGTTTACTATCACAGTTCTACATAGGGATAAATTTGAGGCAAAGAATGCTAACGTGTCTCATCTGCAATTACTTAGCAGAGCAGAAACAGATCACAACTGAGTCTCTCGCATCCAGTTTAGAGCTCTGGTCCACAGGTTACAGAGTTTTGCAGAGCAATTTTAAAAATATGGGTATTGGAGCATACAGCTGGGGTCAGAGAGTTTGTATCAGGATGTTCTGCGCACTGGAAAATGCCAAAAGTGTAAAGAGATGGTCCAGGAACTATGAAAATTATCATGCCTCTTCTGAGCACTTTTGCTGAGAGTAGCTGCATCCTTGCTGTCAGGGTTTTTTGAAAAGTAGCTCCCACATGAAAGCAGGATCCCAAGCAATGTGCAAACCAGTTTCTGTGCAGTGCAGAGAGCCAAGTCATCATGAGGTTTGTGTGGCAACAACAAGGGGAGAGGACACATGTAAGATAATTGTGTCAGAGCAAGCTCCAGGAAACACACATGGGAAGCTAAGCTTTTGAAATGTCCCCACTGGTTGCATCACTTCTGTGTTATTCCAGAACAGCTTCTGGAGAGGTCAACAGACGAGGAACCTGCTTCAAACAAGAGGCTTTCTGCAGCACTGCAAAAGCCAGCCTGTACCGAGGATCACTTACTCACTGCAGTACCATGGTCCATGTGGGGTCATATCGGACCCTAATTGGCTTAGTTGTCCACTTTATGCTGTGTTCTGAGCTGTAAGATACAGTAAGTGTTGCTTCCTGTGCTGGGAGTGGAAATGATGCTCCTGAAGATAAGAGCAATGAACCTTATAGTACTTTGTCCTTTGTCATGGCATGAGAGTTAAGTTCTGTGCTCAAGCAACTGGAGAATACATGCACCTTTGCCCATTCACAGGACATTAGAGTCAGCTCATGTTCATAGCAAATTCTCTGAGACAATTTCAATGGGGGTGTTAGAACAGCAAGCTTCACTGTCACCATTATGCCACGTCTCACACATGAAATTTCCAGTTACTGCAAGTACTTCACTTACTTGTGAGAAGAATTTTTCTAGATTTTCTAGTATCCTACTTTCATGACTACATCCTTTGGTTGATCTAATTTGCTAGAAATTCATCTGCTGATGTCATCTACAGACTATGTCCTTCTGTATCTGCAAAGTTGAGGACAGACTACCATGTTCTGGAGACACGTCAGTTACATCTAACAGAGAAGCACAGGCAGTTGTCACCATACCATAGTTACCCTCATCAGTGTCACTCCAGCAGGCATGTCCAATGAGAGCATCACAGCCACCAGTGATGCTGTGTATGGTTGTCAGTAGAATGATAATTTAGAAACTTTCAGCATCAATATTGTTCTCTGTAGATGGTAGCTCAAGCATTACTGCAAACCTGGTTACCCCTGCAGCACAAGCTGTTGAACTCTGATGTGTTAATAACAATTAATAATTGTTGGCCTTGGCACAGCATTTGGCAGAAGTGACTCTCCAAAAAGGATCTATGAAACATAATGGAATACTGACTCAGGGACATCTGCTGTGGCCCTCTACTCTGTCTTCTTTTCATAAACAAACCGGAGTGACACACAGAGTGCAGTATCTCTCTTTGCTTGTCACTACTCTGATATTAATGACCAAGTTTTCCACCGAGCTAGTCAAAAGATTTTAAAACTCCTGTAAATTCTGCAGAAAAATATTGTTTACACACAACTGAATCTAGTCTAAATCTCCAGATCTACAACGTTTCTCTAGATCCTGTGTCTCTCCATTACCCTTTTCATTTGATTACCATGTGATATAAAAGGATTTATCACTGCACTCTTATGTCACTCACCAGTGACATACTACATATGTGAAAAGAAACACTCTCACTGTTTTGGTGACTGCTGAGCAACTGATCTGATTCAGACCCCTGATTCCTGTTCTGATCATACTGAATTATTATTTTGTGTGGCCACATGGGTGGGTTTTTTTGGGACCATCCTGACAGGTCTGAAGCTCTGATTCACTAACACATAGAGTGAGATTATCCTGTGACTGGTCTGCAGTGACTACAAACACTGGATGTCTGAGTAAATGAGGGAACACATAGATTTATTGAAGGCATATGGAGGCTTGACTGTACAAGCTGCCAATACTGGAATGACATCTGTCATTTCTCAAGCTGGTCGTTCAGTTTCCTTAAAATTTGGTCCAGGTCTGTTGAAGAACAACTAAACTTTATGCACAAATAAAAAGAAAGATAATATATTAGAGAATCTCTATTAGATTTCTAAACAGGCCAGAAAGTATATAAACACTTTTAGCACAAAATGCTTTTCTTACACCATTATTTTCTTCCCTGTCTCAGCATGACAGGGAAAAATCACAGAATCACAGAATCACCATGTTGGAAGAGACCCATCGGATCATCGAGTCCAACCATTCCCATCAAACACTAAACCATACCCCTCAGGACCTTGTCTACCCATGCCTTAAACACCTCCAGGAAAGGTGAATCAACTACCTCCCTGGGCAGCCTCTGACAGTGCCCAATGACCCTTTCCATAAAAAACTCCTAATCNACCTTCAACGAAACACATTTTTGAGGAAAAAATAAAAAGAAAAGAAAGAGAAATTGAAATCCTACCTTCAATAAATTCACTCCCATATCTTGGTCCCCTGTGAAGATCAGCGGCTGTGAAACAGTCCAGAAACATCAGCATTCAAGCCCCTCTGAAATAAAGGCAGGGAGCTAACCTCACACTGACAGGTTGCTCTGATGGTTGCACTGTTTTAAACCAAAGTATTAAGTTCAAAGCAAGATTTAACATGATCTACGCTTGCATGAGTGATGGATTAAGCCCATTCTTGCTTCAACTGCTTGGGCAGTTCAGATTTGGTTCAGCTTAGAAACTTAGCACCATCAGTAGGAAACTTTTATTTGAAAAGCAAAGATTAAAGTCTGCAGGGAGCTGATGAGGATGCCAGGAAAAGCAGGCAGAGTGAGGCAATGACTAAAAAGCCAACTGTTACACTTCAAGTCCTCTGCAGCAGTCAGCATGCTTTCCCCTACACCCAGAGAACAGAGAGAACACTATAAAGAGGCAGGAAAAGTGGGTTGGGGAACCACCTTGACACATTCAACAAGTTAAGGAAATGAAGGTTTTCTGAAAGATGAGGTGGAATGAAGGTACAGGAAAGGGCAAACTATTCAGATATTCTGTCAGACAGCTCTTGAGTCTTACCATAGCATGAAGGTCAACAAGATTTAATGTAAGATAATAAGATGCTGGAATTGCAGCTTGCCAGCAAAAAGTTAGTGTATTCATACTTACATTTCCACAGGGTTAAAAAATGACAACTTGAGCAATTTTTATTCATGGAAGGCAGTTCTTCTTCAAGACCTTCTAAAACAATAACAGAGAACTACATCTCCAGAAATGTGCATGCCTGAAGATAGAAAATATTCTAGGAAATCTGCAATCCTTGTGCTGGATGTACTAATTGCCTAAAAAGTAATCCTTCAGATTTTTTCTTAAACTAGCTAAAATAGCGTTTCTTAGTGCTGTTCAAATCTAAATCGATTGAAAGTGATATAAATCTGGATAAACTCCACTGTAATTGTGCTGGTGGAAAAGCCATTGCCAGACTGTAACTAGGTCTCACAGGGAAAATCTAAGTCTGCAGTTCCTGGGAGTTTTATTATTGCAACAGCGGAGCAGGGATTTCTCCCTAAATGTTCCCCAGGCCAAGGATAGTCAGCTTGTACTTTCTTTAATGTGTAAGAGATGGAAGAAACCAGAAGAGAGCACATAATAAATCAACTGACAGCCTGAAAAATGGCTGTCCTATCTCCTTAATATGAGAGAGAGTAATGTTCTGAGGGAAGGTGGAATTCAGCTTTAGACAGAAAACATTCCCCTATAGGGGGACAAGAAGTGATCATTCTGTAGCTTAATCAATCTCAGGCCTTCTTCGAGGGAAATAGCATGTTGCCTGCAACAGCACGTGTAATAATGTTTGCTGAAATATAAACTACAGCCATATACCCCAAGATGGAAGGTCATAAGTCAGCTGAGGATCTGGCCACAGATGTTCAGCAACAGAGATCAAAACACAATATATCAAATTTGGCACTTTTCCTTGAAGAGCAGGTTGCACGAATTTCTCAGCCCATCTCCTTCACGGTAAGAGCACTCACTTTGCATGTAATAAAGCTGTACATCATGAATTGCCAGGTTACTCAAAGGCAAAGCTCACATTTCCTAATTTCTCTGTCCTGTGCTTGAGTATTTTAATATTTATACCGTGAGTTTGCTCTTTTACACAAACATAGTTCCCTTGAACCTCTGCAATGTATTTCAAGTTCATCTACCAAAGTGAAGAATCATATGACAACATTAGTCCTCCCTCAGACCTTGATATATGTTTCTTAATGTTGACATTTGATATTATGGAATGTGTTGTAATCAGTTCTTAAAGCTATAGCACCACTGGATTTTTATTAACTTGCACAATGACTAAAATCCAACAAAAAATGGTCCCTTATAACCCATCAGCCTTGTTATATCCTGAAAGCCACTTTAACAAGCAGGGAGTAATATAGGGTAATTGGTACTCCGCATTTAATTGTTCTGTTCTTAAATCTAATATTGCAGCTGTGGGTTAAGTTTACACCACAGCTTTCAAGAGAACATGAAAGTGTGGTACATCTGTGCAACAGAAAGCTAAACATCTCTCATCTGATGTGTTTACAATGATATTTGATAGCGTGGAATGGTTTGGAGTTCATTCTTAAAGCTGCAGAACCACTTTTCAAGACTGAAAAAAAAGGAAAATGCCTCCAGTCTCCTTCAAAGAACTCAGCCCACATACGTCTGACAATAATGCTGCTGCAGGGATTGAAAGGAAACTGCTGACTGTAACAATTCCTTCAAGTATCTTTGAGCATGTATGACTTAGGCAATGGAGCAGGGGACAAGGACATCATCTCCCTCGGATGGCATTATCAATTATTTGAAAAACTGCTCACAACAGTCTGCAACTAGACAAGTAAAACGACCCCTGAAATATATAAAACATACAAGAATATTTCAAGAAATGTTATTAAGTGGATGACTCTAGCATATTTAGACACAGAGTTTTCAATTTAACAGGTGGCTTGAGCTTCACATTCTGTATAAGTAATAGCTTCAGCATTATGTACTTGTTAGTGAATTTATTAAGGCCATAAGTAGTTCAAGAAACTTAGGAATGAGCCCATAAATGTCATCTGCAGTTTGTGAACTGTGAGTATCTGACTGTTTTGATCAAGGTTTTTACGGGAAAGTTAAATGGTTATTAAAATTATTTACTACCACTACATGAAAAGGGAGCAAGCCTGCTGAAGAACTTACATTGTGATAAGATGTGAAGGGCTTTAGGTCAAATGCGTTAGCAAAAAAAGCATTTCTGTTTATGTCTAAGCCCAAATTTTTGTATGTTATGAAGCTTATAGTGTAAAAGGTCTATGGAGAGGAGGAGGCATTTTCCCTTTCCCATAATTTGCTGTCAGAAACATATGATCTGATCAGGCTACTTGTCTTGTTCGTATTAGCTGCCTTCTAATATTTTATGCCCTTGGAGAAATGCACGATTGGGCAACTTAGTTGAAGAGGTTGCTTTCTTCTCATTTCTCTGTAGCAGTCCATACCCATTTCTTGATTTATGCTCTTTAACTGATAGAAGTCAATCTCATAGATGGAACTCATCTATATTACCATACTATACTGAGATACATTAACTTTTTAAACTTTATTATTCCAGTCACAATTAAAACTATCTGAAGCCTCTTCATAAGAAGGGGCCATAACAAAACCTGTATGTTATCAACTTGATGAATGGATGCACTCATTCTGCATCAAAAATACGGGAAGAAGGACAGATATCCTGGGGAGGCAAATCTGTATCAATATATCAGTCTCTTGAATACAGAAATTTGATACAATAAAATGCAGCACTTGAGCTTCCCTTCTTTTCAGTGAACTGAGAAACAAAAATAGTCTTTCGAAGGGAAGATATGCATTCTTATTTTTTAGTTTTCGGGTTTCCCCCAGTTCATAGCATTATAATATTCTCTTCATGGGTGGAAAATTTAATCTTCAAGTCTAGTATCTTCATACAGTTCAGGATGAGATGACTTGGAATACCGGGAATATTTCAGTCGTAGAAAATCACCCAATTCATCCAGGGCATTCAAAACCTGTAAGATCATTATACTGTATCAGTTCTCTTGGAAAAGAAATGAAGTTCTAGTAACCTCTACTTTACAGCAGAATGTTAAGACCATAAAAGCATCTATTAAAGAAAGTTTAAAGTGCAAATGGACATTTTTTTCTTTCTGCAGTGAATGTTAATGCAGTCATAGATGTACAACAGTATCTATGGGAACAAAATATACTCCTTCAGTAGGTCATCATTTATTAGTATGTATCTTAATTGAGCATAGATGAAAAAATGACCTTTTTTATAATGCACAGGGAGGTAATAACCCAGGTAAAAAGTTATCTTTGGTTATGGAAAAGGGATGTGTAAGACAATTTCACTATTTCCCTATAGATCCCAAAGACTGGAGTTGTCAGTGCCTTTTCTTAGATGGCAATCAACACACAGTGTTGATCAGGGTAATCATAAGTAGCCTGATAGTTTAAGATACGTTTAGTACATATCTTCTACATTTTATTATCTTCTTGTATTAATATCACAGGCGTAATTTATAACACATTAATATTGTAATGCAATTTGCTGAGCTGCGTCCTTAGCTCTCAGACTGAAAATTAACAGGGAACTCTACACCATAGGGAATCAGCTCAGTGTTTGCAGCATCTGATCCGTGTTCAAGAGCAGGCAGTCTTTTGGCACTGAAGTAGAAAACAGCAATTTTGATTTTGAGCCTGTTTTTGTTAAGCCACTAAAATGAGCTCACGAACAAGGAGGAGTAATTTAGTATTGGTTTATACAGAGAGATAGCTTCAAGGTCATTAAGGAAGTTATTCTTGGGAGCTTGCCCTTTCATGGATCTTTCCTCTTTTTTAGTTCCAGGCTGAGATTTGAAACAAATTTTGCCAAAGGGAAAAGTTCTCATTGTGCTTGTTACCTGTTGTTATACTGGGTTTAGGCATAGTGACAAAGTGTTTGTCCTGAAAAATTTCCATCTGCAAGTAATTAAATTCAGGGCATTTCCATTTCCCCATACTGTAGGGACATTTAAAGAATGCCACAAGTACTACAACAATGATCCCACTTTCAAAGGCAAAAACACAGCATGTTCAAGAATGACGGCTGAAGCGTGTTTCAGGCCTTTGCTGGTACCAGGGAGCAGCAATGTGCAGGTAGCAGAAGGTGAACATGCAACGATGGCCCAAAAATGTAATGGGCTTGGTATTTGGGGATGGGGGAAAAGGAAGAAAACTAAAGCAGCAACCTCAAGAGATTAATCTTTAGATGAGTTTTGTTGCTTATTCCTAGCTATAGAAACCAAAGTCTACACAAAGAGCAAAAGCTGACAGTAATCAATGCAAGTATGTAGCTATGGCCTGTTCTCTGCAATATTATCTTCATGGTATTATACCTTGTTAATAACTACTGCACCTTTAAAAGCTGCAAGAATTTTACACTGCACACATGCAAGGCAGATTTTTCATTGTTGCTTGAGAGGGGTCTGCACTGGCATGGGAGCTGGTGGGCTGGCCAGGGCTCTGGCCTCAATCTCCACATGAATCTCAGAATGAAAATGGAGAGCCAAAGGCTCTCTGCAGCCACACATTTAACTCCAATGCCCTCCATGCTCATGTTTTTGGGGGTTTTTTTGTTTGTTTTTTTTTTTCTTTGACCATCATACTTGTACAAAGAGAGGAAAATGAAATGCTGAAATTTACAGTTAAGCCTCTGTGTTTCATGCCTCTAAGTTGGCTTATTCTGAGAATGAAAGAACATACATCAAGCCAGGCCAAAAACACCTTCGGCAAGAAATGGAGATGGAAAAATCTCAAAGAGTTTATTTTAAACACATTTCTGACTGTGTTGGAATGGAGTTTAATGATAGAAGTCTCAATATACTTGTAACAATATTTCTGATATCAGACAAAGATATAGAACTGAGACAGGCCATACAGCACCACTTAAACTTCATTAGGTTCAAACAGTTCCAAATACTGTTTGCAGTTTTCACCCAAGGCTGTTCATATACTTCTGCAATTCAAGAAACATGTGGAAATATGGAATGAAAATAACTGTATGGAAAACTTGGTTTTCAGTTATTTCCATATTGTTTCAGGTTTCCTACTCTTGATAGTTTTGACCTAGCATTTAGCTTTTGTCTTGCTCTGCTCTTCATGTAGGTCTTTATTAGTTATGACAGATTTGGTCATTATTAGAAATAGAAAAACATAACAAGTTAGCTGTCCCATCATTTATTTTAAAAAATAAAATATATAAAGCTAAAATCCCTTTAAAGATGAAGTGACAAGGCCAGAAAAAAACAAATGTAAAAATGAATTATTGAGATTCAAAGTAACAGACACACAGCTTCTCCCAACTTCCTTTGCATCTGAAGTTAATTTCAGCAGGACATCTGCTGTGCTTACCGTGTCTAACATCTCCCGTGTATGCGCAGCTGACACACAAAACCGAGCCCTGGATTCTGTGATAGGAGTAGCTGGAAACCCAACCACAACAACCCCAATATTTTTTTGTAGCATGCGTCTTGCAAAAGCCCTAAGGAGAGAAGAAGAATAAAAACAAAAATAAATTATCTCCAATAAACTGACCACAGAGAGAAAACATTCAAGTATAATGAAACAATGGGTAAAATCCTGCCCTCAATTGAAGTGGATGGTAATATTCCCATTGAATTCAATAAGAACCAGAATTTTACCAGTCGGACTGAGATTCTTTGCTGCTTAACAGCCCATGAAACCAAGTAGGTGTCAAATGTTAGAATTGACATAATTAATTTATGTCAATGAATGACTTTGAGTGCAAATCAAACTATGCGAGTATTCACATTCCCTTAGCATGGAAGAAGTAGGGATTCTGGAAGGTATGAGAGCTGGTTTCCTGCACATCAACAGGAATAAAGCAATCTGTGTGATGCTGGTTTGCTTTCACAATTACTCTACCAATTTAAGAAATTTTTGAGTGGTGTGTTCTAAACACAGAGCACCAGTCACACTAAGATACCTACAGGTACTCCCTACAGCTCAACCCTTACATTATGCTACTGCTTACTTCTGGTCTTCATGTCCAAGTCAATGCAGAGGTGCTGCTTGGTAGGTAGTGAATGGTAAAATGCAAAGATCATTCAAAGATCAGGGGAAAAAGAACAGGCATCCAAAACGATTAATAAATCAAAGACAATGGATGTCTTTTAATGACTACAATTTAAAAAAAAATCCAAATTCAAAATGATATCTAAAGTATTATTCCAGAGCAAGTTAAAAAAGGATAAGAGAAATTTAAAAAAAATCTGAATACTGGAACAGTCCAAATTTAAACCGGACTATAATTAAATGATTAATTCACCTAACAGTGTATGTTTGTCCTCTGAAGCTTCTGCCACACATAGCTACATTTTCCTTAATATATAACAAATAACCTATGGACTTGAATGATGTTTGTTTTGCCAACTGGTTTTGGTTTGTTTTTTTTTCAGTACTTACCCTATCTTACCAGGCATATAAAGGAGTAAGGGGACAACAGGAGAATCATCATTGCCATAAATGATGAAGCCCATTTCATGCAGTCTTCGCCTGAAGTATCTTGTGTTTTTCCCTAGCTGGCGCACTCTTTGTAGTCCTGAAAAGAGTCAGTCAGTAGAACAAGAGAACAGTGTAAATATCATAACTAGTAACAGGCAAGAAACAGGATTGTGGATAACAGTTCAAAAAAGTTTGGCTGAAATATCTATGTTGCTATTTGATTCAGAAGAAAAATATGGAATGAGCAAAATGCAACTATGCTGGTTATTATGGCACTGTGGGACAGACAACTGGTATTCCTGTTTTTGCAAGGTACCTTCCCTCCAGCAGAACCACTACGTCTTCTGAGTACAAAAAGACCTTTACTCTATGCGCTACTGAATGACACACACCTATAGAGAAGTAGTTCTGTGCCTGTGTGGAGAGAGGATACAGAAGTAGAGTTTGTTCTTTCTCAACATAATTCACTATAAAGGGAAACAACTACTTCATTTTGGATCAGCTCATGCTGATACATTTGTTACAATTCTTTTAGACAGAGGAAAAGCATGTGATGAACTTTGTTACTGCACAAGGTCTGATCTTCCACAGTTTCTTACCAGAATTCATATAACTTCAGTTACTTTAATATATGTCTACATATGTAATCCCTTGCTGAGTTCTGCTGAGTTTCTCTTCTCTTGCTAGGAGCATCTCACAACAGACTGCTGTTATGCAAGACTTTCAGACACAAGTTTAGTTCCCTGCATTGTCCCTGGCCTCATTCTCTCGTTCAGTCATGAATCCACTTATGTGTCCCCCAGAAAAACTGTCAGAAGAGTTGAAAATTATTATTAATGAAGGAAAAAGGAATAAAGAAAAAAAAATAGCAAAAAAAAGTGCTTGAAAAGAGCCCAGTCTCTTCTTTTGCAGTTTCACTAAGGAGGTGATATCTGATAAGTGTACTCGCTTCCTCACCTGTAGCATTTAAAGGGAAGAACCACACTCATCATTACTGTAGGTAGGAGATATAGTATGTCCTTTCCCTGCTCTACCTGCATTATATTTTATCAGTGGGCTGATAAAATGCTCTTCCAATGCTGTAAGGTGCCGATACAGATGATGCCACCTACCCAGTATCCACAAGATGCTCTTTCCCACTGCCACCCCAGAAATAGTCCTAGATTCACACGGTCACATGATGAATCAAGCCAGGCCCATCATCTGCCTGCCCTGACCAGAAAGAAAACTGCCAAACTACAGTAGAACGGATCAGTTCTCTAAAACTAATCGCTGTACAGCTGCTCGTGCCTGCCCAGTAGAGGCAGTGAGAACTTAGGCTGAGTGGGACTTAGTGGGATACACCTCAGCTACACTCTTATCTTTCATTTTGTTGCCATTTGTCTCTCCGTACTTTCAACACCACATTATGTCACGAAACATGAACACTGAAGCCCCCAGTACAACTTATTTTCTATATTTTCACTCTTGATTTACTTTTTCATTTTACTTTACTTTTTGTTCACTTCATTCTTCATTTACTACTTTCTGCTGTCACTCTTCTCTGACTGGATGCCTGTTACCTAATTTCCCATCATCCTCCTTGTATTTTCAGTGGCCAATTAGGTATTTGTAGCTGCTGCATACCACCTTCGTCAGATTTGTCCTCAAGACACATTCTACCCAACAACTTGTGGTGGCTCTTTTTCCTATTCCCTCTTGGCTAAGAGGGGGATCACCACACCTACATAAACCTCTTTTCCATGAATCATTTCCAAGCATGCATAGGTTTGAATAAGATCTACTGTTTCATCTGTTCTGTATCTTCCCGAGTCAAGGTTCTGTCATTTTTCTGGCTGGGAAATTTATAGGGAAACTGGGACTTGCTTCACAGTGATCAGTATTTTGCCGAACAAATTAAAAGATCTAATAAAACCAGTGCATTTGTAACTTTATGTACAAAACTACCCATGTAGACAACCTGTTAGTTACAGTTTCAGTCATTCGGTTTGAAGCATGCAGTGGAAAAGATCTGCTGGGTTAGAAAAGGCCACAAATAGTTTAACCATCTCTCTAATGCTGCTAAAACAAAAACAGCTGTGCCAGAGCAAGGAAAACAAATGAAACACAAAAGCATCCTACTACAAAGCTTTCCAGTCACTAATAAAAACAATAGTCTGTGGTATTTCCAAAAATATTTTTGGTGTAGTAGATCTCAAAGAACCAAGAGGAAATACTGAGGAGAAGGAGGCGGAGAAATGGGGGCAGGGGAGATGGCAAGGAAAGGGAGTTAGAGAAGAACCACAAAATAATGTGTCTGAAGTCTATAGAGAGAAAGTTTTCCCTTCTTAGAATTCATAGAGATGTTATTAGCACCTCCTGAATGGTTGAATTACAAGGAGGAGAGAGGGAGAGTAACCTGAACTAAGGGGCTCAAAACCTGCTGTTTCTTCCTATATTAGCAGCCCCCAAGTTAATTCCGAAACTCTCAGCCTGCAGTATTTGAAACGACTAGATTTTCAATTAGGGAAAGTTTTCATAAATGCAGATGTTCTTGGCAAGTGCAGTTCAAGATTTGCTGTTGTCCCCTTCCTATTCAGCTGTTTACCACAAAGCTGGAAACAAGTCATGCAAGATTCCAGGCAGTGCACATGGCCCAGAGTTGATCAGTTTGTTTCTACTTATTTTAGGTACCAGAAATTTAGACTCCAAAGCAAGAGGGGGAAATTCAGCAAAGGAAACACTAGAGCTGAAATGTGAGTTTCAGGTGACCCCTCAACAGATGAACACCTCTTCCTTTCCCAGTCTTTCCTCGCTACTTCTAAAACCTCAACTCGCTTGTGATGGGACTGATCCCATTTTGACAGTTCCTACAGCTCTCATTTCGAGTCAGCCAGTGCTGATGCAAAAGAGGCACTTTAATGTTTTAGCAGCATCCCAGAATAGTATTTTATTTGCAGGGATGCATTAAAGAGCAATAGAAGATCAGAGCACTCACTTATATCTGGAGGGAAAAAAAGCACATTAGCAGATGAATGCTACACACACTGTATTTGTGGGTGGGTGGCTGGGAGGAACCTATTTCTTTACCAAATGTCAACACTTTCCTTTCTCAAGTTAAGTTTTGTGGTCAAAGACCACATACACATATAATATACACAGCCATCTTATATACTGTGCTGATAAAAGCAATAAAACCCCTGAAAGTTTGTAATTATATTTCAACACTTCTTTCATTCCTTTTTGGGACCCTCAATGTCAGATAAGGAGGTAGATCTGAGAAAAATGTTTATTTTGGTCTCAGTGACCAAATTTCCACCCACGCCCCCAACTGCAGATTAGATCAGTGCAAGAATGACAAGTTCAGTTTAGAACCAGACCTTAGTCCAAGTTCACTGTGGTATGTTTAACCAAAGACCTCACATTTAAAAACTATTCTGTTTGACACTTGAGACTATGGTCTTGTGTCCTTTATTATTTAGTCAGTGAAAATCTGTAGAGACCCTTGATCTAACACAATATAACTGCATCCTTGAGTGTAAGAATTTACCTGTACAGCACTAATTAGAGGATCAGGTCCTTAGACAGTAAATATATTTGTTAAAAAATTCTTAGGTTTGCAAAATCCTTGAGGATTTATGCTCTATGCAAATAGCTTATAGCACAGCATCCACAATATCCAGATAATTATATTCCATAAAATGTGTGAACCACAATACAGTGCATGTTCAGAGAAAACAGCCTGGACAGGGAAACCTGACCCTTAGCTAATTAAAACTAAGATTACTAATGCTCCAAAGTTTTCAGCTAAGGTTGAACATGACCACATTAAGAGCTCAAGATCTTTTTATTAGCTGAATCAAGAAGAGACAGAGAGAAAACTGAACATTAACGGATTCTTAAATGTCACAAGTTATCTTCATGCTGCTTTGAGCATACAGTGATACACAGCCAATTTACTGGGATTTTGTTGAAGTATTGTATTAATCACCTGGATAGTACAACAAAAACAGATCTGCATCTGCAATCCACCTACTGCTGGCAAATTTAGAGTTTATCTTTGTTGCAGTGCTTTAAAAATATTTGGTTTACTGCAGAGTTCTAAGATGTTGGCAATTCTGGGAAAAATGCTGATTATATTTTTATTTGACACACATTATTTTATATTGCCAATATTAGCTCAATATTTTCTGCAGACTTTTAGAAGGCTTTGGGGCTCAAAATTAATGTGGTTTAGTTTAAGGAAAAATACAAACAGAAGGCAAGAGAGAGAGAAATGATAAAAGATAGTGGCTTGTTTACGATTTCTTTGAAGCAACGAACTTTTAAAGAGAGCCACTTGGAGTAACAGGCTTAGTAGATACTTTGTCACACACCAAGCTACGCTTCAGACTTGCTTTCAAAGAGAAGATGCTCTGGAGTTTTACTACATGTCTGAGGGTCTGATCTCAGGTGTGTGTTACCTGGCACAGCTTCACACACTTCAGTAGAGTTTTGCTATTTATGCCAGCTGAGGACCTTATCCTGGCAGGAAAAGAGTCAGATCTTTGAAACAAAAGTTTGTTTTCCTCGTCCAGAGATGTCTGCTTTTCACTCCTGCAAGATTTTAATAAGCAGAGAAGCTGTGTTTAATTTCTGCAAAAATATTCTACCTTCAAACTCTTCCTATAGGCTTCTAGTCTTGGAAATTCTGACTCAGTATATTGAAAACAGGAGTAAGCAACCTGTAGCCTTTTATATCAAGATCTCAGGTGTATTTTAATTGAGGGAGAGCTATTTTTCCTGCATCTGTTCCAGGAAAGATAAGTCGATGCCGTACTTTTTTTTTTGGCATGCAGTGGACTCTTCAAGACACAAATCCACCTGCTTTAATCTTCTCCAGCTGTTGTTTCATAGTGTCTTTCTAGGTAATTAGTTACACAATCAAACTTTTACATACCAGTGTCAGTGTGTCTTTTCAATCTGTGTTGATGGGATGGAGAACTCCACTCCCTGCCCTCCTCTAATAACAACTAGATAGTAAAAGGCAAAATTTCATAGGCTGAAAAAAATTGGAAAACAATAGCTCTTCCCAACTAAACTTTTGCAGATGGACAGATTTTTTTTTCCTCTGGTTCCATTAGAGGAGTAACACACGTGTACCTCCATGTGCATTAAATCACAAATAGAATGCTATAAAACTGGAGTGCCTAGAGGAAATATGTTAATAAAAAATATTGATAAAAATATAACTTTGCTGTGAGTTGGGGAGAGGTGAAAATATTCTTTTACAACCTAATGCCAACTAGAAAGCTAGTAATTTCAACTTAATTCATCTGTTTAATTCAGTCCTTAAGGGCTTATTCTGTCAGTCCAATTTTAACTATGAACTTCTGCAAAACACTTTCCAGAGCAGATAATGGGAAGAAAAAGTAGCAAATTCAAATAAAGCAGAAAGGAGAAAAATTGTAGAAATTCTGTCATTTTAATCTTTTTTTCTTGAATGAGTCAACTATGCCTACCCAGCACCTTATCTATATTCAGATACATAACGTAAGCATAGTGTCCTGCACAAAAGTGAGGACAGAGCAGTCAGCTTTTACTGAGCCTTATTTACTCCCAGCATGGGTGATTAATCACAAAGCACATCAGTTCCCACTGCTGAAAGCTAGCCAGTGTGCAATGTGCTCCATCTGTATCACATTAGGTGTTTCTGAAATGCCAGTGATCTAAATGCCGTTGGAAAAGGCACTCCTCTCCTTTGAGCTTCTTAGGCTGATAACAGCACTGGATTCCTTGGGCAGCAGCAAGCAGCATCTGGAGAAGAAGAGGGATCCTTACACCTTATCCCAGTATGTAAGACACCCTTAAAAGGTGACTGTGTCATGGATCTGCCTGTTGCTGTCCCTGGGGAAAGTGTAGCTTGCTTTCCTGGGAGGCAGGCTACAAGTCAAATATGGAAAAAGTGATTTCATATGATGTAGAATTTGGTCAGCCCTCTGAGTTCTTGCAAATCACTGCAAATGCTATTACTCCAAAGCCCCTGCTTGTTCAGATCAACTGACCCTTCATGGATGCATTTGGCTTCCTTTAGGAGGTGGACTGCATGGCAGGTGGCTCCACTGGAACAGTGCGTCTCACTCATTTTGAGTAGAGATGGTAGAATTTAGCTCTGTTTCATCATCCATTGCTGGAAGCATCCATTATGTTCACCTCAGACAAATAATAATTGTGACAGCATATTATCATCGTTAACATCTTCACCATCATAGTGACTGGGAACCCTAGTCATGGAGCCAATGCAGAGCAAACAGAGAATAAATTCATTTAAGTACTTTAAATGTAAGCACATACTTATTTTGAATATTAACTTAAAATTAAGCCAGCGTTCAAACATTCTGTTTGATGAGGACCCAAGAGAAGCAATCATCTCAGAATGAAGGAACAAAATGAGAATTTGAGAGGGAACAGTTAAAAGCTGTCCTTCAGTATGATAGATTCTGTAAGCCTTTTTGAACAGGCTTAAGGGGTCTCTTGCTAAATAACTTGCAGCATGAAAGCTTACAGCTATAGTTTCATCATCAATCCAGTCTGGCACAGATTTATTTTGCCGCAAAAGGCATTGTTCCTCTCAGGTCCAGCTGCTCTTGTCCTGGCACTGGGATTCATGTACCCGCATGGTAGATTGGCTCAGGGAACCAGTTTGGCTGCAAGCTAACCATTCGTGGGAGGGTTGGTTACTTTTCAGCTAGATCAGTTCTCTGATTCAGTTCATTGCATGGCTGCACTAATACTGGCATGAGAAAAAGAGGAACAAATAAGTGCATAGGCAGGGTTTGAAAGACAAAAAGGAGGGCAAGACTGCCCTTCCTGCCACTGTGCTGGCTTATGCCAGGTTATAGTGATTTGAAACCAAACTTCTTTAATTTACAGGGGACATTGACAGGCAAAGCTAATGTTTTCAAAAGACTGCTGAGCACAGATAGCAGTGGAAAATGTTGGAAACTGAGCATTTTAAACTGGTCCTCTAGTTATAAAAAAATCTGAGGCAGACGGAAATGTTTTTAAAAGGAACCTTTTAAAAACAGATCTTTTTAATGCCAAACCAAAACAGAAAGCAGTGTTCTGCAGCTTCTCATAATCTGAATAAGCTCAAATGTAAGAACTCAAAGTCTGCTAAAATCAAAAAAGAAAAATAGTTGTGTCAAAAAGACAAAACAATTATCACTAACGGCAAAGTAAATTAACATTTTAATGAAACACTTTCTATCCAAACAATCTCAGGAATTTTCTTTTAACATAACAAGAAAAGCAGATTCCCAAGGATGGGGTTTTAACTTTTTCAGCATCCCATAAACACAATTGTAAAATGTCTATTGCTGTTGATGAATTACAATTTGCCATGTATTAAACAGAAAAAAGATGCCTTTGCAAATGCTGTGATTTGCTTTTTATACCACTATAATTTATTATAGGTCACCAAGAAAATTGCTTTAGATTTTCTAGCAATCTTTACTCTCTTTGCCTAGCAGTTCTACATTTTACCTATCAAATTTAAGCACAGAAGTATGCTTTGGGTATTCTCAGGCAGAAAGGGAAAGAAAAAGGTCCAAGGTCACAGCTGCAGAGGCTGTCTTGCATGCAAGTAAGCGTGCTTGAAAATTTGCACAGGTTCCAAACACTCTGAGTCAACTACAGTCTCATCATGGGGATAAAACCACTAAGGCAGCTGCTGAGTTTCCTGAGGCATCTCCAGTGGTATAAGAAGAAGCCATGAGGAGAACATATAAAGAATATCTATATTATGAATTATAAAGAGTAAATGCCATGGGAATTCTGCTTCTCCTAATAAATGAAGAGGTATGCTTTGAGATGAAAAGGCCACAAAGGCTTAAGAGTGATAAAATGGTATTTTTTTCATAGACTATATGAACTGAACTGTGAAACTTGCTGCCTTATGACATTACTAAAGGAAATACAACTGTCAGAAGTTCATATGCTTTTGAACAACTCTATTATAGGAGCTATGACATTATGTTACCAAGAATAAATGTATCTTGTTCTACAGGCTGTCGATTTTGAGAAAGTCCAGTAAAACACGGCATTGAAAAATGCCAGGACTTGTACTCTACTAAACATATGATTTTACATGAAAATGGATATACATATGCAATTTTTGTTGTCATTCTCTGTCTCTTCTGATGTAAGTCACTCAAGAAACAAAGGACTCGGTCACAGTGACCCCAGCCTACCTGTCTCTCCTAGACAGGAATAACTATACATAGCACTTTTGAGGGAACTATCTTCTCCTAATTCAGCATTTCTTGTAGAAAACATGGCAAAACAAGGAAACTGCAATAGCTGGTTGTGGGCTCTACAGTATTCTCCCAGTCACATTATCATGACATTAATATCTCAGAGCCATTACGAATATTTATATGGGTCACACCCATATGTTTATGTGAGAGATACCACATCATCTCACTATTCTTTTACATATGTCAATGCAAACCTTTTCAAATGAGAACTTTCCCATCCAAATTGCTGCAAAGGAAGGTAAACACACGTCTTGCTAGGACACTTCCACAGCAGTCTGACGACCAGAGAACAAGGAGTGTTTGTGGTATCGGTGCTGTTTTGGAGGATTGTGTGTTTGCTATAGTTTCTTTCAGACACACTTGACCTTCTTCCTCTCCTTCCCCACACCAGGCCCTTTTTGTCCACAGCCTTCCCAGCCTGTCTTCTCAGCATCTAACTTTGGTCCTGTCTACATCATCATCACCCACTTGTTATCTGTTCCAAGTTGTGTCTACTTTGCTCATCAGAGTATCTTCTCTCTTTAATCACCCTGGTTCACTTCCCTATGTGCCTGACAGTGCAGGATGGATGCAGTTGCTCTGGAGCCCAGTCCTCTGTCTGGGCTCCAGGTGGGGGATGCTCTGTTCTGGCCCTCTACACTGAGTTGGAAGATGCTCCTTCACTCAGTGGATCTTGAGATTTGTCGCTATTCATAACAAGCATAATTTTTTTAGAGAGACCTGTAACATCACAAGACTTGGATGAGAGGTCATAGACATGGTAAAAATTATAAGGTTGACTACCACAATCCAAATCTTCATCCCAAAGAAACTGGAGAAACTGAAGCTGTTCTGGTAAAAAAGGACTTTTAAAAACTATTTTTCTTTTACCCTTCCACCACCCCCAGATTATTGAACCCCCATATGCATACCTAGGTTTCTTCTGAGGAAGGAGTGAAATATTTTTTTGTTGTTATGAAAAAATTGAAGCCTGAAACAGACACCAATTGTGGATAATTTACAGCTAAACAGTTTAGGTTTCCTAAAACTGCTAACCTCTTCCTTCATTGTAATTAAGCTGTGCTCCTTGTGTCCATACGCATTTATTCATATACTGCATCCCTGCATCCAGTATATTGATTTTGTCCTGGAAATGCAAATGCTAACTCCTTTTCCAAACAACCATATCCTTACTAATTGAAAGTAAAGGATGAAAATATGGGAGATCAATCATTTTTATACACACCAGGATATATACAAGCAGCATTCAGTGCATTTCTGGCCTCTGGCATTGCCCACTATGCAATTCCATCTATTCTACTCTTTCCTGAATCAGCTGTTTAACGAATTGGTGGAAAACAACTAGCAAGAAATTGAAGAGAATGTAAAAGCATGATATCTGGGAAAAATAGAAAAGAAATTTGTGTGACGTGCTAAAAAATACAGAACAAGAGCACTCAGAGCAGCAATTTAAATGACCAAATCAAGTCTTCTTCCCTTAGTATTCTATTAATCTACTGAGGGCTCAGTCATGAAGTTCAGACGTAGGAACAAGCTGGGTTAGCACATTTGTCTTCCCATGATTTCATACTCTTTTCAAGTGGCATCCTCTGGTTAACATGAATCTTTTTAATAACCTCTAATTTAATTCTTTGCCAAAACATTCCAGTATTTTTTCCAAGGTTCTCTCCCCTACAGATATGCCCATGTAGGATAAGTTGTCAACAGAGAACTACTTATAAAGTATTCCCCAAATCATTCTATGGGAAGAGAATACTATTGGAAAACAAATTCCTTTTATCAGTTCATCAGGCTTCCAGAGAACAAAGGGTCTGGGCCATTGCACCTTATGGCAACTCTGGTTCACTTGAATCCTCTCTGGCATGTGTCTGTGCTACATGGCTCATGGTCTCACAGGGATGCCTCACATGCAGGATTCACCATTTTCTATTGCAGTAGACTAGAAGAACTCAGCCAAGGCTGCTGCTGTCCTGGGAAACAAAAGTATCTAAGAAAAGACAGTGCTTTCTCCTTTCTATTCCTTCTTTCTGAGCCACCACCTTCCTTTCTCTGATGCCAAAACAGCATTGTAGTGTGGTCTAGCAGAACATTTTTTCCTGTGTTTTGGGCTGTGTTCTTTTCTTTTCTTTTTTTTTTTTT
>WAAB01018980.1:250536-273798 GCA_013389865.1 Piaya cayana
TTTTTTTTTTTTTTCTTTTTTTCCTTTTTTTTTGGGTTTTTTTTTTTTTTTTTTTTTTTTTTTTTTTTTCCCTGTAGTCACAAGACAGCCTAATGAATGGAGGACCACATGAAAGAAAAGACAATAAACTAAAATAATGAGTCTGGCTCAGAAGGAGAAGAAACATTTTTTTTCACAGATCATAGCCAGTTTTCTAGCCTCTGTGCAATACTCTAAGCATGATATATGATCAATTATTTTGTTTTTCTACTCATTTGCATTTCACAAGGCAAATTTTAAAAAAATTGACAGAAGACTAATTTATTTCATAAAGGATTTGCAGAAGACTGAATAAGCGCTTATTTTGTGCAATAGCACAAACATAGTGTCACTAAACAACACTGCTTCTGGAAGAGAAACTGCTATAGACTCTTAGCTCTGGATCAGTCAGACACACACATCTTAAAAGACTGCATCTTAAACCACGTTCTCCTGTTAGCTTGCACTGAGCTGTATGAAGAATCACGCTAGCTGAAGATGGTTTTTTAAGAGGCTTTGAAGGTTTGGAAATGCTCCGCATGTTTAATATTTCACATGCTGCGTCTGTGATGGGAGTGCGTACCTCTTGGGGAGGCTCAGGGTCAGACCGCCCTCTGATGGCATCTCCTAGAGCCAGCGCAGGGAGCAGTGCAGCAGGACAGGCTAGAGGAAACGTGTCAGTCCTGGGCTTTTATATTGAGCAGGATGCAGGCATCAGCACAAGTAACCGTGACCTTGCAAATTTCAAGTTGGAAAGTTGTTGCACTCGGAGTTCTCTTCCAAAAGTGACAAAAGCATCATTTCCTCGCTGTCCACGCATTGCACTGGAGTTCTGCTGCGCTTTGCTTTAGCACTCAGGATTTGGCACCAGGACTGGATTCTCTAACCCTCCTTTTGTACACCAGGGTCTTGTAAATTTTGGCCTCACTGAAGGGCTCCGATAAACGTTTTATTAGCCTCGTGCCTATCGCAGTTTGAAAACGCCCTCTAGGGCACTGCAACAAAACAGTGCAGATGAGTTATTTTACCTGCTCTCACGTACTCCCTTTTCCCTTCCATTCCCACCTTACCCTGGTCATGTCTATGAGGGAGGACAAATACAGAGTTACTCTGCTAGCTTTACACACAATAAGAGAAAATGGCACAGGACTGTGCCACTGGACCAGTATAAAAGAGAATGCAATTCAGGGCAGAACCAGTACCTTCAGTTGTGTGTCACACAATGACACGACTCAAAGGCATTCCTGACAAAAACTATACAAATTCAAAACCCACCAGCTTTTCTCTGAGTCAAGATTTAAGTCCTAGAACAGTGAATATTGTGATGGGTTGGTCCTGCCTGAATGCCAGGTGCCCACCAAAGCCACTCTTCACTCCCCTCCCCAGCAGGACACGGAAGAGAAAATACAACAAAAAGTTAGTGGGCTGAGGTAAGGACAGGGAGAGATCACTCAGCAGTTACTGTCATGGGCAAAAGAGACTTAACTTGGGGAAAATTAATTTAATTTATTACCAATCAAATCAGAGTAGGATAATAAGAAATGAAATCATGATCTTAAAACACCTTCCCCCTAGCCCTCCCTTCTTCATGGACTTAACTGGAATTCTGAATTCTCTACAACCTCCTCATGAGCAGGGCAGAAGGAGAGGAGATGGGGTTTGTGGTCAGTTCATCACATGTTGTTTTTACCTCTCCTTCCTCCTCACACTCTTTCCTTGCTTCAGCATGTGATTCCTCCCACAGTAGACAGCTCTCCACAAACTCCAATATGAGTCCTTCCTACAGGCTACAGATGACCACAAATTGCTGTAGCATTGGTCCCTTCCATGGGATGCAGTCCTTCAGGAACAGACTGCTCCAGAATGAGTCCTTTCCCCAGGGTGCAGTCCTTCAGGAACAGACTGCTCCAGTGACTGCTCCAGTGNCACTCCCCTCTCCAGCAGGACACAGAAGAGAAAATACAACAAAAAGTTAGTGGGCTGAGGTAAGGACAGGGAGAGATCACTCAGCAGTTACTGTCACGGGCAAAAGAGACTTAACTTGGGGAAAATTAATTTAATTTATTATCAATCAAATCGGAGTAGGATAATAAGAAATGAAATAATAATCTTGAAACACCTTCCCCCTAGCCCTCCCTTGTTCATGGACTTAACTGGATTTCTGAATTCTCTACAACCTCCTCATGAGCAGGGCAGAAGGAGAGGGGATGGGGTTTGTGGTCAGTTCATCACATGTTGTTTTTACCTCTCCTTCCTCCTCACACTCTTTCCTTGCTTCAGCATGTGATTCCTCCCACAGTAGACAGCTCTCCACAAACTCCAATATGAGTCCTTCCTACAGGCTACAGATGATCACAAATTGCTGTAGCATTGGTCCCTTCCATGGGATGCAGTCCTTCAGGAACAGACTGCTCCAGAATGAGTCCTTTCCCCAGGGTGCAGTCCTTCAGGAACAGACTGCTCCAGTGACTGCTCCAGTGTGGGCCCTCTGAAGGGTTGAGGTCCTGCCAGCAAACCTGCTCCAGTGTGGGCTTCTCTCTCCATGGATCCACAGGTCCTTCCAGGAGCCCGCTCCAGTGGCAGGCTTCCCATAGGGTCACAGCCTCCTTCGAGTACTCAGCCACACTGGGCTGTGGTCCTCTATGATCTGCAGGCAGATATCTGCTCTACTCTTAACATCCATGGGCTGCAGGGACACAGCCTTCCTCAGCATGGTCTTTGCCACAGGCTGCAGGGTAATCTCTGCTTTGGCACCCAGAGCATATCCTCCTTCATGGGCTCTGGGATCTGCAGAGTTGTTTCTCTCACATATACTTACTCATTTCTACAGCTGCAAATGCAGTCATCGTTCCCCCCTCCTTTCTTAACTATGTTATCCTAAAGGTGCTAGCACCATTGCTGATGGCCAGCAGCAGGTCCATCTTGGAGCCAGCTGGTGCTGGTTCCATCAGATACAGGGAAAACTTCTAGCAGCTGCTCAGAGAAGCCACTCATGTAGGCCCCCCCCATACCAAAACCTTGCCACACAAACCCAATACAAGTAGGTATCAGTATCACTTTCAAACAGTAGCAGATAGACATGTCACACATTTGTTTCACCGCTTGCTGCATAGAAAGCATATTGCACAGTATTGGACAGTAGCTGCTTGTGCAATTTCAGGAGAGGAAAATAAATAAACCAGATTTTCTATAAAGACACCACCTAGTCAATTCTTTTGAGAGAAAATGTACTTATAGATTCAGAACACCACAATTAATGCCTGAGCAAGGTAAAAGTTACTATAAATATATTTGCATAGTATTCACCATACAAGATTTGTTTTGAGATTCTGCACCAGGCTTAAGTTTCTTGCCATTTTTAAGGTTCGTGCTTACAAAGAAGCTAAACTGACAGCATCTAGCCCAGAAATGAAGGTATGTCCTTACGAAGCCCCTCCTACAACATCAGACAGTCTACTCAGAGGGCAATTAATGTATTTGTATTTGTTGCTGTAAAACAGGGTGGGCTGCCATCCCTGCTGCATGTGGATGAGTGTGGAAAAAAGAAACAGAGTTGATAGTACTTGAAAGTGTGATGATTTGGATATTAATTTTACAGTAAAAATTATTTTGTTCGCATTGTATTACCATACTACTTGGCTGCTGGATGATGTTTTGTGTTCATTTGTACACAGTTGATGTTCTGTTACTAATTTAAATAAGTGAAGTTAAAGTAAATGGCTTACCTTGTGTTGTCCCGTCTAGACCCATGAGACATTTTATTGCCCTGATGATTTGCTCTGCTACAGGTGGACACATGGATGTGGCATACACAGCGCTGTGAGAATGAGTTCGTAAAAAGTCCACAAGTTCCTTACACAAGAAAAACAAAGCATGAATGAGTTTTGAGTTGGCCAAACAGCAGATCTCCCTCTTAACTACTGCAGGAGTGAGAACATGCAAAAGGAAAATGATATTTCACTAGTTATTGGGTTGTTTTCTTGGCTGCTACTGTTAATACATGGTCTGAAGAAACGTCAAGCAGGGGCAAGCACTTCATCATACTTATGGTACAATTACAGCTGAAACAGAAGTCTGGAAGAGAATGTTTACTTCTGAGCTAAGCCTTATTATAAAGGAGCCAAAATAATTTAAAGACCAAATAACAACTGCACTTAAAATACTACTCTGTTCATCTCTGGGAATGCAGTAAACCCTACGCAGCATCAGTATAGTTCTTCTGGCACAAGACCTAACCCAGGAAAAGTAACCTTACTGAGATTTATCTCTGGCTATTAGCATAAAATTTTCTTTTAACTGAAACTTTGCATCGGTGTGACGGGGCAGTCAGGTTAGAGTTGGTATAGTTGCTTTAATATTTCCTTGTATAACTAAGAGCACAATTACTGCTCCTAGAAAAAACATTGATGTACTGCAGGCATGTCTAAAGCATCAATCACTCTCCTAAATCCACAGACACTGTAGGAATTCGGTACTTGATTAAGACCATCGTTATTACAACAGGTTCTACCTCCTAGTGCAAAATATCAGTGTATCTGTTACCACACTAAAAGCTGAATGCATGTTAGTGAGAAAGGGATGAGACCTGCTTGAGAACTACCTTTGGTAAAAAAATATGAGCAGAAAACACCTTGAAGACAGGAACACAAATTATTGCCAAAAAAGAGCTCTATGAGTCTATGTGGTAACTCCAATGTTAAGGATGAAGATTTACCTAACCTTATACAAGTTATAGATTGATATATTGCAATTGTAAACCTAAAGATTTGATCAAATAGATAAGATGGCTTCTGAGCTCTAGCTAATGCAGAATAACAAGTACCACAATGAGTTCTGAGCTGCAAAACCAAATGTAAGTGTGGTAATTGTGTTGGGTGAGCAGCTGCCACTGAGGCCTGGAAGACTGAGGCAAAACTTAATGATATGTACAGGTGTGAAAAGAGTGACCCACTTTCATTTAAGAAAATTCGTGAGGATTAGATGCTTTTCACTGATTTAGGCTTCCTATAATTTCTAGATACTTTATCCACATTGTCTTTGGTAGGAGTTAAACCTTCAGATACAAATTCAGGAAGCAACAGAAACAAAGAAAATTGATTTTTGATGTATTATGATAGTCTGATTTAACATCTCCAGGAGCAAAATTGAAAGAGACAATAAGAAATATACACTTTATGCTTCTTATTCTAGTCAAATGCTACCTTTATTAGTGTTATAATGACAACCACCACATGGGCTCTCTAAACAGGCTTCCTACTCATTCAGCAAACTACTTAAGAAGTACATTCTGCAGGATGTGAAAAGGGTAAATAATCAGCAACTACTTGATCTCTCTGTCAAGCAACAAAACCAATTAAATTTCACAATAGTGCTGATTATGCTTTCTTTTCTTCTGTACTCCCAGTTAAAACAAGCTCAATACTGCTTTTTGTTGACATCTGTTGCTGGCAAGAGGTTGTTTTGTTAATGTATGCAGAGTAATAGAGGATGTGGATTTTACCGTTGCAAAAGACCCTCAGTAACCCTCTTTCTTCATATTCCTAAAAAAATGCAACTATGCCAAATCCACAACTGTTTAGGAATTTTATTACCAGTGCATGAAACTATCGCATTGGTCTCTCAATATTGCTCCACACATTGTTTACAAATATGAAAGAAAGTAATGAGCAATCTGCATGCAAATAAATGTAATGAAGTATATTTAGCCAACCATATGTCTAAACACTTCCAAGAAAAACAACAATCATCTGTGTGGCACGGAAATACACAACCCTAGCAAATTACATAACATGAACAAGAGACAAAAATAAGAAAGTCTGACTATTTGATATCATTTGGGGTGCAGACAAAAATGGTACTAATTTTAGAATAGCGCTCCTGCAAAGTGAAAAGATAATGAAATAGACGATACATAATAAGAAGGTACTTCCCACCCCAATGTTTAAATGTTTGTGTTTTCTTTTTACCTTTTTGCCAGCTATGTATCCTCCAGCTGCACCAAAGCTCTTTGTGAATGTTCCCATTAATACATCAACATCGTCAGGATTCATACCGAAGTATTCTACAACTCCTCGGCCTGTTGCACCCACTGCACCAATGCTGTGAGCTTCATCCAAGTAGAGGTAGGCTTTGTATTTCTTCTTCAAGGAGACAATCTCTGGCAGGCGTACAATGGACCCTTCCATGCTGCAGATGGAAAGAATCATGGTTGAGCAACAAATCCTGTACTCTCTTTAAGATACACACAGAAAATAAATTTGTTAACTGCCTTACTCCACGAAAGGTCTTCTGGGACCTCAATTTGTATTTACAAATTCAAGGAAAATTGTGACCCTTTCTCATTCACAGATAAGTATAAAACAGTCAAACAATTTTAGAATTCAAACAATCAAAACGTCTTGGAAAATTTACAAATTTTTAGCATGCCAGAAAAGAGAAGTAAATGTATAAAGCACAGGAATGTGCTTACCCAAAGCAGCACACTGCAATTCAGTACAAAACAAATATTGTAATTACAAGGAAACACTGTTGTTCAGTGTCATCCTTGCTTACTTTATCAGCTACTGTGGCAATATTTGGGCGTAACAGCACTAAAGCAAACTACTCTAGTGTAAGCAGTTGGGTCTAACACATGTAGGAGATAGGCCACCTGAAATGCAGACTGTGCCATAACTTCAGAGTGGGCAGAATCAGGGATTAGAAAAGGGAGCTCAGGTTCTTCACTCTTGCCAGTTGTTTCCCCCAGTATATACCTTTTAGGAAAAGCAGCCTGCTACCTAGTACTCAAAATGAAAAAAGGTTCTGCTCTTTTTCTTTTTACTTTCTTACAGCCACACAGGAAACAGAAATATTCTGAACTACCATTAAGGGTTGGAGATTTGTAGAAATAAAAAGAGATGTATTGTTGGTAATCATGTCAGTAAGTTAGAAGGCAGAGAGGAGCTGTACAGCAATATGAAAGCCCAGGGGATGTACTCTATTCCCATAAAGATGGTGTACCAGTAGTATCTGCTTTGCAGATATTTATGCCTTGAAAACCTCTGTGAAATGACTGCAGCAATGGGTAGATATACTCTGATGCACTCAGTACTAATTTTGTAATGTGTTAACCATGTTCTCTTATGCTAGCTCCAGTGAGCAGGTCTTTAAATGCTAAATACCTCCTACCAAAAATGAAGTGAGTGTGCTGTGTGCCAGGAAAAACAGTGCTCTGTGGCTAAGACTCATGCCTAAGGTATATCTAACTTGCAAATGCTGCAAGAGTTTCAGGCAAGCAGAAACATTAAGTTTGTTTCAAAATAGCCTATACAAAAGTGCAATCAACACAACGTCTTGGCAATTTTTAGATCCTGGACCGGTGGCTTTCGCAAATTGTTTTATTTCTCCTCTAGCAGCACTATGCAGCTAGAAGTTTGGTACCATGAAATGGGCAGGGCAATCTTAGTCTTTCATGCTTTCATCTCCTGTATAAGCCTGGAAACAACTTGATCTCCAGTTCTGAAGGAGATCTGAAAGTGTTCATAAGTTTGAAAGAGTATTACAGGGGAACAGACATGGGCAAGGGTTACCTGTACTGTTCATGCTGGGAGGTTCATAGAGCCTGGCTATGTGTGCCTAGAGGCATATTTTTGGCTGTTGAGAGACTGTTGGTAAATCTCACCCTTCTGTCATGCCCAGCCATAGAAGAGGCAGCTGTGGGGTTCTATATCAGTGCCACAGTTTCTTGTAGCAAAGAAGGGTGAGCTTGTACTGCAAGCTCCTGATGGCTGGGCTTTCTCACTTTTCCCAAATGACAGCTGAGGAAGAAGCAACGTGACACATCACAGCAATTTTCCTAATGAATACAAATGCAGAGCCTGTAGTCCTCACATAACCCAGAGTCAAACCATTAGTCAGCTAAAAACTACAAACTACACTGAGCCACTGGCTGTGCTTGGGTGTGCAGCATCACTCATGCTGGGGACGGCAGCATCACTCATGCTGGGGACGGCAGCATTTGGCTGTGTCTGGTTGGCCTGCAGGCTGGCTATCTGGTCAGAGAGTGGTTCCAAGGAGCACCCCTTCAGAGGGAAGCAGGCACCCTATACTTCACCTTCCAGTAGTATTTGGGCAGGCCAGCTAGAATAAGATAGAAAGAAGGACGATATTAGCTTTTCCACTTTTACACGGGCATAATTAGCATCATTAAGCTTAGTGGCTTGTGGAGATTCCAGTGGGAGAGACAGCATTTATCTTTAAAAAGATAAGAGTAAAAATGCTAAATTAAAGATACAGGACTTGATTTGCTGCTTATTTGTGGAATGGAAGCAAAGTTGTTGCTGAATTCCAGAATATACAGAGCTGGTACAAGGCTGTTTGCAAGATTTAACTATTAAGAGGATTTAATGAAGATTTTTCTTACTGCTATAAGTGAGAGATTTATCTTTGAACTAGAAGCTGTTTAGCAGAACAAGGCACTTGTATTCAGTTTCAGTGTTGATTTACTGCTCTTGAAATATGTTGACTAACATAAATGTTATATTAGTTGACAGAGATCCTAATGCAGCCTTGAAATGTCCATGGACTAGATAAAGTGCTGCTGGTTCGGTGTACTTATTCTGATTTGGTATTCAAACAGGCTTCAGCCCTCGTGATGGCAGAGATGAGAGTTGTTTTGCTACCTACTCTGTTCTTGATTCCTTTTTTGACCCTGGGAGATGGTTTGTGATATGAACACTCACTGTTTAGAACTGATACAAGATAAAGCTCACTTCATATAACCCATCGGGTAGCACAGATGAAAAGTTTACCGAATCCTTCAGTAAATATTGATGTCGACTGAGCCTAAACCAGAGCTAGAAGTGAACTGTCTCAGTCTGGTTATGTCATTCCTACAAATCTATTGATCTGTTTCCAGGTCTGCTCAAGCAGATAGGGTGCATCAAAAAAGCCGTATGCAGATGAGCATGAGCTGGCTCTACCCAAATCAGGCATTCTCATTATGTGGTGTTACATCCTGTCTTGTGGCAAAACTTATTAGCTTGATGGTAGAAATGCAAAGCTTCTAGATTGCAGCTGACCCTTATCTCGTTTGTTCAGCAGCAGGCGGGCACAAAAACTTGCTTTAGTGCACACTCCGTTTGAATTGGCTTTCAGATGTCCAAACATCCAGAGTGAATACAGAGGAGGGCCATGAAGATGGTCAGAGGGGCTGAGCACCTCCCATACAAGGACAGGCTGATAGAGTTGGGCTTGTTTAGCCTGGAGAAGGGAAAGCTGTGCGGAGATCTTATAGCAGCGACCTTCCAGTACCAGAAGGGGGCCTACAGGAAAGCTGGAGAAGGGCTCTTTATTGGGGACTGCAAGGATAGGACAAGGAGTAATGTTTTTAAGCTGAGAGAGAGGAGATTTTGATTAAATATTAGGAAGGAATTTTTTATTGTGAGAGTGGTGAGGCACTGGAACAGGTTGCTCAGAGAAGTTGTGGATGCTCCATCCCTGGAAGTGTTCAAGGCCAGGCTGGGTGGGACTTTGAGGAACCTGATCCAGTGGAAAGTGACCCTGCCATGTCAGGGGGCCTGGAAATAGATGATCTTCATGGTCCCTTCCAACCCAAACTATTCTAGGATTCTATGTGAGGCAATAATTCAAAATTTTTGGATCACTGAATTTTGAAGCTTGATTTGAAACCTACCAAGCCACAGTGATTCTTTCTGATGCAGGTGATAAATTGTGGAGCCACATGCTTTGAGAGATGGGAGGTGTGCACTTGGGTTGGTCATTTTGCTTTGAACACAGGTTCGCTCTAAACAGGATACTGATATTTTTTGTTGATTTTATTTTGAAGCTTCTCAGGAAAAGACTTATCTACACCCTACTATAGTGACACAGTTTCAATTATTTTCTGTCAGGAAAATTAATTTACCAATACTCAATCTGCTATCTCCGACATAATCGCATCCTAAATTTCTCTAAACATGCCCTTTAGTACCACTACTCTTTCAAAATTTGAAAACTTATCTGTTCCCCTTGCAGGCTAGTTTGTAATTGGGAAAACCCCTCTATTCCTGACCTGTTACTCCCAAGACGTTTGAAGTCAATTTCAATGCTTATTTTAACTATAATTTTCTTACATAAACCTTGCACATTCAATCAATAATGCCTGTTTTATAGTTTCAAACAGTAGTTTTAAGGAAATCTTCCAACCTGGCACCCAAATGCAACACCATACACTGAAATGATAGAAAAGCTAAACTTTAATGCTGCTCCCTGGCCAAAGACATTGAATGTTAAGCTATTCTTTTCTGGAAGTCCAGCCACTTAATCCCAGGAAATAAAAAATAATCCTGATAAATATCCTATGGTATTGGCATTGAATTCCAAAGAACTTTTAATACATGTGAAAAGGCACTGGACAATATCTAACTGATCAGAAAACTGTTTTCTGAGCTGGAAGGGAAAATAATCTAATTAAACAAGGCAAAACCAAAGGAAAAGTAATCTGTTTTGATCAGTTTTTGGTGCCCCATAACTACTCCCCTGGACCTTGGCCTATCTGACTCCCAGGTATGTTTGTGTGCAAGAGAGTCCAAGCGCACCACAAATCATGTAAGAGCACAGTAACTGATTAATTCTAAACTGGAAATGGTAGAAGCCAAGGAAAACATCATCTGGAATTTAAATAATAGAAATATGATTTAGCAAGTCAGTATAACTTGTGCCCTGGACACTGCCAAAACTCGTTCGTGCTTTTTTGTGCTGAACATTGATGGCTAGATGGTCTCTTTCAGTTTGGAATGCAAATGGAATATCTTTGCTCCTAGGGTAGTCCAAGTTCAGAATCAGCTTTCACTAGTAGTTGCACTTACTTCTGATGCTTTTTCCCCCTCTGTTCTTAAGGTAATGGAGGCATTAAAAAGCAAACAAACATGTACTTATTGCTATTTATTTGACACGTAGTTTGAGTGCTTCCCAAGACAAGGGGCTAATTCTACCTTCTGTTGTAACCAAGCAGAAACTACTGCTTATGATTTCAAAACCAAGCCTGATTTCAAAAAATGCTCGTGTTGGCTAACAATGACCCTTTTCTAATTTTGCCAGCTGGTAAGTCTGGGCTTATGCACAATGTAAACACTTTAACATATTTCTAGTGGAAATAGAAGGCAATTTTTTTTTCCATGCCATCAACTTCACCATACCAAGACTATAGTGTCCCATATAACAGTATTTTTTCAAAGATGGGAAGCTTAGTGTTTCTTTTGCATCTCTGGAAAAAGCATTTCTGTAAAATTTTGCCAAGCCAAACTTGCAAGTCAAGATGTCTTAACTTGGATAATTGCTTTGACCAAGTTATTTAAATTCTGTATTAGTTGTCCCTGAAGCCTAACATAAGTCCTTTAAGGAAAAAAAAGGCAGAATTAGTTACTGTAAGAAAAATACATTAACAACAGTCTACCTCCTCTTAAACCCTCTAGATGAATTTTAATTTGGCATTTTCAACAAAATTAACGTTAGCCAATATGGCATTGGAAAGTTTTAGTCTCTTTCAGAAATCATGGGCCAAGAAAGGAAAGAACACACAAAAAGCAAGAGTATTTCTAATATGTCTTTCTGCAGCTTTTCTTGGACATATGGAATGCTATTAGCTACTTGTTGGGTTAGACTATGTGGCATATGAGTCTGTTCTCAGCAATGATATAAGGACAAATCAGCTTCATGTGTCTCGGGTTGGCAGTGGTGGCACACAATGCCACAGGGTGTGGTGGTATTCTCACTCAAGTCAGGGCAGACTTGCTTTGCAACCAAACCACAATCTTCAATTTCTGATCTGCTTAAACTGTGGAAACAGCTAACCAACCAACCTAGCTACTGCTAGGGCTATTTTCCAATGAGACGCTCTTAGAGAGCTGAGCTTTGTTTTTCGTGTGCTTTATGCCTTTCACAAGCATATACATTCAGGGCATGAGCAGTCTTAACACTATTAAGCTCTAACAGAGCTGGAGGAACTTTATGGTTCCTTTTTTAGTGAGGTTCTCTGAGGTTTAACATGTTTTATTTTGCATTCCAACAGAAAGTTCTTCTAACTTTTGAGAATGAAATATCCTTTGCAAATCAACTGCAAAACTAGAGGAAAAGAAAACTCTATATGAAATACACATCTGAGAATATAATTATAGTTATCACCGCTGCAAATATCTAACAGTGGGTTTGTCCTAGTGCTTGGACCAATCTATGCTTCTGTGTCACCAATCTATTTTCTTGCTGCCTGGTAGTCAATACCCAAGGTAAAGGATATAAAAGTGAACAAAGTTCAGCAGCTGGAGCAATTTCTGCAGGCCATGTGACTGATGGGAGTATTTGTCAGTAAAATCTTGGTGGTCCACTTAATTTCTGCATGATCAAAGTCCTTAAATCAGAGCTTTTTTCTAGTAGTGCCAAACTATGTTTATTTGCAGTTTTGCTCTGTTTACTCTGTTTGAAAGGAGACGGTCAGCCTGCTTTGGATCAGCTGATCTGCTGCTGACCTGTTTCATCTCTGAGTGACAGGTGTTTAGATAAAGATTGATTTGTTCTCTTTGCAGATGGAAAATGCTAGGTAAACAGAAAGCACTGACAACTATGATGTTGTGATGACATGAGATTATAAAAGATTCCTGATGAATAAATGCAATCAGCTTAACTATGCTAGCATTTCTCAATACAATAGCATAAATGACTGCCATCCAGACTGTTTGTATTTCATCAACACATAACATGCTCCCTACATAGAAAGTTCAATATTGATTTAATAAACCATGTTGCATCCTGTAAATCAGTGGTTCTGGTTGCTTCTCTGGTGCAAATGTTGCTACTCCAAAACCTATCCTTCTCCTACTCTCCCTGCTTCTCTTGTCACCGTCTGAATAGCCTTGCCTAGATCACTGCAAACCCTTTTACTGTCCAGATCGCTGCTTCTTCAGCCCTTCCCTCGTCTTCATGATCTCAAGCTATCCCTGCTCCTTGTCCACCAGTGACTGCCCCTCCATACTGCCTCCCAGAAACCTTCTCCTGACTTGAGTGGTTGGCAAGATCTAATTTACAACTGTGAGCCTGCCTGGTGCCTCTGCATTGCTGCTCAACTCTGGTCATGGTTTGTCCTTCTGGCTGAGTATAAGATACATCATATTAGTGAACCAGAACTGTCTTACTAGGATGCTCCATAATTATATGGTATTTTTGATTCTGATACTATCTATCTGGTGTATTCTCAAAGCCACTTCTCTCATTCAAATTCCTCTAGGGACTAAGGCTACATGAAATAGCAGCATATAATTATTTGAAAGCCTGCCTTTTATCCCTTTTTCCTGTTAAAATATGAGCGCTTTAGATCCACCACTAATTATGAGAAAAATGGTGTGATATCACTTGGCCTGTGTTTAGTTTAAGTTTTTAGATTCCAACAGCTGGGTAAGAACTGAGTATGCTGAACTTAACTGGTTCTGCATAGCTGTCTTTTGATATGCCCATGCATAACAAACAACTCTAGAAAACTCAGCTTACTCACTTAGCAAAACTTCTCACCTACTGTCGCTCCACAAATTTTATCCCATCTGTGACAAAATACACCAGTTGATGTTCTGTCTTGCTCTCACAGTACGTCTCCCACTCCATTGTCATTTGCTAAATCAACATTTAGAACGATGAACGGGACCTAACTGGAACAAGGTACACCAGCAGTCAGGCTAATGTTATGGATATAAACCAATTTGTAAGATTACAGAATGTTATTCTAACTTCCACTATCATCGATATTTCTCTCAGATATGTAAAGTCAATGTCCACTTCATTCACTATAACATTCTGCTTTCAGAAATGATAGAGTATTCATGTTTCTGAAACACATACATACCTGTAAATGCCCTCCACGAGGATGATAATTTTTCTCCATGCTCTGTGGCTTCGAGGTTGTCCATATATTATTGCATCCCTCAGCAACTTCTCAAGGCTTTGCATATCTTTATTTAAAAATAATAAAAAAGGAGGAAGGAAAACGTTAACAAAGATTTTACTAAAGAATTTTTTTTCCTGTACAGAAAAAGACAATATTAAGAAAATGTGTCCTAAAGATTAACTTCCTTTATTAGTAGGAAAGACCCAATGATTGATTTAATTTGCCTTAATGCAATCCAGTGACAAGGAGACTTACAAAAAGCTTCCAGTTATGCACTTTATCTGGGAAATCCTAGAAATTCTTAGCATACATTTTTATTTCAATGCAAAAGGAAACCACGTTGCTTAAGTACTGAGGCTAATTGTCGGCAGTTCTCTGTATGAGCTACTGATACTCATGTCTCAATGCTTCTGAATAGCAAGGTTTTGGTTGCTTTCCAACATCACCATGGGGTCATGAATAACACGCACTGCTTCGGCAAAGGTTTGGATCAGGCTGGGTGAAGAATGTCAGGGTGGTAGCAAGAGAAATCTTGTCCTCAGAAAAGAAAGTGATTGAAAGATTGCTGATGAGAAAGGGAGTGATGAGTGGATACAAGCACATGGCATGGATAAATTAATTCAGTGCCAAAATACTCAGCACTTGTGGGACTTCAATATAAGGAAGCCTGGAAAAATACTAGAAACTTAGTTGCTTTTTCAAGGAATGACTGTGAGTCATCTAATAAAATTCTTGACAGAAAGCCACCAAAGTTTTGAAAAACAGAAGAAGCAAGAAAAAACATCACAGGAATGAGGCTCAGACCAAATATGGCTCTCAATGTAAAGTTGAAATCTAACCAGCATTCTGGTGTCTGCACATGAATTAATACTCTCAAAAATTAATAATTTTGTTACTTTTCAGGAATCTGCATTTACTTTTCAAAATGCTTTCAAAGAAAATCTTTGAGACTTGCAATATCCTAAGGAACACGACAAATCATCTCAAATTGTGACTTGACGAAATCAATGGCTTTTTTTTAATGGTATATCCCCAGCTTTTCAGAAACACATCTTAATGCAGTTATTATAATCTTCTAAAATAGTTATCTTCAAAATACATTCATGCCAACTGTAGAAAACACACCTTAGCTATATTAATATTGGTCTATGTCTTGGTTTCCACCTAACTGGAACTGGGAAAATTCCACCATAACTCTCCATCATGTGACCTGAGAGACAGCCAGGTTATGATGTCAGCCCTTCCACTCTGGTACCTGCATGATGTCACCTGAATCCTTTTAAACTAAAATAATCAGGCTCCTACTATGCTTATCATATTGTTCTTTCCTTTGCCTTGTGTTTGCCACTCTCATTTTCATAACTGTCTATCATGAATATCTCATGAACTGAGAGACGGCCAGGTACATTTCTACTCTGGCACCCCACCTCTTGCTAGTACTGTTTACTGATCATGACGAAAGGTAAATTTCTCGGAAGCACCTGTGCCATTTTGCACCTTACCAGGTAATCTCTTAACCTACCGAGACCTTGACGTATCTTACAAAACACAACACATGCACAATAAGTTACCCCTTATTCCGATGGTGCAACCATCTGCACAAATGAATGAGATCCAAGATGGAAATGCAGTTATGAATAATGCAATGCACACAGCACAATTTCCACTAGATGGCAACCAAGGAAACAAAAGTTCCTCCATGCTTTAAAAGGGGAATTCATAGCCCAGCTGAACATTTGCAGTCACAGAATCACAGGATGGTTGGGGTTAGAAGGGATCTCTGGAGATATCTACTCCACCCCCACGCTAAAGAAAGGTTCACCTACAGCAGGTTGTATGGGAAGGCATCCGGGCAGGGTTTGAATATCTCCAGAGAAGGCAACTCCACAACATCCCCGGGTAGCCTGTTCCAGTGTTCTGTCAGCCTGAAATATGCTGTCCATGCATATTTCATAAGAGAGAGCTGCTCACCTTCTCTTTGTTTTGAGTAGATAATATCCAGAAATCCTTTTGGGTTCTGAGCATTAGAGGAGTCCCCAAGATGACAGAAAGCTCACTTAGTCACTCAAAGTAAAATCTGGGAGACCTTCTTTCTCCATATGAATTAATTCTCTACTGATATCATTGTCATCTAAATACTTTTGGGACTTTTGAAACCCTTCTCTGAATCACACAGAATCTTTCAATCCAGTATTTTGTCTACATGTCAGTCCAGATCAGTTCTAGACTTCAGGAAAGTCAGTTTCCCAGCCTTCTGATCTAAAAGCATGGCTGGAAATTTCAGTCGCACAAACCCACATGAAAAGACGAAAAGGAAAGTGGAGCGAATAGACGGAAGTTAAATGGATATAACTTTGTTTAATAGAGCTGTTTAAACAATACATAGATGTGAATAGCTTAACTATCCAAACTAGCATGGAACATGAGACTGCAGATAGGAAGAACCTCTCTGAGGTAGGAGCTTGCCTGACTTTACACATGACAGTGCTGCAGGAGTAAAGGCTAAGGCCATGTCTGTTTGAAGGATCAGGGCCATCCTGTTTGTTTTTGATGTCTCATTCTGATAAAAATGCATTTGTGACCCTTTCTTAGGCCTGTAACAGTCAGCATGTGATTTTTTTAGGGATGAATTAATTTTCCTGACCTTTTTACTCTGTGCTTGTAGTGCCTTATGTGGAAAGGCAAAATTGGGAGGAAGAGAAAATCTTTTCCCTTTGATCTTTCTGCTCCAAAAGACTGCTTCTGTTATTCAAAGTGAAGTTGTGCTTTCTCTGTCTTGTATTTAGGCTTTCCAGAAAGCAAGATTTAATGAATGTCAGGAGAAACAGCATTGCAATCCCAGGTAGCTTCTGGATATCAAAATATTTAGCCATTAAATATAGTTAGACTGTGAAACACTGGGACATTCAGATGATGAGTTGCATGAATCCAGCTTGAATAACCTGTTACAGATGAAATAACTGTCCTTCCTTGTTTGACCATCACCAGCCCAGGCTTTTCAGTGGTAATGCCTAATGACCGTTCACCAGCCCAGCAGGCAGTGTTGAGTATTTCACTAGATTAATTACCCAAGGCACAGACAAATCTATCCCTGTCTTAGTTTCCCCTTTCTCCCTATGGCATATTTTCTGGATATAGGGGATAAAGTTTCTTAAGTGAGGACAGTGGATCTCTTTCATTTTTTGTGGAATTTACTATAGACTTGCATAATCCTTGATTGTGAACCATCAGAGCTACTTCAACAGACACACCATCAGCAAAAACTGTCGTTGGGTCTAAGTGAGCCTGGACGTGGGCAGGCAGCTGTGTGTCATGCTGCCTCCAGTGTGGATGGTACTCCAGGCTCTTGGAGAGGCCCCTGCCCTCTCCCAGGAGCACTTAGTGCCTCATTGCAGGGAGACACAGTGTCTCCACCCCTCATCCTTACATTGCAATGCTGGGGATGTCATCACCATTCCTCTGTGTGGGCTGGAAGTCACCTGCGTTATGTCAGCTGAATCCTTTTTCACAGAAACAAACAGGCTACTATTAGTCATCACATTCTTCTTTCCTTTGCCATGCACTCGCCACTCTCATTTTCAGTTTATCCCATTTTGCACTCTCATATAAGTTCATGCAGACTCTGTGGCTACCTATGGCTTTTCAGCCTCTCACGCAACCACATCTCCAGCATTCACCTCCTCCTCTCTTGCTTTCTCCCCACTGGGACCTTTTCTGGTTACTGCCCTTTGGTGGGTGACTCTAGTGGCTAATTCCAGTGCTGTCCCTCCTTGCAGATCCCTAAAGCAACAAAGGGAAATAAACACAGGGTTTTGTTGATCTAAACAATAACTATAGGATTGTAGAAGGAGGTTTTCATTCTAGTGAAAACTAGTCTTTGGAAAGTTCCTGACTGCTGGCACAGCTCTGAACAGCAAAATCGCCTTTAGAGTAATTTCCCTGAAATCATAGCTTTAAATATCGTTTAGAATGGATCAGTGAGAGTAGTGATTACTACAGCCACAGTAACAGTCTGAGACTCCCCTCCCTGCCCTTCAATAAATACATATTGCTGTGAAAGTAAAGAGCAATCACTCAGGAAATCTTCCCATCCACAGTTGGCAAGTCAGACTTGGCTTTCTCAAATCAGAGAAGGCAAATGCAGACACAGCATGCTAGGAGCAAGATATACCAGTCTCCTCCCTGTGGCAGCGTCTGTATGCGTCACCGGGAAATACACGCCAAACTGGATTAGGCTGTGGTCCACCTATCTGGTACAATAATTTTGTCTCTGATAGCAGCCAGAGGCTTCAAGGAGAATAAAGCCTTAGTGGGTAACATGCCTTGCATCCTGCTCTGTACTAGCTATAACACTGCCCTCCTTCCTTGAATTCAAGGGCCACTTACACCTTTGGAAAAAGAATAAAGAAGAAAATATCTTGTATTAAGCCCCCATAAACTCTTTAGGTTTTGCAACCAAAGAGACTTCTTGCTAATATTTACCTGTTAATTTATCCCTTTTGTTTCTCCTCTGTTTTATTGGCTTTCTATCTTAAAGGCATGCACTTACAGTTTTCCATTTCCTTTTTCTCTTTTTTCTCTTGTTTCTATTTTTTTTCCTGAAGAATATATTTGCACTGAAATATGAGGAATCTCTTCTGCCAAAACTTCTATCAGTGTTAACTACAACTCCTCCAGGTAGCTGTGTTTGTGTTTAAAGTGTCCTCATGGCACAGGTATCTGAACTTCAAAGCATTAATTTGACTGAGTAGAATAAGAAATACTAGAGCTAGATTAACACAAATTCACAACTGTTGTCCAAGCAGGAAACTACATTTTGTGCAGAAACCTGAACAGCTCACATTTGCATGACACAAATTCTATCATCAGCTACCTGATTTGTGAGAACCCCAGGAAATCCCTTGCTGCTTTCTCAGCTCTCTGAAAAGGTGTGTAAGGAGGAGCTAGGAATGCACTACTGCCATCCCCATTTCAGCTGTGGGTTCAAGCACCAGATTAGAAGCCAGATTTTCATGTAACCAGGCTGTTGGCTCTGCCTTGTAACTGGCTGCCCTCCTCATAGTATCACTTGTTTTGATTGTAGGTTGAAGTGTCCTCACAATGAAACAAACTGGAAATTTTTCTTCTATGTGGCTGGTTTTCTGCGTGTAGTCACATTTCCACAGATGGCTCATGCAATTGCAAATCTAAACTTCAAAATGCAACTGCAATTGAGTTGCTTGATGCCATATAGGAAAAATGCAGTAGAGCCAGAAAGAATAAAGAAATCCTAAGACTCATAGAGCACCTTCTTATACAAGTTGATATGAACAGAATTTGCTTTGACATAGTTAGTCATTAACACACTCATTTGTCCACTGAATGAACAAAGACAGGCTCTCATCAACTACCAACGTAAGAACCAAAAGTGCTGCACTTGACAACAACATAAGAGCCAGATTTCCGTGACAGAACACCCTTGATAAAATCACAAGTTAATTATTTACTTTTGATTTTCAGGTTAAATTGGAAGGGTCAAGCAGTTTGGTACTAAGTAGCTTTTAAGATTTTGGCTATTACATAACCAAGATAAAGGTCAGAGGTTCTGAAAAAGTGTGCTAAAATATATGATATTAATAGAAGATTGTCTTAGAAATAAAAAAGAGTAGGTGATAAGTCAGCCTCTCCCTAGGCCAGGAAATGAAAACATGCAAATATATAAACCAATATAGCTGAAGGACACTTGGGGAGAGTGAGAGAGGCTCCTTGGAGCCCAGGTTTGGTAAGGGTAACATTGGACACCTTTTGGCACAAAATTAATCAAGGCCACACCACTACTGCCACAGAGGTGAAAAGATGTTTTAACCTTCCCACTGCCTCCCACTACAAACTAGTTGTTGGATTGCGTGGTTGGCTGCATTTCAAATGTAGAAATGCAGCTCTTTTCTGTGTTCCTGAACAAATCACTACTTGGGAAATGGTAGATTGGTTGGTGCCCACACCACAGCAGGGGAGACAAAAAGCAGATGCTTTATGGGCAGGTCCAAATGATTTTTGCCCACTAAAACCACCACTACATAAACTTAAGACTACTCAAGTCATAGAGTGAAAAAAAACCCAAAACCTAAAAAGATACCCCTACACACATTCACAAGAGCAGGTGCTCCAGGAAGCTAAGTTTTGCTGCTAGTATCCACAAAACTACATGAATTTCTGGATCAGAAAAGTCCCTTAAAGGCCAAATACCCTATGGCATACTGGGGTGTCCTTGGCAGGGTGAAGACCAGTAATAGTGCTAGTGAGACCCCACAGAAAAGGAAGGCCCCGTTTGGTAGTTTTTAGTTATAGGGCTGAAATGGAAAATTTTCCTATATTTTTCCACATAGTTGATCAGTGGATGTATACCTATGCATGTCTTAGCCCAGGCCTGTAAATTCCTGTCTGATAACAAGGAAAAGATTGTTCACTGGAAGGCAGGATGCAGTGCACATTTTAATGTCTAAATAAAAGTGGACTTCTAGATTTATAGCATATTTTCGTTTTATTATTCACCTTAAGGCTTGAAAACCTTCTCATATAACTGTGCAATGCTTTTGTCAAAAAGAAGAAACATCTAGATGACTTTTACTTTACTTAGGAGAAGCATAGATGTCTAACAATTTCCCGTGTTCTAGAAAAACTATTCCAATTTTTTTTTTGTGGAAAGTGTAATGCCTAGGATAGCTATCTACTTGTTGAAATAGAACTTTGTAAGAATAAGAATTATATAATACATAATTAAGGTAATAGCTAGAGATTACTTCTACTTGCTAATGAAATAAGCATAATTATTTACTTTTGTGTAGACACATAGATCCAGTATTACGGATTACTGAACTACAGCATAGTCTTTGAAAGATGCTTCATTAGCAAGTTTAAAACGGTAGATTAAAAAACCTTTCCTATGAAATATTTTTATCATACAACGAAGTTTCCTATAATTTTTCTTTTAAAAATAAAAAAAAATAAAAAGGGAGGGGAGACAGATTTACAATGCCAGGCTTGTCAGAAACATAGGTTACTACTATACACTTGTGCACATTTTTTTGTATAATGTCCAGGAAGCAGCTTATTCAGAAAACTTACCATTACTTCACTAAATTGTTACCTAATTATTCCTCCTCATTTTGATAACCATTTATAATGACTGCAACAAACATTCACACCTCACTCTTCTCACCGTGTCTCTTCTACACATGTGCAAACAAGGAAGTCTGAGCCAAAGTAAACACGTTCTAGGCAGTTTTATCAAGGGTATTACACAGCATTAGAAAAAAAGCTGAGGTAAGTAACAAGGAGTAGGGAAAAAATCCTGCTTTCTCAAGATGCATTCTAATAGCAAAAGGGGTAACCTTAAAATCGGCTGCCTGATTTGCATGTACTTTGATTCTGCTGCACAGAAATCGTGTCTCAGACACTAATGTTGGTACTGCCTGGCATCTCTTCTTTTGTTTTTATTGTAGAGCAATACTGGGTCAAATAGTATGTGTGTGTAACTTGGTAAAGCTCCCAAGGATATGAATCAACTCATGCCAGCACACGACTCCATACATACAAGTCAGGATGAAATGCATATTAAGCCCTAATCCTCTCTGGGATAGGACTCAGCTTTATTCTTTCTTTATGTGTCTTGCTGGAGTATTGTTCCAACTGCTCATCAAAGGGTGCTAGCCAAGCCTTTGACACAGTAACATCCTCTGGTTAATGGCCAGAACTGAGCTCTTTAAAAGGTCATTGATTTCCTTATATGAAACAATGTACATCAACCCCCTGTCCTTGGAAAGAAGAGGCAGGGTGTACTGCCTTCTTTTATTTTGATGAGAATACAGTGGATGAATTTAAAAGGGAAGAAAAAAAACCACATTTCTAGCTGGTGCTGAACTTAATGCTTACTAAAGATCTTCCAGTGCTAACTTAAGGTGCAAAGTTTTCCATTCATTCACAGGGTCAATATACCATAAGGAACCTTTCTTTTGCATCAAGCATTATGACATGGATAGTGTCTCAGCTCCCCTATTCATATACACGACAATGACAGTGCTAACACACTTGAAAATTTGGGCATGTGTGTGCATGCATCTGTGTATGCTGTATATTCACTCATTAACAAAAAGGATAATCTGGGAGCATAAGCAACACTGCTCTGATCTAACAAAACAAAAAAGCACCTGTCTAACTGAAAAGAGCCTGCCACTAGAACAAGCTCTATGTTTTGGTTATGTGTGTCCTTAATGAATTTACTGTACTGATGCTTATTACACTACTCCCTGACAGATCCACAGAGAACAAGGCTGTCTACTTATTTTTGGGTGAAACTATGCATCCTATAAAGGCAGTCCAGCTGAATTACACTTTCCACTGCTATCTGCCCCCAGTACATATCCTATTTTCTCCAAAGCAAAAGACATATACATACATTTTGGCATATGTGATTTTAAAAGCTGTTGGTGATGAGTAACTTATGGATATGATTAAGGAAATACTTGAAAGAAAGAACTTTCTAAACATGGAACTAACATACTGATGTCTCACAGTAGCTGAGAGGGAGAGTATGAATGCGTGGAGTTGCTTCAAATAAAGTGCCCTCTAAACACAAGTTAGGTTAAGATTCAAGGCCTACAAAATCATGATGACAACAGCTGACAGTGAAATTCCAAACAGTATTTGTGTAAGTGTCCACAGTTGTAGTTTGAAAATAAGTTAAGGTGATGTCTCAGAAATGGCGTAAATGACGGACTGACAAATCAGATCTCTAATTTAGAAAGCAATGATTTTTTCCAGAACAAACTGGATGGGTTTCTGTTGATGTTTGCTGAGACCCTTAAGCAACTGTCTACATTTTCCAGTGCTGGATTAGTGTTTCTTGGACAAATGACTATTATTTTTAGGTCAATACATTATTCACAGAAGAACATACGCAGAGACAGATCATAGAATTGAAGAATCATAGAATAACCAGGTTGGAAGAGACCCACCTGATCATCTAGTCCAACTGTTCCTATCAAACACTAAACCATACCCCTCAGCACCTTGTCCACTCATGTCTTAAACATGTCCAGGGAAGGTGAATCAACGACCTCTCTGGGCAGCCTCTGCCAGTGCCCAGTGACACTTTCTGTGATATTCTTTTTCCTAATGTCCAACCTAAACCTCCCCTGGTGGAGCTTGAGGCCATTCCCTCTTGTCCTGTCCCCTGTCACTTGGGAGAAGAGGCCAGCACCCTCCTCTCTACAACCTCCTTTCAGGTAGTTGGAGAGAGCAATGAGGTCCCATCTCAGCCTCCTCTTCTCCAGGCTAAACAACTCCAGCTCTCTCAG
>WAAB01018980.1:274390-285156 GCA_013389865.1 Piaya cayana
TGATCACCTGGTTCTCTTGCATGTGCTTCATGACGGCACTCAAGATCACCTGTTCCATGACTTTCCCTGGCACTGAGGTCAGACTGACAGGCCTGTAGTTCCCTGGATCCTCCCTGTGACCCTTCTTGTAGATGGGCACAACATCAGCCAGCCTCCAGTCCAGAGGAACTTCCCCAGTCTTCCAGGACTGTTGGAAGATGATGGAAAGAGGTTTGGCCAGCACATCCACCAGATCCTTCAATACCCTTGGGTGAATCCCATCCAGCCCCATAGACTTGTGGGTGTCTAGTTGGGGGCTCTGACCACCTCCTGTTGGATCATGGGAGCCTCATTTTGCTCCTCTAACTCCTGGGTTTGTACACAGGGGGAACAACTTTCTTTACAATTAAAGACTGAAGCAAAGAAGGCATTAAGTACCTCAGCCTTTTCCTCATCCCCTGTCACTGTTGTTCCTTCTGCGTCCAATAGGGATGGTATGTTGGTTAGGTATCAGCTACAATTCTATGATTCTTGATAGTAGAATGAAATGCTGGGGGATGGTTCCTTAAAGCAAGAATGACAGATCCAAATTGATGCCTTTGCTGTTTTCCTAGAAGTTGAGAGTAATACACTCCTCAGACTAGAATGTTCTTCGAAATACTGTGAGAAGTGACACAAGCCAACTGGGCTGCAGATAGCAGAGATGGTTGGAGAAACTGAGAACACTTGGCTCCAGGTAGTGAGAGGTCATCCCACAAGATGTGATGCAAACACTTTTGAATGGGATAAGACACCAAACAAACTAAGGCAGAGTTGAGAAAAGACCGGTCTAGCAACTGTATGCAGAGTCGTTTAAGTTAACCAAGTTTGGCTATGCTACAGGCTAATCTATGAATAATTACTTGTGTGGAAACATTCATTTTCAGATGAACTTCAATTCACAAATGACCCTCAGAAATTGCTTCTTACCCAAATTATGAATAGATATTAATTATAACAACACATTATATTATAATTATAGTGTGCATATCATTCCAACAAATCCATAGGACTTTTATGGCATATGTATAACTCGGTTTTGCTCACCACGGGGCTGAATACAACACTTAATAAAGAGAAGGGACTATATTAGCTATTGACAAAGGTGATCAGACCTCTTTTCTTGTTCCTTGCCACTTCTCTAGCATCTTAACCTCTGTTGCAATTACCACCCGGGGACAACAGTGGGGATGGAAAGGGGAATTGTGATTGGGAATAAGAGAAAGAACAAGCTATTCTCATCAAACCAAATCACACTTTCTCTGATAGTGACCACAGAGGCATTAAATAAATAAAAGTTAATAAGCATGAGTATTTCAAAAGATAATACATGATTGCCAAATTAATGGATGATTTCTATACTAAAATTAAACTTCCAAGAATATTTGTGATTGGTATGATCTCCATCTTTGGCATAGCCATCTGGGAATTCAGGGTAACTGTTTCAAGGTAATGTCACAGTGATGTTGCTCTGGTTGCACTGAACCTGCTAGAAACAGGAAGGAACTATTGAGTAGGTTTTTATGAGTATGTTTGTAGCATTTTGGATATAAGGACAATAATAATAAAAACTTTTATGACAGCACACAGTCATTCAGCATGTCAAAAAGCAACAAGTCTCTGGATTTTGAAATTAGGTCCAACATGATGATTCAAATAATGCACAAGAACAATTGTAGTACTACACTGTTAATTTTTCCCCATCAGAAATCACTTGTAATATTGAATGCTAATCCTTCTGCCTGGTCAAAAGTATCATCTGGGAAATGACAGAAAAGCAAGCATTGAAAGGAAGCATTTTTGCCTTTGAGGTGTGAACAACTCTGTCTCTAAATATTTCCAACTTCAATACTCACTATTATGCTTGAAGGTTCTAATAGTAGCACCTGAAAGCCTCGCACCAAGAATGAGAGAAGTGTGGTTCAACTCATCACTTAAAATGAGGCAGCCCTGTGGAGAAGGAGTACAATAAGCATCTGCATGAATTGGGAGGCTGTTGACAATTGTGCATGTGTGTGTTAGCATATGTGTCTACGATATAGCATTGCACCAATTAAGCTGTAAGTATTAAATACAAACTGGATTTTCTGCCACTTCTCTGAAGGTGCCAGGAGCCATTACAAATTCAAGTAGAAACTACAAGATCAGATTCTCAGGCATTCCTAGGTGGTGCCAAGGGGCCAAATATTTCCTGTAACTGGAAAGTAATGAGTAATCCTAGCGGAGAGTTATGTTGCTTCCTCTACCACCTATCTACACTCTATTTTGTGTTGCAAGGAAAATGCAGTTATCACCCCATATATAGACTGCATGACAGTATTGTAAGGAGGAGTAAGACTGAGGCTGGACTGACATCAGCACTTTGGACTGTAGGAATGACATGAAAACTGATTGATGCCTCATAAATCACCCTTCCATTAAGATATGTGTGCAGCCTAGGCACCAGCCAGTCTTTCTCTGGTAAATACACATACAGTTCACCTGTAGTTTATTTTTCATTAATTAAGCTCAGCTGAAAACTCATTTTCTTTTCAGAAACTAAAACAGAAATACAGGAGAAATAATATTCTATGTTATATGAACAGGAGCCAGGATTCACAGTTAAAATTCAAGCTAGAACCCTAATTTAGCTCTGCTTTCTATTACACATCATGTGCTGTAGTTTCATTGGCTAAAGGACAATACAAAATTGGGTAAATAAGTATTTTGGAAACGCAGATTATGCATAGGCTGAGAGATCACAAATCTGCAAAAAGACTGATATGGAGAACTAACAGTAACGATATACCATCTTGACAAGCAAATGTAGCTGCCAGGCTTACTTACAGAAGAAAATTTAAAAGGAAATTTCTTCAACATAGGACAATTACATAATATTTGTAATATATTATAATACTATATAATATTTATATATATGAAATTATTATAGTTATATTCTCTGTAATACATATAAATAATATATGTATGTGTCACTTATCTGAAAATATTCCAACTAAGATCATATATATCAACCAAGTGAGGGAAAATTATTTTATAGTTACACAAGGGAGAAGTATCACATGCTGTTATGGAAATGTGCAATTTCATAAATTTACCTTCATTAATTCTCTGCATCTATTCTCTTTGAAATTGCTAGACAACTTCTCCAGAACCATTGCAGACAGAGGTTTGTGTTCTGAGCAGCTGAAGTAATTCTCCCTGCCCAAACCTTGTAAAAAAGCTTTGCAAAAAGCAAAAGGTTCTTGTAAAAGCTGGATTCATCTTCAATAGTGAGTAAAGAAGTCATTTCACCTCTACACTGCTGCTTCAGAAAAATCTTGTTCATACACCACTCAGTGAGTTCATTTCATCTCCAGCAAAAAGGAAATACTGCTTCACACTTGCATGAAATAAAGAGGAGCTACCCACTTTCCAAGGCAAAAGCACCATGTATCTGCTTGTTACGTCAGGAGATGTGATTGACAGTACGATGGATTTTCCTGCTTTTGTGTTAAGTACCCCAAATTAGAGATGAAGCCCCTTCAACACCACATAAAAACCCAACTTTTATTGTATGGTCACAAGTTTAGACTTGCATTTGCTGCCAGGTCTCTTCACAGGGCTGGCTGGAGATCTGTTCACAGGAATGGTAAACACTGTGCTTTCTCTTTGCAGAAAGTGTAAAAATATCCTAACCATCATCTCATCACAGGCAGCTAGGCAATACCTCTCTCAGTAGCCCAAAAACTTCTTCCCACAACACCTGAGACAAGGGAAGCAACATTTTCTTACATTTTTGGAAGAAGTAACTTCATTAAGGGACCATATCACTCATCCTTTACAAGATGTTAGATGTGATAGCAACACCCAGAGCTAGAAAAAAAATTATGGAGTGTTTTAAGGTCACAAGGTCATCAGCTCTATCACTCATGCATTCCTGATATCAAGCTCTGTTCCTTGATCAAACCTTACCACTTAATGCATGTTCAGAATACTGCAACAATTGTTAAAACAATAAATAAACTGCTGCTCTATATTCCCTAAGGAAGTACTCACCTTCCCAACAAGGGCTGGAATATTCATCGAGTTCGTTGCAAAGCCCATACCAAACACCATAGCATCTTCCACACCAAGGAACTTTGCCACAAGTTGCTCTAGTTCTACATGTTTGTCTAGGGTGCCTGCAGAAATAAGTAAAGTGTATTTTAAATTTCTTTAATTGCGAAAGTCATTAATTCTAAGGACATAAAACATACAAAAGAACAGGTTAGAAGTGTGTCATTAAGCTATAAGACATTAGGGTCTAATGAAGGTTTTCCATTTGTATCTTGTGCTTGTGGGATAATGCAAGAAAAAGCAAGGATGCAGACCAGCTGTAATTAATGCTAATAAATGCTGTTGCCATTAAGGTAGCAAGACGGTTGCTTTGGGAAAGGTTCCTTTTTCCATAACAACTTTTGTTGCAATTCATTGCCTTTTTCTCGTACTTCAGTGAGCACAAAAATACTTCCTTTTTATAGGAAATGAGGGAAAAACCTCTTAGGCATTGTTGAGATCTTTCTGGCTGTGAAAGCAAAGATGGATGACAACCCATTTCTTCCATGTATTCTTGGATGCCTATGTATATGTATAAAATCCTTAACTATGGTTTTATATGGATAGACAAACAAAAATGTTCTCATATTTTTCTGCTTTGGAAGGTAAAAAACTGTGTCATAACTCTCCTCTTTCCTCCCTCTCAGCAGTCAAATGTAAACGATAAGGCAACACTAGAGAGCCTTCTTAATCGCAGGTTCCTTATCTATTATTAGTGCCTGGAGTCTCCAAATAAATAAGGTTCTCCAACTATTCAACAAAGGCAATAACTTTCCCACCCTGCTCACAATAGAGGATGACAAAACACAAGCAGCAACAAACAAAAGAGTGATGTTAAGAGATTGAGGTAACAAATAACTTTGAACAGTAATGAATCATCTCAACTTGCCAGCTCTCTAGTCTTTGGTTGCCTGGCTGTGCAATTCAGGTACCAAGGCAGAAGGAACTCTTACAGGTTGATCTGTGGGGAAGAAAAGAGAGTGGCCTGTGGATTCTGACAGAGCATTTCCCCTATGAATAAGGTTGCAAGCAGGGAATAGAAAAAAAAATAGGGAAGTGAATTTCTCACCTCACTTGCACTGCATAAATTGGCGTCACAGTAATATATGAGAAGTGAATTACAATTCACGGGAACAAGAAATCTGTGTTCATTATGATGGACAAAGGGAAGAAGAAAGGAGGAAAGCAGAAGCTTAGCTAGAGTGCCTTGACGAGAACCTTGAGTCAGGAAGATGATCTTACCTTCACTATGGAGGAAAGCTCATTAAAAAAAAATCAAACACAAATGGCAGCAGTACAGCTTGAGCAACAGCACTAACTCAGCTAGGTCCAGTGAGGTAGTGTTGTCATTATTTTTTCTCATTAAATATCCAAAGTAAGAATGGTATTTACTTGGAAACAAAACATGAAAATTGTCATGCAGGCAAGTAATTCTCCAATAGCCAGGAAGATAAGGGGCAAAGATCATGTGGCTTCTGGAAAAACCTGGATTACATGGGCAGTAAAGAACAATGGTGCCATGATTTTGCACACAGAATTGTTGATTTCTGCTCGACCTGAGTCAATTTCAGCAGAGCTTCAAGAGTTTCTCTGCAATCATCGTTTGTATATACATTGAGCTGGGTTGTGTATGGTTTGTGCTCTGATAATTTAAGTAACATGAATCAGAAAATCTGGTTCTGTGGAATGTCCAGCAGATGTGAGCTGACTCTGACTGAAGCTCTTTGGGGATGACTACTTTTTGCATTTGTAGACCCTGAGATACACAACGATATGTGTTGGCCCTGCACACAGCTGCCTTCTTGTACCAATGCCCTGAGAAATGCAAAACCACATACTGTATCAGAGCTGAGTTACTCACTGGAGACGTCTGTAAGAACCTATGTCTTAACTTGTAAGCACAATAGGTCTCAAGGTGTATTGCTATGGTTGTTTACATTTTCTTTTTTGGATTTTGGATCCAGTTAGTCTTCAACCTGTTCAGAACACTCAATGACAACTGAGAGTTCCAGCACAGTCAGCTGCTCTAGTGTTCCATGCAGATGTTATTTTGTCTCTTGAGGACCATCAGCACACAAAGAGAAAATAACGTCTGAAATGCAAGCTTGAAGCCAATCAAACTATGATCACAGCTTGAATTAGAAGGAAGTTTGTGAAAGCATGAAAAACAAGTAGCGTGCGCTTTGCAACGCAGGCATCTTAAGGCACAAGAAAATTGTCCCCAGCTCTTCCAGAGGTAAATCTGACACTATTCAGGTGGAGTTGAATTATCTTTAACAATTGAGAGTATGTTTTCTGTTTTTACAAACAAGAAATGCCTGACTCAATAAAGATTATTCTGTTCAAGCATCTTTTAGATGAACTAGAAAGGAACAGCACATTTTTGACCTATTCTTTTTTGATTTTGTGATGGAGAAGAATAAGACATTCCAAAAGTGACTGACTCCCACTTACAGTTTACTAATCCTAACAGCGAATGTAGATGATATTGTATATCACTATTGCCTACAAATCCTGGAATACAAACCGGAGGCAGCGGGGATACAGTCTACAAAACCAAAACCTGAATGACAAGGATTTGCTAAATGGTCCCCTTTTAAAATTACTTTGTTTATAATGGAAATATTCTAGACAGTAAGTGAGATGTTGCAGAAATGATACAATGCACATCAGTACTGTCAACGGGGGGTCCATGACAGCGGCTTACATTGAGTAGAATTGATAAAGCATACCAGTTTGCATTTTCCCAGTTTTGAAGTAAAAGGAGCATTTATGTAATAAATTATGCAACTATTTAATCATATCAGAAGATGAGTCCAGTATAGGTCAGTCCTTGAACATCATACAAACTGCACTACTTATATCACTTCTCTCCACTGAAGGAGACAAGGGGCCAGATATGCTTTGAGGGAATGAGGCACAAACAGCACTACTGGCACAAGCCACTACATCTCANGTATGCTTTGAGAGAATGAGGCACAAACAGCACTACCAGATGGATGCATATTTGGAACTTCCACTGGCACAAGCCACTACATCTCAAGCTACATAATAAAGGTAGTAATTACACTGATCTTCATTAAACACAACCTTAGCAGTGTCAAATCAGGTTACCATGGACCTTAAAATGTCTTGTACTGTGCTGACTTCAGACCAGCATCATGAACTGGTGAATTACAAATGATATACTACACATATTTTTATTAATACACTGCATGCATAGATACCTTCTATACTGGTCCTATCCATACGTAATCTAAGTGCTCTAATTTTTTTTTGCCACTACAGCTTGGTTTGACCTGAGAGATGATACAACTAATTAATGTACAGCATCTTACTGGGAAAGATTTAAGTCAAAAAGGAAAAGAGAAAGCTACATGCATCTTTGAGAGACAAAATGGAATACTTTCTTTTGAAAGTTACTCTTTCTTGCTAAACAGCTCTATGCAATACAATACAGCAGGAGTTTCCGTGTTTCAAGATTATATGGGTGTTATGGAAAGTAAAACTGAAGAGCTTATCAGAAGTGGATTTTCACAGTACTAGCCAGCTCCACAGATTCCCATGCTTTTGAAAGCAAATTCCCTCATTTTCAAAATGTGATGACCCAAAACCTTCTATTAACTTGTCACTGTACTCTGGGGACAGGAAACATGAAGTACATTGTGCTTTGACAGGCTTTCATAGGCTTCCCCATGCACTTGGATTGAAAGATACTGTTAGTCTACTAGACATATATAGATTGAAAATGTACTTCCGATAATCCATGCAGTTCATTATTTAGCTTTGAATCTTTCAGGTTGGACAAGGCAGATTATACCACTGGTTAGTCTGCCTGATACAATCTTTCAGGATCTTATGCACTAATGACATGTACTGGTTAAACTGACAACACTGGCAAGAGCATCTTTTAACAGAACTTTATGTTTGGAATTCTGAGAACCAAACAAGACAGGAAAATATCTGCTTGCTTTGAGTTAATTGAAAGCTGGAAGAGTAAACTGCTATGCAACAAGTCATTGAAAGAAAGAAAAGATTCCCTTAACAGTCACTTCCACACATGACCAGCAACAGGGAATCCTATGGATCACTGATGCCAACATCAAGATGAATTAGAAGCATTAACCTATGAAAGTGACAGTTTTTCAGAGGTACTCTTAGAAGGGTGGGGTAAAAAACCACCTAAGCTTCCCTTCACATTTGAAACCTAAGGTCACAAACTGTGGTAAGATATCGTCAAAGATGAAAAAATAGTATTGCTGAAACTAATGCACATTTTCACAAAAGCAAGATTGGATGAGTTATTCCTAGAAGGATGAAGAAACAGAAGATGTAGCAAGTGTATTATTTATTTACACCAAGCAACAAGAGTAAATGGTGCAGATGGTATCACAATCCTAAAAAGTCCACTGCAAAAGTAAGGTCTAAATTTGTAGAATGGTACATATTGGTAAGAGAGGGAGGGAGGGAAGTACAGAGTAATGTCATGTAGTTGCCTCATTTAACATTGCATGTGCATGAAAGAGCCTCAAAAGAAGTAGATTTTGAGGAAGCATTTGAAAGAAAGGAAATGCTCAAGCTTTCTTAATATTGGTACCAGCTAACAGAGCTTTCTTACCACAAAGATGCTGTGGGCATCAGAGACATAATATTGTACCTGTGTAATTTACTGATTTTAACAAAACTTCCACTTTTGTTTGCTTTTTTCCTTATAAAATCATACAGCTAAAATTTACACTTTAAGTTCTGCCTCTTCATGCTAAAGCCTGGAGGGCAGTATTTGAAGTGCCTAAATATTTGCACGTACACAGATAATGGAGATACTTTAGGTTTTATACAGATCACACAGCCCTTAGATACTCCTGATACCTTCAGTTCTGCCTGCTAGAAGATGGACTGTCCAGAGCTTAATCATACTTTGCAAACATACTTTTACAGTGATGAAATACCAGGAACAAACTCGACACTTTGATCATAAGTTGGATCAGTTATTTATGAGAGGTTAGGCAGAAAAAGGAAAATGATGTTAATAGAAGAGGTCAAATAAAGAAAATTTCTCATATAGTGTCTTTTGTAATTTATATCATACCGTATCAACAGCCAAGATTATGAAATATATATAGACACACACAAATTCCCATTTATGTGGCCATATTTCTCCTTAAGCTCCTACTTGAAAACTATAAATTTCGGGAACTTCAGTTATCTCTTTCTCCTAAATGAAAAATTGACCATTTATTTCTTTGTTTGTCGAATATTGAGTTTAAAATGAGCCCTGATCTTAATTAAAGTTTTGAAGTGGAATTAAATAAAGAATGGCCAAATAACTATTTTTACTTTCTTGAAATGCTGATAGAAGTTCATATGAGGCCTTGGAACCTAACAGAAGGAAGTGAAGGGGATGGAGCCACTTTTCTAACTTATATGTTGACATAGCTTTTCTTATCTGTTTTTTAGAAATTAGATTACAGATATAAAAAATTCTCAAACAAAAAAAAGCCCCACAACTGAGTGCAAACTGGTGTTAAAACATAATCTCCTGACCGTGTCTTCCAGAATGAATCACCCTGCAAGTGTTCTGTACAGGCTCCATCTTGTCTTTTGGTCTAAGGCATAATCACAGGAGAAGGATTTCAAAAGACAGGAATCCGGCTTGGCTGCTTAAGTAGCACTAATGATATCTTTGCTCCTGTTACTCACGTATATCATCTCTATAGGGAATAATGGTGAACTGGATAAACAGAGCATTGGAACTGCTAGCTGCTGCTGTGACAGCCCCATCACTGCCCTGTTGCTAATGCTAAGAGTGCTCAGGACGTGATAATTTGCCTTATCTTAAAACAAAAAAAATAGTGTAACATTACTAATTTTATAACCATCTGCAATTAGCAAGAAGGAAATAGTGTGAAGTAGACATTTGCATATTTCTCCCTTAATATTGTTAAGTTATGTTGCTTAGAAAAGGCCAACTACAAAGGTAAGGATGAGAGGATGGGCTCAGACAAAAAGCTTGTGAGCCTCTTTTCAAGAGTAGCCAACTTCTACTCTAGCTATTAAAATACATTGATTTGCATGGGAAAAAAAGGACTTCACAATCAAGTTATTCTTTTCACTGTATAGAGGGAATACTTGTTATTTCAAATTTACTTAGATTCCTGTTTGTTAGTATTGTTAGAGATTTTTTTAATATTTTCAAGAAAAATATTAAAATGAATAAAACATAGTATAGAGATTTTTTTGGAGCTATTTTACATGAAATACCCTAATGTTGTGCATACTTCAGTTACTTGACTAGCTGGTTTCCAGTTACTTAAATCCTTCAACATTTAAGAATGTTCAGACCCAATGTTCATTACTCTTACTTCATCCTGTTCAACCATTAACCCAGCACCACCATGCCTACTAAACCATGTCCCTAAGTGCCATGTCTACATATTTCTCTAACAACTCCAGGGAAGGAGACCTTACCACTTACCTGGGCAGCCTGTTCCAATGCTTGACTGCTCATTTGGTAAAGAATTTTTTCCTAATATCCAATCTAAACCTCTTCTGGTGCAACTTGAGGCCATTTCCTCTCATCCTATCACTTGTTACGTGGGAGAAGAGACCAGCACCCACCTTGCTACAACTTCTCTTCAGGTATCCCAGCTTATAATTTCAGCATAAGGACATCC
>WAAB01018982.1:0-28019 GCA_013389865.1 Piaya cayana
TGCTGTTTCCCATCAGGAAAGCCACCTTGGCGCTCCGATTCACAGCACGGGCTCACAGCAGGGCATTAGTACGCCACCCATGCAAATCAGTCCTGGCTTCAGGGGAAAACTAACAGGTGGTCACGGGGGAAAGCTCCCGAGGATTTCCCCCCCTCTTCCTCTGCAATAATAGGCTACCTATGATTTTCTGAACCACCTGTGTACTTTCCCAGGCATTTTGGCTCTGGGTTAGAGCAGAGCGTGTGTCTCCACAGAGGTGTTTGCTGCACTGGGTTTGCTTTTCATTAAACACCCCTCATCTGCGTGCAAAAGGCTGCACAGTCCAGGAGTTCACTGTCACGGTGCTGTTGAGGAGCGATACGGCAGCGATGACTAATGCTCAGGAGTGGGTTCAGGGAATACTTAACAATTTCTAGCTAACCCCGCTGCTTCAGGAGAGTCACCTGATGTCCCTGCACACCAGTTTTCCCACTGCTGTAAGGGGGAGAAGTAAATCCTCACTGCTCTTTAGAAGAAGAGCGCGGCACATCAGTGTTGTTAAAGACTCCTGCAACGCACTCAGCATCTCAGAAACATCAGAAGTTACCCAGAACAAAGCACAACAAGAGGAAATAGCACGGCAGTAGGGACAGGAGCAGAAAGCTCCACCACCCTGGGTGTATACGACTGTCGAAAGGCAGGGACGGGCAGTGAATGTGTCTCTGTGAGTAACCAACACGTGCAGCTGCATGTGGCATCACCAGCCTGCAAAGGCTGCCAGCTGTCCCTGCCACGCCGTGTGATGTAGGACAGGGCCATGTGCTCCTGCAGAGCACCGTGCAGCCATGGGATCTGTGACCATACGCTACCAACCTCTAAACCTTGCTTCAGCTAGAAGATATTTGTCCAGATAACCAGCTCAGCCAGATTTTATAAACGTAAGCATCAGATCCACTATTACTGNCGTGTGAGCACCGTGTTGCATGAACCCTCTTTCCATCCCTCTACAAAGACCCCGCAGCAGCTCCCAGATGTGTTTTCACTGTATATTCTACTGTTTGCTCAGCCTCACCATCTTCTGTTGATGCCAGAGGGGCAGCTCTGTAGAAAGCCATTCCCCACTTCCCCACTCATGTGGGGCTGCCTTGGGTGCCGATGGGCCCTGGTGCCCTCCAGGACTACAGAGCTCAAGCAAACTCTCTATATGGCCCTGGCACTGGAAAGATGCTCTGAGCTCACAGCCAAACACGTCCTGCTCCACAGGGAAAACCTTTCCTCACTAACATCTTTCACCTGCCCTGGTTAACAGGCAATTGGGACTGCTGGAGCAGAGCTTGTTGATTTGTTAAAGGATCATTGCCTTTCAAAACTGCCTTTCAGGACGCTAGGAAGTGGAGTTTGCAATCTGCATGGTTTCTATTTCCAAAGGTGACCTCACGCCCACACGCGTGTGCCCCCTCTGCTGCCTCCCTGCAAGGAATAAGGTCAAACACCCTCACAAACTGGCGCTGCGGCTGCTGGGACACAGCACCACGCTCTCTGCTCTGGCACTGTCTGCATCACATTCTCTATTTTGAGGACTGGATGTGTGACATCTAAAGTGCCTCAGCCCGGTACAGCTGAAGGACATGAACACCAGGGGTTACAAGCGAGAAGCTGTGGTGAGCTGGCAGCTGGCACAAGCATTGCTTTTTTTATTATAAGAACTTTAAGTGGCTCATTAATTGCAACCCCTTTTCTAATGAGTCCTACCTGCAGCCAGCAGAGGAACCACGAAGGATAGAGTTGGGCCCTTTTCCAGAGTTCTGCTCGGTGGCTAAAGACAAGCGTTGCCTGGAAAAGGAGCATATTTTGTTGGGGGAGCAAAAGACAGTGACAGGGCAGGGGTTGCAAACCACAATGTGCATGTGTGCTCAGTCACTTGGAAGAAGAATCATCTCTAGCATCCATGTTTGAATTTTAACTGTGGGCCAGGTTGAGCGGTGACGTAGGTGGTTTTGTAATTCACACCAGTAACTCAGTGGGGTGGCGGTAAGCGAGTCAGCTACACCACAGCTCTGGACTGGCACAATTCCATAGGGAAGATGCACAGGTCTGAGCCTAAAGGAGAATTTCCCAGGAGATAAATAATGCCCTATCTGATATTTCAGACTTGGTTGCCTACAGTGTCCTGAGACAAACCCTGGAAAAATACAAAAAGGGAAATTTTTTGTTTTTTGGTTTTGCTGTTGTTTCCCAGTTACAAATCCTCTCCATAGGTTTGGAGATGTTGCAAATAATCTATGAGAATGCGAATTATTTTTGAACTGGCATTTTAGTCCAGAACAAGATTGGAAATAATGGTGATGGCAGAAAAGCTGAGCCAGGCTGATTCGTTACAGTACAGTTCTGTTGTACTTCAGATTACTCATTAACACACAGCAAATGGGCCTCTGCCTTGACCTTTTTTCATTTGAGCAAATATACTCTTCCTGCCCCTTGTAAACAGCAGTTACTGGTAACTGAGCCATGTACTCCCCTCACAGCACCCCTGTTAGACTTTTTTCATCTGTGGCAAGGATTTTAGTCAAACTGAATTTTGCCAGGCTCACTAAGGCTATTAGCAGTATTATTAGTCTTAATAATACCATCGGTAATAATAATACTCTGGATAACCTTAAAGCTGAAAAACACCTAAGTACTTCACAAATATTAATTAACAAGACTCAATAGAAGGTCTGAGAGACCAGCAAGAATTGTCAGCCTCACTTCAGAGTTAAAAACAGAGCTACGGCAAGCAGAAGTGGTTGTTTGCTTGATGACTTTCAATTAATGGCTGTTCCTTTGGTGTGGTAAAGTGCCAGGTGCCTCCGGCAACGCTGCCGGGTTAAAAGCAGCAGCCCACTGCCTGTATCTGGAGCAGGAGGAGGCAGTAGTAGGTTTAGGACCTGGAGTCACAACAATAGGTTCTGGCTTTCAGTAGCTGCACTACTGACTATCTGATGTGCCCCAGGTGCCTTGTGCCTTTGGATCCATAACCTATAGTCCCTTGGGTGCTTTGGAAAATCCCACTCCTCATGATCTGCAATGAAGCTGAAGACCAGGAACACGCCTAGAACCTGCACATCCCGACAGACTAGGGATTCCCACTACTTTGTCAAGTCTTTACATTAAACCTTCTTGAGTGGAGGAGGCAAACTCTGACAACCACAAGAGACCCCAGTGTGATAGCTGATGGCTACTTCTCCTACCTAATTATTTCCCTGACTTCTCTCTACTGGTATTAAAGCTCCGGTGGTGGCCAATAATGACAATGGCACCAAGCAGCTTTCAGTGTTCATTTTGGCTGTAAGTTAATTTGTCCTGCAGATATCACCCAAATCCACCCTGAACAATACAACATCAGGCAGCTGGTAAACAAGGTGAAAGTTTCATCTAGATTCTTAACCAGTGATGTCTACGAGCCCTTGCAGCAAGGGGCAATTAGTTGTATTAATTACAGACTCCTCTGAGGTGCATTATGCTACATAATACAGAGGACTGGATGTACACATTGGAGTATTTGGGTAAAAGGAAGTACTACTGAATCTCTTGTGAAGCTGTTGAGTTAACTGAGCAGTGAAGCATTCAAGTCTCAGATGGAGAAGGGGAATAAAGAGTTAGTGCTGGAGGCTGAATTCTCCCCAGCTGCGTATCCAGCCATCTTCAAACCTACCAGTCTCAGTGTATTTACAAAGTCACGGTTTGGAAACCACTGAAGAATGAGCAAAAGCCTCTGACATTCAAGGTCCCTGAGCTGGGTCTAAGCATGGATTGGAAGCAGAGACTAAGCTGCCGAACACTGGACTCATCCATCCCAGCCAGACTACAGCCACCTCCTGTCCCATCACCAGAAAAGCTTCATTTCCTTCTTCCTCCCCGCAGCCATCATCGGCACCTGGTTTTTGCAGATGATTTCAGCTTTAGCTCTACTGCCTTCCCCTCCTTTCTTTTCTCACTGTGCCCTAACAATCTGCTGTTGCAGATCTACTTTCCCATGGCTGGTCAGAGCCTCACCAAGCAGGGCAAAGCTGTGGTCAGGGAGATCTCCTGCCAGGGCTTGTTATATGACACCATTGTGGGCAAGCGGCTGCCCCTTCCTCCCCCCCAGCTACATCTTCCTCCTTGTGAAACCACCCCCTCGGAACCAGAAGAACTCGCTCAGGGGTAAGGTGCCTGAATAGGGCGAACAGGAATTGGCCCTGAAACTTTGTTATTAGAGCTGATAGAGGAGCCCGAAGAGGCGCTGCTCAGCTGCACCTCCCACTAACGTCACCAGCATGGAAGGTGCTTTGCATGCTTCAATATTAGCCCCAGCACTATCACAGGACAAATCATAACCATCGTAATAAAATTTTGCAATAACCTCACAGTTTAATTAATAGTAAAGAGAAAAAATGTCTTGCCAGGCCAGATGGCAAACTTCTAGTTTCTCACGTGATGACTGTCAAAATACCATCTCCGCAAAAGAACGCCACAAAACATGTTTAATAAACCTTGGAAGTGTTTATCAAAGCAGCAGTAAAGATCCAGGCTGATCTGCCAGGATCTGTCCACAAAAAGGGGCCAAATGCAGAGTTGGGTTTTAAAAAGTCAACACCAATTAAGGGCTTAAATTCATAAAACTAGATTTCAACTGAACTCAGAGTTCAGACTCACAGAGCCATCTGCACTCTATGGTCTCTTCTTGATTCACACTCAAATTTTCTGCTTCTGCATCTGCCCCAGACAGCATCTCCAAGGAGATGCACTTCACACTATCCTCCACAGGCATCCTGAGACAAGGTGCTCCTCTGAGCACCCCAAGGTCTTGCAAACCTGCTCCAAGAACACCAAATGCAGCCTGAAGCTCCTCACGCCACAAAGCTCTGATCGCTTCACTCTAAAGCAGAAGCTGCCCACCAGCAGCAGGATGGGGAGAGCAAACATCCTGTTAGTGGAAGACACGGTTTCACTCTGAAGAACTTCACCAGGAATAGCTGATCGACAAGCAGTTAGACAGTCTCACGGGAAGTGAGAGACAAGCACTCTCAGATTGAGGAACGCAGTGAACTCAGGTCTCCCACTTCCTCAGCGAATGCTCTAAAATAAAAGACAGTGACTTAGAAGACAGACAGCAGCCAGAAGGAAGGAGCACGGCTCTTTCACTTCCAAGGTATTGCTAGCACTGTCTCTGGGCAGAAGACTCTGAGAGACCTTACAGGACTCAAGCATGAAGTCCCAAGTGAAGCTTCTGTGCTCTGATGGGATGGCAGGGATGCAAGAGTGGAAGAAGATTTCAGAAACAACCTGCATTTTCAGTCTGCCTTCTAGATATCAAACATGCCTTGTCTGAGAGAAGCATCTCAAGCGTCTGGGTCAGGTCTGGAAAGGGAGAACAAGGGGTTTCCACCCTGCTCTTTGGGTGAAAGGATGTGGTTCACCAAAGCTTAATAGGTCTTTCATCTAGTGAATGGGCATGTCCTACAGGATTTGTTCTGGATCTTCTATGTTTGTGTCTTCTGGTGGGACAGGACACTTTGAAAATTAGTTTTCTCTCCTTTGTAGAAAACAGGAAAAAAGAAATGTCTTGATGCTTTCACACTGCAGTAAAACTCTCTCTAAAGGGTACCAAGCTCTGCCTCATCAGGGTGAAAGCGCATTGTACTTTCATGGCCTTATGTGTTATCATGCAGTAATAACAACAACAGAAAACAAACCTTCAATACAAAAACAAAGCAATAAAATGTATCCACTTCAAGTGCTGGCTGGTAATTCCACATAGAGTATTGTCATGAAAAAAAAAAGGCAACAAAACACAATTTTTCCAAGCTGTTTCTCTTGGCAGATGGCATTTCCATTTTCAGTGGAAGCCAAGAGGCTGAAGTGACTGACACCACTCCTGACTTTAGTTGAACCCTACCGGAGCTGCTGCAGCCACTGCAGAGTTCTGCTTTCATGTTGCTGCTAGCACAGGGAGTTTCAGAAGAATTTTGGATTGGCTGGGATACAAGCCTAGCAGGGTGCTACAAATAGAAATAGCAGAAGAAGGTAGTAGAGTAAAAATACGCAGTGCGAGATCACAGGTAGGGAAGCCGCGCAGACAGGGAGCCAACGAAAGGGACGGGCGTGCTGCTGCTCCCCAACACTTGCTATGGTTTGGAACGTGCTCCATTTCCAAATCCCTGACTGAATTCCTCCTTGTGCTAACCTTACCTCCTTTTTTTCATATTGACATTGGTAGCCATGTTGGAGAAAAAGGCACCAGGCAGGAGAACGGCTGCTTTTAACCCCCCCTTCAAGGCACCCTGTCCATTGCATAGTAGTTCACACAGTCACCACACTGGGAAATTCCACCTCATAATAGGTAGAGAGGGGCTGAGCAAAGAACCCTGCACCTGAACCCTCCTGACTCTTGGGAATACACGCTCCTAGTTGGCTCAACCCCTTCCTATGGTCTAAAAAACCCGAGTGCCTGCAGGCGGGTTCTGCCAACGCACCCGATGGCCGTGCTCCTATTCCAAGGTGCAGACCATGTCCAGCTCCTACTGACTCCTGTGGGATTCGTCAGTCACATTAAGGAATTTGAATATGGATTTAGGAACCTAACTTCTGGCGCTCGGGGTGGAAAACCGTAGCCAATAAGACTGCACAATCCTATTACCATGACAGCTCGGGAATGTGAGAACTCAGCAGTTTGGAATAAGGCGCCACATTAAAAATAGATTAAACTGCAAGCAGCGCTTAGGGCCTACGGCGCCTCGGACAAGCGTCTGCCAGCTCAAGTGCCTCGTGGGTAACCGCTCGCGAGTGAATCAGGTGCTGGCTGAGGGTGCCTACAGTTGCCTCGAGACACAGACAGGTTTTTTTCTTCCAGAGACACCGTATTATCTTTTTTTTTTTTTTTTTAGCACCATATGAAACTCAGCAGCTCCAACCCTAAGGGGATCCATGCAAACCTCCTGCTCACTCTGGTTCCCATAGCACTCACATCCATCGAGTTTCACTTTGAATTTTGGACTCGGAAATCTCCAAACTCAGCCTAGAGTGATAAACTGTGCCAAGCCTGGGCTCCAGCTCTGGAGCGGGACCGTTCCCCTTTCTTTTAACACTGCTGGAAGAGACAACGGAGGAACCGAGTTGCCTTGCTGTGACACAGGAAAAATATGATCAGCTCCCAGCGCAAGGTGTTGGGAGGGCTTATTTCCTGATCTGTTTGCAGCCTGAGGGCGAAACAAAGGGTGAACCCATTTCCCTGCCATCCAGGGACAAAGTCACTTGTCCCCTTGGTTCTCTTCAATCTGTCCAGCAACGACCACAGAGATTTGCTGACCTGCCAATGGGCACTTCAGGCACTTGGCGGGGTTGCATCTCAGTGGCTCTGTGTTTTCTTCTCCGACAGCTCCCAGAGGGCATCAATGCTTTTGTGCTTAATGTATGCTGTCATTTTGTATTGTATCTTTTCTTTGGAAGCATCTTCATAAGTGACCAAAACAAAACACAGTCCCAAACCCCAAAATGCAAACACCAAGCAAAGCTGGGGAGGGCTGCACTCATGACAAATGAACTGCTGCTCCTTCAGCTGACACGGAGTCTAAAGAAGCCATAGCCCTGCCTGCTTTCCAAGAGCAGAGATCTGCTGTGGAATGGTGGTTACTGGTCATGAACATTACTGCCCTGCATTTCTGCTCTTTTTCTTCTCCGGTCCCATGATGTGGTGAGGCCCTTGATGGAGGCTTTTGCTGCTGTATCAGCATTTGTGGCACAAAAACAATTGAGACAACAGAGGAAACCTTCGGATTCCACAGCTGGGTTGCTTCGAGACATAAATGACCAAGCACAACCCCAGCGCCTAACTGTCCTCCTCCTCCTCCCCAATCCATCCTCCCATGCCTGATTCACGCAGCAGTCACAGGGCGACAACAAGGGTTACAGTCTTGTGTACAGAGCTGACAAATGTCTTGCCCAAAGCAGACTGGATGTATTTATTCTCATGTAATGGCTCAATGTGCTGGAATAATATTACAAGCATGCTCTGCCCAATTTCATCTTCAGCTGGGTATAGTAACTCGCCGAATATTGCAATACTCTTGACAGATTAAGAAACCTTTTTTATTATTATTATTAGGCTTAATTCCCTACATATATCTCCTTATTCTCCCTGCAGGATTTTTGGGAATGTCTTAAACTAATAGGATTAAGAAAATAATGGTATATACTAGGTATATGAACGACTAACTCTGCTCCACAATAAAAACAATGCCAAAACTCCGAGGGGATTTCAGAGTAATTCCATTTATGGAGACATAGAAAATGTCATTGGCCAGGTTCTGGTAGAAAAAATAAAAACAAGTTAACCATAGATGGGGATATATCTCCCCTGAACGCCGAGTTTTTTCCAGAGACATCCCCTACTCCCTATGCTCTCCACAATCCACACATTTTAAGCTCCAGAAGGCACCTTTTTTTCATACGTAACTTTAAAAATTTACACTAGGCTTTATAATCCTAAAATACCTCTGTGGCACGAAGCCACATATGCAATACGTGGGTGGAAAAGCTGTCAGCATAGCGGAAAAAAATATTCTGCTGAAACTCAAAACTTTGCAGAAACAGCTGAGTCACCCTTTCGCAGTTAAGGTAGCCTGGGCTTGTTCCCCTCTCCGGTGCCTCTGGATGGTGCCTGGCACACCCCTCCAGCCCCTGCCTGCCCTGGCTCCAGCACACCTCCAATCAGGTCTTAGAAGGACCAGGCTGACTTCTCTCACATGGGTGTCTTGCCATTCACGCAGACGAACGGAGCGAATCCTGAACCTCCTGGAGGCTCAAAGCCCCTGGGTGCACACGGCAGGGCAGGCAGACCCGCACTGCCCAACTCACACACATCAGCTCTGCTCTGGGTGCAGGACGGCACTCGGCACTATCGCCAGCATACGATCCCATTGCAGTTCTCAAGGCAAACAACATTTTCCTGACCTCCGGAGAATGAATGCTTTTCTTTATTAAAAAGCATGAACATAGTGTGAGATTGAAAACCCACCTCAAGAGCACAAAGCCAAAGGAGTGAGAGAACAACTTGATAGAAAGTTCTTCTTTAATTAGTCTTCTCCTTTTTATTTTCTTTTCCTCCTTTTGTGTTTTCTTTGGGTTTTTAGGTCTCCTGATTCTCCAGTCAGCATTATTGTTTTGGCTGGGAAGAGGGAGCTGCCTATGAGCCATTTATTAGCACATAAAATTACTGAAATTGCAAAGGTCCAGAAGTCCTAACTGCCAACAGATTATAGACTCTACTAACACAGTCACATATGAAATCTATAAAGCTCATTTTAAAAGGAACTCTAGCCCAGCCTATACATTTTGATCCCCAGAAAATATAATTTGGCTTCAAAATCTTTTGATCCTTTGACCCGCATTTAATCTGAAAGCGAGATTTTCCTGAAAACTTGCAGTTGTGCATCCAAATCAGAGAAGTCTACAGGCACGTAAACAACAGCTTAACTTGGATGTGCAGCACCGTGCCAGACTTTCAGCACGTAAGAATAATTTCCTGCAAACTGCAACAACAACACATACTCATCCGCTGCACCGTGCGCACACGGCCGTGCAAGCGCCGTCACTGGGAGTCGCAGTTGCAAGGCTGCTGCTGTAAAATGGCAATAGCAGAAGGTAACCTGTGCATTTTAATCCCTGTGACGACAAGCACAATCTCACCGGCAAACCTTCCATAAAAAGCTTATCTCCCAGTTTCGTGTTACATGCCAGGATAGCTGTTTGCCAATTTAACTTGTACCCCTGCGCTTCCTCCTGCAGTGCGAGCAGATGTTCCATATCACACATCACCAAAGGGTATCTAGGATGTACACAAACCCCAGACTCAATTGTTCCCTTACTCTGCTCTCCCATCCCACTGGAATTACACTTGTGACAGAAGAAATGCAGGGAAGTGTTCCCCTACGTTTCAAAATTTTCTGAAACTTTTCTCGTTGTTCTCATATTTCACAAAACCCAGCAGTCCTCCAGCAAGAGCACTTTGCTTTTCACGGGAAATGACTCTGACTGGGGCAAAAAATATGCTTTTCCAAATAAACAGATTATGTTATATAGCATGAAAGCTCAAAAAAAATAAAGTCACCTCAGCCCGCCTACACCCTGCCTGCCATCACCCAGCACACACACATATCTCCAGTATTTGGCTGGACACCACTTCAAGTGCCATGCCCTCCAAGAAGAGATGTCAGGCAGCTTGTTCTCTCTCAGGCTCTCTCTTGCATTCTCCTGGGTTCATCTCCTTGAATAATTGTCCCTAGTCCAGTTAAACTTCATGCAACTTTTATCACTGGCAAAATCAAACTCGAAGTATCCTCACTTCTCCATTCTGACTGCATCCTTTTTTGTTTCGTCTTCTCTTACTTTCCCTCAGCATCATCTTTCCTTCCAAACACACCCCTCCGTGTCTCCCATGGCCTCGTTTATGCTTCCACTCACCGGTGGCTGCTTGCCGCTGGCCTGCAATGACCTGAGCTGCAGCACGGTGCTGGTGAAGGGAAACCTGCTCCTTTTTCATGTATGTTTGGCGCACACAGCAGCGCCAGAGACAGCACTGCCAGGCTCATGTTAGAGTCTTGCTGTGCTCGTTTGCTCAGCCCTCTCTCTCAGTTAGTCCGGAGCACGGTGCTGCTGCAGCGCGAACAAGCAGAGCTCGGACACCAGCTGAGCTCCTGTCACCATCAGCTGCATCATTATCATTTGCAAAGGGAAGAGCGGCCACAGCAATAGGCAAACTGTCTCTCTGTACCCAAAAAAGAAAAGTTGGACACAACTCGGTGTCCTTCCACCAGTAATGCCCAGCAAAACCAGTGAAAAGGCACCCGTAACCCATACTGGGCATGGAGCAGGCAGCTGGCACAGTAGTTTAAAAACCATTTCTCAGTTTTAAGCACAACATGCAAACACCAAAATATATATTGTTCAGCTGAGCCCAAAATGTTCTCATTGCTTGATACCTTCTCCTACTGGCTACTGAAAGGGGAAGGGCAAATTTTACTTGATTTGAAGAGTATGGGAAAACACACTCTCGCTCTCAGCCGGTTGCTCGTGAGATCTCGCAGGGACAATCCAGGTCACTGACGTGACGCTGAGGAATATCCAGCTACTGAACAACGGTCATGACGAACACCAATCGTGTCAAGAAACATCTGTCACTGTTTAAAATTCTAAGGTAATCATCCATATACAAATCAGCTAATAAAAGTTACAGTTATATGACTGATAGCTTAAAAAATCAGATTTCCTGCACCACTTGGTAATCAAATTACAAAATAAATTATGTGAGCTAAATTAAAAATGTGCCATATTTCACATATTATATAGTGACCTACATATTGTTACGGGCCGTGGGGAAACATCCACTTGGAAATCGCCTTAGCAAAGGCCACCTTTAAATGGGTTTTATCAACTTGGAATACTTGACGTGATATTTGCAAATGTTATTGCCCGCAATGCAAACACCAAGCCGTATACCTAGAGCTTTATTTATTTACATACCCTACATGTTCACTTAAAATCAGAACTTGATGCTTTCATGTGGTAATCGTATATTGGCTTTTTCAAATAAATGTTGCCAATAGAGTTATTACATACATTCCTCGTTTGGCAAGCCAAAAAAATACAGTGCTATTCTTAAAAGTTGTGGTCTAGGGAACCAAATCCTAGTTTTACGGCCATCAATAGCAACCCCCTTCGCCTCCAGAAACAACTGCAATAAGCCAATTCTCTAGCCAATAACAAGATAGGTCAAGAAATTTTTGGTATGAAAACTCTGGCAATCCCATTCTTTTGATATTGAACATGAGTTCCAGTAAACACAGGAGGGTTGCTGACTGGAATGAAGCAAGCAGCACTGGCACGTCGCCCTCCGAATTTTATATTATTTTATGAGAAGTCTAAATGCTAATTTGCACAATTATGAATCAACAACAGACACTCATTTCAGCCTGACTCTGTCATCAGGGTTTTAACTGAACTGGCACGTCACTAAAAAAAAAAAAGTGAAAATAACTTTTTTAAAAGTTAGCAAATATACTTTCTCAGTCACCAAACCGAACTCGGTTCCACCAAAGCAAATTAGACCCTAACGTATAAATGACAACACAACGGAAGTAAAACGCGCGTGTGACGGGTGACTCTAAGCTTGTATTTATAATAAAAGCTAGAATGTGTGACACTTGGTGACCCACAGCAGGGCTGGCATTCAGCCTGCTCTCACAGTTCCTGGTTTGGGTGTACTCACTGGTATTTGCTCGCATCGCCTCCTCTCCCTGAGGGTCTCAGTACAAATCACACGGTGGATCCAACACGTATCAGCAGCCTAAGATTTATTCCTGGGCAGATCCACAGCCAGATGCATTAGAATCTGTGGAGGGAACACCCAGAGTGAGAAAACAGAGGTAGGAAAGTTCCCGTTATTCTTAAAAGCTCTGAACACATTTTCAGGCATTTATTCAGTCAAGTCTTTCCCTGACTCCGATGGGATTTTGCTAGACAAAGTGGTTTGAATGCCTGAAGTGGGGTTAAGTCCTAAATGCGGTTATTTTTTTTAAATGCAAATAATTAGAAATCACAAAATGCTGCTCAGAAAAGGTGTTGTGCTAATCCCTTTCCACCACCACTCGCTACTCAGTGGAGCTGCACACAGAAAAGCATCTCACTGCCTGCTGCCCAACAGCCTTGTATTTCGAAGGAGGAGACGAGGCCTCAAACTGCTGAAGGAAGAAGCAATGCTGAAAACTAGGGGAGGTCTCAAATCTCTCTGTGCACCAGGAACTGCTGCTAAATTACATTTCCCTGCTGCACAGAAAATACAGTCAGGCCAGGTAACCAGCGCCAGCTTCCACCGCGTGGGCCCAATCCTGTTCCCACTGAAGTCAGTGGCACGACTCCAACCTGTTTAATGGGAACGGCAACAAGCGTTCTATCTACTTCATATAAATGACGATACACATCTCCTCTTTGACATATTTTGGGCTCGAAGCCATTGGCTGACACTTGTTTGGTTCTCTGCACGTACGTGACTCATGGGATAATATAATACCTGATTTCCATTCTGCCAGACCTGTCTTTCTCCGCGGTTAACTATTAATTTCAGAGGCCAGATGCAATACTGCAGTAAAATAGGATGGTGTCAAACTAAGAAAATTGCACTTAAATATTTAGACTAAATGAATCAGATTCCCTTTTGTGAGGGTTCCCTTCCAATTAAAGAGGGACGCCCACGTAGTCCTCGAGACATCAGCCCATTGCTCCCACATAGAGAGAGGGAGTTTGCGAACGTCTCCAAGCAAAGTACTTGGCAGGCAAGGTAGTGTAAACACGCTGCCTCTGCCCCGCCAGGACAGCTTGGAGAGCAACCTGGTAATGGAAATTACACAAGAAAACAAAAAAAAAAATCTGTATTCCAGAGAGCTGATTTTTGTTTCAGGCTACCTACACAGAGCTGAGTTATTTTGGATATACAGGTACTCAGTAAACTGTGAGCACAGGCTGAGAGAAAGTCAGCTCTTATCCTGAAGAGTTTCCACCTGTGGAATAAGAGCTGACTTTCTCTCTTTGGATCCAAAGCCTAAGTTTGAGATAATAAGCAGAACCATTAAAAAAAATTATTAACACTATAATCTAGTCTGGAAGGAAGTATCTCTACAGACATTCTGATTCTTCTGAAGTTTCTTGCGATATGCTTATCATTACTAAGCACCGTCTCGGCTTAAAAATGCAGTTATCTCAGATATAACACGGCAAATCACACCAGAACACGGGTATTTCCATGCAGATTGTGTGTTTGTATGTGATTGCACTTGTATAAAACCAGATTTCAGTACTGGGGAAGAGAGAGACGTCCAGAACCAGATAAGTCAGCATGTAAAATGTTATTTTTCACTTAATCTATGACACCGAGAGAGGGCAGTGGGCCTGCTCCTCCACCCTTTACATTTCACAGAGTCACCAGGTTGGAAGAGACCCACTGGATCATCGAGTCCAACCATTCCTATCAAACCCATTCCTATTTGCCATTCTTTTCAGCGCAGGACGGAGTCAAATCCAACTCACCCAATAAATTCAAACCAGTAAGGACAAAGCACTGAGAAGCACTCGCTTTCTCCTACCAGCAGAGCATCTTCCACCTTTTTCAGTGCGGAAATTTGTGTCAAATGCTCCAAAAACTGTTCCTACCTTCCAACCCCTGACAAAGGCAGGTGAGGCAAACTCGTCAGGGACAATTTTGCCTGTCACATCACAGGAAAAATAAAAACATCACCAAGAAATCCTGATGGTCCTTTGCCACCCCTGACCCGCTGCGATTGCGAGCGATCTCTCAACTCTGTACACAGTGCTCGCAGACAACTGCTCCCGTCCTCCCCAACAAGCAATGACTCACTCGGCCTTTCAGTCGCTGCCCACCCCCATGTCTCACCCCTTCGGTGTGCCTGGCGAGGGTGGAGAAGGAAGAGCTGCCCAGCCACCCTTGCAGAGCAGGGCAGGCAGAGGCTGGCAGTAAAAGGAACAGGCTTGGTGGGAACCTTTCAAAAAGCCACCCCGCGGTCGCAAAGACAAACGCTGCTGAGGATCTACACACCCACAGCACCCTGCCCAGAGCTGGAGCTGCCTGAGCCCTCACCCGAGCCAGGGTAAATAGTCCCAGTGTGGGCTGCATGTGTGCGGGGAGGCGTGGGGGAACTCCACCTGCGAAGCCAGCCCCGCCATGCTTACCTGTGCAGCCCCGGCACCCAGCGCAGCCTCCCTGCCAGCCCCTCCAGCAGCATTAGCAAGGGCTGGTAGCCCATTTCAGAGCGGTGTGCTGAGAGAGATGGTCCCCAGAGGTCCCTTCCAGCTCCAGCTCTCCTGTGTATAAAACCCCTTCACAGCATTCACAGGGCCCACCTGCTGAAACAGGCTGGGCACAGGGCACAAATGCAACCAAGGTGCTGCAGCACAGCTCACTTTGCCTTCACTGCTCAGGCAACCATCCCTGAACTTGCTGCTCTGAGAATGTTTTTCACCTGGGCAAGGACTTAGGGACTTGTAGGAGGCTCAGCTGTGTGCTGGGGGAAGGGCTGAGGGGAAGAGAAAATGCAGAGCTGCAGCTGGGAGGGCTGGAGAGGGGCTGCCAGAGCAAAACACGGGCTGCAGAAAGCACAGAGGCTACAAAGAGAGCTGTGCTGCTAGAACATTGTCTAGGACGTGGCTGGGGGCCTTGTGGAAGGCTCAGCCCACAGCTAGAACTAGGGGACACTGCTCACTTTGGCACCGTGCTTAAGGCAAGTGTCTCTAAATTCTATTCTGCTATCGATAATTTACCCTTCATGCTATCCCAGGGCACGCTGTGTTTATATAACTGTTGAAACACCTGTGTGGTAGATAGGTGATCTCAATTTTGAATCACAGGATGGTTGATTCTTCTGCCACCGAAGGAAGACTTGTTTAATCTCCAGTTCATTTAAATTAATGGAAAAATCTGCTTTGTCTGAGGCCATAAACGATTTGCTGAAACTACACACACACACACACACACAGAGTGAGTCACAGCTCAGAACATAACTCAAACAACCAGGACTGTATTCCCATGCTCTAACCACTAGATTACAGTCCCTCCCACATATACCCTGCAATAATCTTTGCTCAAATGATAACAGCATTTCCCCACTTTACACGTTTGACGGCATTACTCAGTTAGGCACATCATACCTGACAGAAGAGCAGCTCCGCAGGGCTGGGGGAGGAAGGAAGCACAAGTAAAAGTCATTATTTTTGCCTGACACCACTAGCACTTAACTCTTCCCTTGGAAAATTACCAGCTCCAAATTCCCCCATTTACACCTAACTGGGAGATAAAAACATTTACCCTTCCAGTACTGACAGGGGAAAGCTAAGAGGGGCTCTTTACCAGGGACTGCAGAGACAAGAGGAGGGAGGAAGGTTTTGAATTGAAAGAGGGGATATTTAGATTAGATACTACAAAGAAATGTTTTGCTCTGAGGGTGGGGAGGCCCTGGCCCAGGTTTCCCAGAGCAGGGGTGGCTGCCCCATCCCTGGAGGGGTTCAAGGCCAGGCTGGATGGGGCTTGGAGCCCCTGATCCAGTGGGAGGTGTCCCTGCCCATAGCAGCAGGGGAGGAACTGGATGGGCTTCAAGGTCCCTTGCCACTCAAACCATTCTATGAGCCACACTTACCTCCTATCCATCCCGAGTAGCCAGTGCTCACAGGCCAACTATCCCGGTGGACTTGGGAGGAGCAGACTTGTCTTTCTTCCCCCTTGCAGAAAGGGATGAACCCCACCTGGAGGAGGCAAAGCCCCTCAGCCCTGAGCTATGCCTTCATGGCAGGGCAGCCGCCAGCCCAGGGCACAAAGCGGGGCTCACACAACACCTGGGGAGCCCTGGGGAGGGAGGATACAACCTGATCACCTCTGGCTCAGGCACTTGTGGCTCCAAATCTCTCTGTGGGGTGTCTAATGCCTGTTTATGTGCCAGCTGGGTGAGCTCAGCAGTCCCAGCTGGATCACCCTCGCTGGGATGAGGCAGACACAGGTGCTGCTGAGGGTGATGAGATGGGGGGCAGCTTTTCCTCACAGGCTTGAGGCAGCCAGGTACAAAGCCCTGGTGGAGGGGAGGGTGTAAATTGCTCCTGAGGAGATCCCTATTGGACTCCAGATAGATTTTTTTCTCCATAAGAACAGTTAAGCATTGGAATAATTTCCCCAGGGAAGTGGTGGACTCCTCTGCAGCTCACAAGGTGCTGGGCTGTCTCATTTAAGCAATTTATCACCCAAAAAGGCTGGACCAGGTGATCCTGGAAGTCCCTTCCAACTTGTTTTGTGATTCTCTGAGGAACGGGTGAGGCAGCACCAGTCACTCCCGGTGGCTGTGGGTCTGGGATGGAGCCTCCCCTGCTCCCCCCAGGTCAGAGCCCCTGTTGTCCTCATCCCTCCCATCCCTCCTTCCAGCAGTCCCAGGCAGGCAGAGCAGGGGTGCAGCGAGGGGTGACTCACAGGCACACAGCTGGCACCACCAGCAGTTAGGAAATTGCCCTTCTCTTAAAGGCAACCAGGTATTTATTGCTTTCTTTGGGGCAAAACCCAGGGAACTGGGCTCCTGTTTGCTCTGCAGGCCTGGCAGGGGATGCAGGTGCTGGCGGAGGGTGGGATGCATCCTCTGGAGAAAGCGGATGGCTTCCACGCTTCTGCTATGGAATAAGAACTGGAAACTCACAGCAAGGCGGGTGGTTACAGTAGAATATATGCTGTTTATTTATGAAGGTAACCAGGACTTTGGACAAACTTTATATGCAGTTCTCCCCCCGCCCCCCAATTAAAAAAACCCACTGATGTGTGTGCATATACATACATGTATACATACCCAGACACGCACCCCGCACACGCAGACACAGGCTTTCAAACAGCTTCACCTCTCCACCTCGTCCTCCTCTCCCGTCACAACTCTTCCAACCAGACAAATTCTTCTGCAGCTACGACACAAGGAAGAAACGCTCTGCACGCCTACCCGCGCTCCCTGGAAGGGGGCCTGTTTGTTTGTTTGTTTTTCTCTCACCCCGGGAGAAGCTCCAGAGTCCAAAGGTGCTGCAGGCTCCTGGCCCCAGCGCGGGCGTCCGGCAGCCCCGTGGCCCTGCTGGGGGTCGGGAGGCAGCGGCCAGCCCCGGGCACCACGAGGAAGCCAACACACACTCACACTCACCCACACAAATAATAAAATAACGTTGCAGCACAAGGGCATAGTCTCTGTCACCAGATAAGAAAGTCGTGTGATGGCAAAGATCGAAGTAATGCAATAAAAATAAAGTGTAGCTAGTATACACAGAAAGGCTTTCACATTACATGAGGCACAGCTTGGGCAGACAGGGACGTGGGAACGAGCTGACTGTCCTGGAATAAAGCAAAATACACTGGAAGTTCATAGTAAATACCCGCATCGATAGGTATTTATTCATTTGTGCTTCGCCACGTCGTGACATACAGTACGAGACACTGCTGCTCTTCCTTTTGATGGAGGGAGTTTGCCGCCCTCCCTCGTCAGTCCCAGGCTGTCCGTGTGTCCGGCAGGGCAGGGGACAGGGCTTGGCGGGGGCGGCCTGGCCAGGCTGGGACAGTCCTGGCAGCAGTCCGGCAGCCGCCCCGCGCCTCAGGGCTCTCGCAGGCGTCTGGCACCGCACGCCTCGGCCTAGAGCCCCCATCTCCTCGCCAGTCTCCCCAGGGCCACGCTGCAGGCCGTCGGGGGGGTCAGACATCCCATCCTGCACACCCACATGTCCATCGCCCCGTTTTCCTCACGCCCTGCCAGGCTGGAGGGAACAGAGAGCCCCAGAGCTCCCGCAGCCAGCTTGTAAGGCACATCTGGATGGCCGTCTGTGCTTTATTATTATTATTATTGTTATTTACCCTGTGTAGACACGTGGGCTTTCGAATCTCTTCCTTCCCCTCGCCTCTCTCCTTAAGAAAACCCACCGCCTTCTCAGCTTATTCGTGCATCATCCCTAAGGCACAAACCTCTCAACCCTACAGCCGCCCGGCTTCTCGCATCGGTCGTTAATCGTCGAAAAGAGCCAAACGAACGGAACGAAAGCGAACCGAACCGAGAGCAAAAGGAAAAGGGCGGGAGCCACCGTCCATCCCGGGCCGGGCCGGGTGCGGGGGGCCCGGGGGGGCGCGGGGGGCAGCGTCCCCGGCGGCCTAAGCGCAGCTGCCCATGGCCTTGACCAGCGAGCTCTCGGGCAGCTGCCTGAAGATGCCGCGCAGAGTCTCGAGCTCGCGGCTGAGCTGCTCCACCCGCTTGCGCAGCCGCTCGTTGTCGGTCGTGAGCTCCAGCACCTTCTGCTGCGTCTCCACGTTGCGCTGCTTCGCCTTGTCGCGGCTCTTGCGCACGGCGATGTTGTTCCTCTCGCGGCGCACCCGGTACTCGTTGCTGTTCTTGTCCACCGCCTTCTTGGCTTTGCCGCGGTGCTCGGAGGGCAGCAGCTTGAGCGGCGGGTGGTGCGGGCTGGGCACGGGCGTGGGGGGCGGCGTGGGGTGGCCGGGCTGGAGGTGCACGGCGGTCTGGGCGCAGTGCGCGATCTGGTACTGCAGGTGGGACGGGGGGTGGTGGTGGGGGTGGTGGGGGTGATGCTGCTGCTGCGGAGCGTGGTAAAGCGCCGACAGCGCGGCCGACTTGACCGCCGCCGCCTCCTCGTCCTCGCGGGGCTCCTGCTTGATGACGAGCGGCCGCAGCCCCGGCGCGGCGATGCGCTCGTAGAGGGGGTCGAGCTTGCCGTCCATGTAGCCGGGCACGCAGCCGAAGAGCGGCTGCGGCGGGGGCTGCGCGGGGTGCCCCGGGGCCGAGGCGGCGGCGCCCGCGCCGTGCATGGCGTGGAACTCGAAATCCCCGGCCAGCGCCGCCTTGGCTTTCTCCTGCTGCTTGCTGTGCTGGAACAGGTCGGCCAGGAACTCGTCGTTGAAGGCGGCGGGGTCGATGTAGGCGCTGATGTCGATGGAGTTCTCGTTGTCGCAGATGTCGCCGAGCTCGGCGCCGCCCGCGGCAGGTGCCGCCGCCGAGGGAGCCTCTCTGTAGCCGTAGGCGCCGCCGGGAAGGGGACTCTGGAGCTGGTGGTGCTGCTGCTGCCCGCTGCTCATCGGGGGCCGGGAGTCGACCTCGTAGAAGTTGGCTTGCTCCATGAAGCACCTACAGTCCGCCGGGCATGGCGAAGGGCTCCCGCGATCCAGGGTGCGGGCCGGGCGGCGGCAGCCCCCGCAGGCTGCTTCCCTGTCCCCAGCCCGTCCCGGCCCCGGCCCCGCTCGCCGCCTGCCGCCCCGTGCTAGTGGGCTGCCTGCCTCCCGCCAGCCCTACTTATAGCCGGGGGCCGGGGATCGCCCTCTAGTGCCCGGCCTCCTGCTGGGAACCTTTGACCGCCGCGCGGGGCAGGGCCGCCCTCCTGCCCTCCTCTCCTGCCCTCCTCCTGCCTTGCCTCCTTCTTCCTTCCCTCCTTCTTTCCTTCCCTCCTTCCCCCCCTCAGCCTGACTCTCACAGGCTCACCGCCGCCGCGGCTCGAGGAGGCTCCGCGCTGACCGCTGCGGGGACGTTTCCCCCACCGGCCGCTCGCCCTTCTCAGAGTTCGCCGGCGCTCGCGAATATTCGCCCTCGCCCTGGTTGCCTGCGCCGCTTCACCGGCCGCGGCCACCAGCCGGACGGGCAGCGCGATCCCGGAGGAGCAGCTCTGCTGGGATGGAGCAGCCCGATCCCAGAGGAGAAGCCGGGACGGAGCAGCCCGATCCCGGAGGAGAAGCCCCGCCGGGATAGAGCAGCCCGGTCCCGGAGGAGAAGCCGGGACGGAGCAGCCCGATCCCAGAGGAGAAGCCGGGACGGAGCAGCCCGATCCCAGAGGAGAAGCCGGGACGGAGCAGCCCGATCCCGGAGGAGAAGCCCCGCCGGGATAGAGCAGCCCGGTCCCGGAGGAGAAGCCGGGACGGAGCAGCCCGATCCCAGAGGAGAAGCCGGGACGGAGCAGCCCGATCCCAGAGGAGAAGCCCCGCCGGGATAGAGCAGCCCGGTCCCGGAGGAGAAGCCGGGACGGAGCAGCCCGATCCCAGAGGAGCTGCCCCGCCGGGACGGAGCAGCCCGGTCCCGGAGGAGCTGCTCTACTGGGATGGAGCAGCCCGATCCCGGAGGAGAAGCCGGGATGGAGCAGCCCTATCCCGGAGGAGCAGCCGGCACATTTAAGCAGGGATCTCTCACCAGGCGCGCTCGGCAGCCCCAGCGCCGACACGCTCCCTGTTTTCCCCGGGATAAGGCGGTGGGAAGCCGGCCGTGCGCTCCTGGAGCGTCTTTCCAGCAGCTCCAGCGTGCAGCCGCGGCTCTCCAGCAGCCCCCGTTTGCACAGGGTGCGGGTGCAGAGGGCTCCCTCCCGCCGCGGAGCTCCCGCATCGCCTCCCCGCTGCACCTTAGGGAGCCCCCTTGGCACCTCACACTTTTCGTCCACACAGCCCCTTTCAAAGTGGCAAAGAGAAGGGCCCCGTCAAGGCCACCGCAGCAGCCACAGGCCTAAAATTGCCACAGGAAGGTTTGAAGAGACAAAAATTCAACCATAGCGAGGGCTGGGAAAAAGAATTCCTGCAAGCCTTAGTCCTGGGTGTGCTAGCAAACCAGAAACTCACAACAGTAAATTCGCTGCTCAGAAAGGGCTTCACAGATTCTTTGCAATTAAAAAATAATTGACAAAGTCTTAAACGGGAAATAAAATGACGCTGTATCAGGAATCATGCTTTCATATCACACAATGCACACGCGAACCTCTGTTTCATGAGCAAAAGCAAGGAACCCGTTGTCTTATGCACTCTAGTACCCTCTTGGGAGAAAGGATTCTTTAATTACAGCAGGGAAACACGTTCATTTACAACTCTAGGATACACTCTTTACCTGCTGCTATCAACAGGAAAAAAATGATTTAGGACTGATTTTTCCTCTCCAGTCAGTGTTTTCTAGAAGGGTAGGAGCTGGCTTTGGCACAGCAGCACCTCGCAGGGCGCTTTCGGTGGCCCGCGGGGACACGTAGCACCATCTAAACAACCCCACACCAGTGAGAACAACTCTGAACAGAGTCACGATGCAGAGAAAAGCCTCAAGCCTGAGACAGAAGCAAGTCAGATGTGCCAGAGTGGAGAGTAAAACATCCCCGACTGCACCCAACTGTGTGGATTCTGCTTGTTCTACTCAAGGGAACCCGTTCCAAGAAAAGGGGCAAACCCACAGCTGGACTTTTTGCCTGCTGGGAGAAATATCTAGAATAGTAGCTGGTGAGTAGTTTGTACTCAGAGTTTTCCAAGGGCCTCATCCAGCTCTGGAGCTGGCAAAACCAGGAGTAGGCCGTACACATTTAAAATAAAAGGTCAGTGCTGCATGAAAGGGCAGAAGCCTATAACTCGGTTTGTAATTTAATAACAATACCTACGCCTCTGTAGTCTTAAAACGTTCTCACAATTTATAATCATTCTGAAATTAAGGCCTAACCACATATTAAAAGAAATTCAAAGTAAATCAGAAAGTTTAGGATCAGATTCCATTCCTAATTACTGTAATTAACGAACAAGTCCCCACAATTTAAGGACTGGTTTGCTCGGTATTTTTTTTTTTATATAGACCCCTTTTATCTAAGTTAAGAACTTTTAAATAATCTCGTTTTACACAAAAACATAAATTCCTGTTCAAATTGTTTTAATATGGTATAAAACAAGGTTCCCAGACAGAGACAAATAAGACAATTCTTTGTCTTGTTATTGCCCCTCCTGCTCTGAAGGCAAATAAAACGTTTAGAAGCTGATCATCCCTCAGATGAGCACAACTGCACATTTCCATGCTCACACCACCAGCGACTGCTACCAAATATTTCACATCTAATGGCAAGAGAAACCTTTTGTTTTCGTTGCTTCAGTTGCGTGTGTCAGGGAGTGAATTTAACTACAAGAGGAAGGATGTGTCGCATGCTCTGGATCCCTGAAGCAGCGCTGTCAACTCTTGAGGGTGCTGTTCTCCATCTCAAAGCAGATCTCACCACCAAGAAGCTAAGGGAGGACTGGAGAAGTGCTCGACAATGCTGAACAGCACTGAAAGCACAATAATTGTCACCTGTGCTGGTGCCAGCTAGCAGGGAAGGAAACTGAATAGCAAAACGTAATTGTGGATTATGTTTTTATGGATTATGGAAATATCCACTTTATATAAGTGAATTTTGTGACTGTTAAGAGCTTTCAATTGCACAGGAATGCTGACATCTCTTCATTTCTCCTTGGTTCCCGTGCTGTTCTCAGACCCTTGACTCTCACAGGCTGCAAAGGGGCTCCCTGGCTATGGGATCCAGGCTGGCTTTGCAGGCTGTGTGGGCAGCGCAGTGCTCTGCTTCCTGATCCAACCGTTCAGAACACGTCATGTGCCCCCCCTCGTTAAGAATCAGAAAGCTATTACACATTTATTTTACTACCTTGTTATTCTATTGCTACCAACGACGTCCTGTCTGCACGCAGGAGAGAATGCTGGCACGGCCCAACCTCTCCTCTCTCCCACCCTCAGAAGGGGGGAGGTTGAGAAAATGCCGATGGGGCCAGGGATGGGCGCTAGGGACCCCGCAGCTATCCTGGGGTGACAAGGGGACACTGTCCTCAGCTGGGCATAGTGCTGTGCCCCATGTCTTCAGGGTCTCTATGACCATCTCCTCCACCCCTGCTGTCCTTGTGCTCTACTGACTTCTGGCTCCTTTCCTGAGCCTTCACTACTTTGCAATTACCAAGCCAGCTGGCTGGGAGCATCTTTTCACTTCCATTTGCCTAATTACCGCTCACCTCCACACAACTGGTGCTTATAAGCCCATCAGTTTCCAGCTCGTCACCTGCAATCACGTATGATCAGGCTGTGCAGCTCTAAGTGGTTTATCCATTCACAATTTTTGCATGTTAACAAGCCATTACACACACAGTTCCTCTTTCACTGACCATATTCATAGTGCCCAGAACATTCCAAGTGCTCTTCAGATACAGGATTAAATTCTGTTTCAAAAACAAACACTTGAAATACCACAACAAAAGGATGTGCTCTTCACCTCTCACCATACTGTTTCTTCTGCAGTATTAGGCCACCACCTTTGCCTCAAGACTTCCCCGATCATGTTTACAGTTCTCCTACTGGTATGCACCCATTATCCCATTGGCCTATCCACAAATCATCCCTTCTCTTTCTCTCTAGACTTTTACCTCAGACTAAACAATAACCTCCCTTCTTTCATGCCTGAATTTACTTTCCAGTCTTCTACCTTACCAACTTTGGTGGTTTCTCTCATCATGAATAGCTCACAATCTTTAATTCATTCATGCTTCCATCTCCCTGGGAGGTGAAGCAGTGTCGTTACTCTCTATTTCACAGCTAGGGAGCCGACAGATGGAATGACTTGCTAAGGCCACACAAGAAATAAACAGCAAAGCAGAGAATTTAATCTCTCCAATGTCCTGTGCTAATATCACAACCAATGAGCGTGCAAAAGTTTGACTACTTCTTCCCTACAAATGAAACGCTTCCTTGCTATTTTTATCTTTTTTTTTAAATGGAAAAGTTAAGTTCTATCTTGAAATAAATTTATTCCATTATATAACTGCCAAGATAATGTTGTTCTTTTCTTATTTTTTATGTTATATCCTTAAGTGAGCCTATTGGAAATACAGATTTTTTTTTCTAGACCCTTTCCCTAGTTTATTGAATTGAAGACTCTTACTGATCCGAGTAGGAACTGGTGCAGCCCCTTAGCTGGCATAGAAATTACGCAGCAGAACAATAATAGAACAGAATTTCCTGACTCTCCTAAGAGTAACCACTGTCCAGGGATGAGATTTAAAAGGCAGTTCCCACTGACAACCTGGCGCATGGTGCCCATGTTCCCAGGTGCAGCGCGTTGACCCTGCTGCAGTGACTTCCCTCCAGGCTGACCAAGCAGCATCCTAGGGCAGCACCGGCTCTTCCACAGCCACCGGCAGTGATGGCAGATTTGGACTTCATTCCCTGCAGGGATTCCAAAGGTCACTCGAGAACCTCCAGCAAAAGGACCCGGCACTGCTACCTGCTGAGGTGACACCTACTTGGCTTCCTAAGCCTTTGTAGAAAGAGAGGCTGAACATGGTGCAGCATAAAAATAAGGAGACATCACTCACTGCCGCAGGAGCTTCACAAGACCTTTGCATTTACGTTTTATACTTTAAGTAAAACAAGTCTTTATCTTAAGGGCAGTAAGAGTGAATCACAAACCAGGTGAGTCTAATGATCAGTAGGTGTTCCCTGCAAGGATCACTGTCCCATTAACACCTAGAAACTAAAGCTGGGAGGTTACAAGGACAAAGGGGTTTAGAGGAAACAGGACTTGCTAGCTCAAACTGTGATACTTGAAACAAACTATTCCTCCTGCTTAGGTTTTAAATGCAGCTGACAGTTGAGCTACTGAACGCTTTAAATATATATTATCAGAATTCCTATGAATAAGCCCAGAGGACTGCTTTTGATGGGACCCATCATCTTTGTAATTCGTTTTATGGAAGCATCAAAATGATATTTTGTTTGCAATAATGTTTCAGAAAGCAAAAAAGGCAGCGACAACGCTAGGCAGTTGGCAAGATGGTTTTGTATCTAATCCTCGTAAAGCAAGGCTAAAAAGGCACTGCCCTTCAAGCAGGAGGTAGCAACAACATCAGGAGACTTACATGGCCAGGTAGTTAATAGCGGAGCTCGGTATGATCAAAGCCAGTCATTCAGCAAGAGCCCAGGGCTGAGAGGTTTCTCATTCCACACAAGAACTCCTCACTAACTACTTGTGTTTCTAAGTGAAAAAAATGAACTGGCTACACAACCGGTTTCCCATACTGCAAAAATACCTATTATTTTCCTTCTGCTGCTGTAAGCAAAGATAAGAACTGGTAATAAGTTTCTTTGAGTCTAAATTATTCACCCTGAATAATTCTTGCAGGCCTAAACAATTAAGCTTTATGCTAATTTTATGCAATATCTTAATATCAGCATAAATCCCACATTCCTCAACAAACCCCAACGTTCACAGGGAATATGAGCAGTACAAACCCGTCACATTTATGACATAAACATCGTACATAGAACATAAAGTGAAATTTAGCATGGCAAAGTAAAATGTAATTTTAAAAAAAACCAAACAAACCTTCCTCTATTCTTTAAAAGCAGGTAAAATTTCCAAATTTTCAGAGTTGCACCATCCTATATAGAATTCATGGAAGACATTTTAGTGGTGGGTGCTACAGTACTGGATTTTTTTTATTAAAATGCATGATTTTAAGAGGAAGATGATGATTTAAAACCCTGAATGCCACAGAACCCATAGCACAGGGAGGCAGAATCCTTTTCAATACCGTGTAGGAAAGTATCTGTGGTGGTTGTCTGCAGTCTGACACTCAGCTGTCAAAACAGAGGGACAGAAAAGCGTAACCGCACAGAAACCTGCTGCTCTCAGTCAGAAAGACAATTGTGACAGTCACCACAGCCAATACAGCTGGTATTCAGGTTGGATAGGACAGTACAGCTGATAGTGGGTCAGTATTTTCCATTAAAAAGAGAGCTCTTCCACACCAGCATGAACATTCTGGAGCCTTTCAGGAAGGCTTAGTAGATGGAAGTATTTATATAACTAAGTGCAGGGCTTATGGATCATTTACATTTAACTTAAGTCATCAAGAGATCGTTTGCATCTATGGTAGTGTCCAGTCCACTTGCGAATTAATCTTCTCCCTTATTAATAAACTGAAATAAACATCACTTCCCCAGCTCAGCAGCTCGCTGATAGAAGTCTGAGGCTCCCGTTTCCTTCTCTTTTATGGAAGTGCAAGACACTGTGGGTCCCCTAACACTTGCTGCCCCTTGTACAGACAGCTCTGCCAGCTCANCTCTGCCAGCTCAGCTGCTGATTCCACTGCATATGCAAAACCTGGTGCCTGAATTCTATGAAAAACAACAAAATCCTAAATATCTGTGTCCCTGTGATAAGAAAAGGCTCAGTGTTCAAACTGTGGGAAATGCTGAAGGCAGAGCTCAGATCTTCTGACGGTCTACAGGAAGCCAGACTTTGCTCTCATGCCCCTTGCCTGTTTGTTCAGTGGGCTCAGAGCTATTCAGGGAAATCTCCCTTCCAGCACTGAACTGCTTCTAAGTCCTTGGATCTACATATTTTGGTCAAGGCTAAGGAAAAAAAAAAGTCCATCTGGTTGTAGAGTATCAGAACATGTGACACGCATCAAACTTTAAGACTATTGAAAAATCTTTCCAGAAATCTATTTAAAACCACTCAGAAAGAAACTGCCCAAGGCTTTCCAGTTATTTATGGCACCAGCAAAGCACAACATCCCACCTCAGCTTGTTAGTGGTAAGGTCTCTCATGGTTGGAATTCTCTGGGACTGGCTGCCCGTGTGTGTGTTCCTGCTGGGAGTATCCATGCACCTGGAGGCACCCATCCCGTCTTCATTTAGTTCAGAGGAAGGAAAAGACCAGCACACGTGCTACACTCCTGGGCGAGTCCCTTAGCGTCAAAGGGGCTTTACACAAGAGGAAAAAGAGGACGTGAGGTGAAGGTACAACATCAGCAACGTACCTCGAAGAATTTCATTTCCTGGTAAGCAAAGTCCTTTTCTCCAACTGCCAAACCGCACTTCCACAGGGACTGTGGGTGACTTCAAAGCAACACCTCTACTACCTGGAGGAGGACCTCAAAAACCTGGAGAAATTATTGTGACTTTAACCACATCCCTTGTGTGTTTTGAAGATTTCTATGGTTGTGTACACCTTGGTAAAGTCCTCTTCAGAATGTGTATGTTCAGCAAATATTGGGCATGCGGAGAAAGAGCCTTCAGGGAAGCCACAGAGTCAGTCTCAGTCTCTGCCAAGCGGCTGCTGGCATTGTATCGATTGCCAGAGCACAAACAGCACCAAGTGTCTATGAGAGCAGGTCCAATCTGTTTTGCAGCGTTCTGTGCTCACATCAACTTTTTCCTTTGCACATTTTTTTTGTTCCTATATTTTTGCAGACAGACTGTTCTCCTCAAAGTCACCAAAATCAACTTCATCATAAAATGCTTTACAGCTCATCCAGTCCAACCCTTCCCTGCAGAACAGGGACAACTTTAACTGGCTCAGGTTGCTCAGCGCCCCATCCCACCTGACCTTGAAATGTTTCCAGGATTAGGGCCTCCACTTCCTCCCTGGGCAACCTGTTTGTAACAACTTTGTGACAATACTGCTGATCCCAAATTCTTTTCTTGGGCAAAATTCCTGATATTTTCAGTTGGTGTCTTAATTGTGGAAGAACAACTGACCAACTAAATCACACTTGATGCAGGACAACCCCACACAAGGGCTTAAAAACTCAGAACAAGGAACTTTTCCTGTGTACAGAAATCTGAGAGGTTTTTTTTTAAGGTTAGTGAGGTGCAGAAACATGACCTGAAAGGACTTGCTAGCAA
>WAAB01018983.1:0-54913 GCA_013389865.1 Piaya cayana
TCTATGATTCTATGAATTAAATGTGATTTAAGTTAACTGGGTAAGTATAAGGCATTCCTCAGTCAAAGTGTGGTGAGTCTATTAACACAACTACACCATAATAAATGGTTTAGTCCTGCTGTAACCAAAGAGCAGAAGAAAGGGATTCCGCAAGGGAGGTAAAAGACTGTACCATAGGACTCAAAAAAAGACAGAAATTTATTCTACTGAAAAGTAGTGAGGAGGCAGAGATCCAGAGTCAGAGATCCAAATGTCTCTCTGGAACCAACATGCAGCCAAAGAGAGGAGAAAATACTATAGGGCATTAATATGCTTTTTTCATAATTGTGGAGGTTTGGTAGATTTTAGTTTGTTTTCTTTTTATTTCTAGTGAGGCATAACATCTTTTATATAACAGCCTTACACTGCCCTGTTGGGTTTTGGTTGTTTTCCAGATAACATCATTATAGATCAACCACATACAGCTATGGCTTAATATTTTCAACTCTGCATGTCATATTGGATTCCACAGATTTCCTCAGGAATCATTTTACAACTCCCTTGCTAAACAGGAGACCAGGCAGTGTCCAAGAATATTAATCATTTTAGTCTGAAATACAATCAATCCAACCTTTTAGAGGCAGATGCTTAGCATTAGACTGTAAGAATGAACTATAGATAAACCTCACAAATCTGCAAGAACTTGCCTAGCATCAGTAGCTGAATTTATGAAGCCTTAGGCCACAAGCTGTGAATTTTCACTTACATACATTGAATTTATGTTGAACTTATACACAAAGCAAGGCCTTTTAGCTAGTTCAACCAGAAAAATAAGGAAGCTACAACCAGCAACAAACCTTCAAGATAAGAAAAGAAATGGCCTGCCTAGAGAGAAGGAAAGAACTCGGTGAAGAATGAGAAGACCCCAGCCCATAGAACATTATTGGATCAATTGTTACAAGAGGTGGGAACTGAAATTGTAAGGGTGGTTGGTAAGGGATTTCTTCATTCACAGTTCCTGTCCAGAGGCACCCAGCTTAAGTTGTAACCTGGCACTCTGCCACTAATAAATTAGCCTTAAGTACCTTGTGTCAGAGACACTGTCACAGGAAACCTGGGGTCAAGACAACAAGAGAAACTCAACAGACTGGATAGGAGAGTCAAAAGGGGCACCCATCAGTTCACTGGAGCTTCCTGCTGCATATGGACCTTGGTTCTAGCAGTTCAAGTCTTGCTGGAGTGACTGTGACTCAGTGTGGTGTGTATGCTCTGATGAGATTTTTCCTGTAACAACAGTAGGAGGAATGATTCTCATAGAACCCTTCTTGCAGAACCCTTTCAGAAGGATTTCTATAAGGTGATAAGGGTTTTTTTGAAAACTGTCAGTTAACTAGCATTTAATTCCTTGAATGTGTGTCTGCCTGATTTCATGGCTTTCTAGCTTCTTAACCAAAACATGCTGCAGCATCATGTCAAATGATTTATGCAATTTAAATCTGTTATATCGAAGTTATTACCTTAAAAAAACAAAACCCAAACAAAAGCAGTGAGTAAGTTTGGCCAGATCCATTACCTATAATATAATACAACATTTCTGTAAAAGAGCAACCAGAACAATTGCTCAAGCCAAGAGTGGTAATAAATGGGGAAAAGATTACTAGAGAAAGCAATGCCAATCTTGTGCATACAAGATGAGAAAAAGGCCTGAAGCCCTCAGAAAATGAGAAAAAATTATTGAATTCCAACCTTCTTTGCATTACTGATAATTCTATAATTTCCCTGCATTAATGCATTAAGATTCTTTTCTTCCCAATATACACACTCTTTATAACAACCCCCCAAAATGGTGTGTCACATTGTTTATATCTTTGTTCTCAGGTTTGCTGACCATAAAATGTTCTTTTCATCATTCCATTTCCTTGAGGAGTTTTATGACAATTTTATGCTTTTATTTACTTCCACCATTCTCTTTTTCTATATGCTGTACTGGGTGTGGTGGAGTGGCTGGCCACCTGCTTGTGCATTTCCTGTATGTCAGACCTGATCATTTGACCCAGTAGAGCTCTCTTTCTCAATGATGTGATTATACTTCTTCAGGGTGCTCAGAAAACTATCATACGCCTGAATTATTGGATTTTTTTTCTCCTAAATTGCTTTCTCTTGGATCATTTTTCTCATATTTGATTTCCATTTTGTGATACCAGACCTTCTGCAACCATTCCATATGTCTGTTAGCAGTCTGGACTTTACCCGTTCATACCATATGTAGCTACACCACAACCACTCACACTTACCCAACCACCAACTTTGGCTCTGTAATATGTTCCTTTTTCCCCTGATCAAAACAAGGTCTGAAATAGAATCTCTAGTCCATTTCCAGTTAGGAAATATTTAGGCAGTCCAAAGATGATTCAATGATAAAGTCATCTAAGTATGTGACCTAGTACATCACACTCAAATTGAAGTTCTCACTCCTGCCATGTAGGTTTATTTCTAGCACAAACACTGAAGCAATTGACCACATTGCTTTTAACGGGTATCATTGGCACATCAGTCTGTCCTTGAACTGCTAAAACAATGGTTCATAATATAGCATTCACTAATCCTTCTTCTGGAATTGCTGAACTATTGCAATTGAAAAATCTCCATGTTTTAAAAAAGTGTGAAAAAAACCAGTCTTAAAACCCCAACATTTTGATAATTTTATGAACAATTAGAAGTACTATAACTGGAAATACAGAAATGGAAATACATGTAACCACAGTCCTCTGTGTGTATGTGTACATATTTCTCAACTATACGCATGTGTGCATATATATACATACATGCATGTAACTCTGAAACACATTAATATCAGTTACAGTGGCATATTGTTTGCTCCAAGTAAACTAACTAAGTAGGTTGATAAGGATTTCAAGTCTCCTTGTGATAAACTTACAAAGGTGTTTCTCATGCTAATTTTTCTCAGAGGCAGACCTTGGTCACAGCTGAGCACATGGGGCAATCCTCTGCACCCTACTTGATGATAAGTGGGACTCTCGAGATTAAAAGAATGGAATTACAACAATACTTACTTGTGTCCCTGATATATTTGAAGCTAGAAATAAAAATGTACCAGTAGGGCAGCTCAGTGGAAGGTGGGGAAAAATTCTGGAAACAGATAACATTCTCAGTTGCTGAGGCCTGTTCTGTACTTAAGCCCTGTTAATCCCTTCAAAAAGACAACTGCAAATACATACATACTGATATGTATATGAGTACATAGAAAGTGAGGAGGGGATGACGTGTAGAAACCCCTAGGAACAGCCAGAATTGAAAAATGAACAGGAAAAACAAGCTTTGCTGGAATCAGTCCTAAATGTGCTGTTTTAACAGCATTAGTTGCACTTTGCTCACCCAAATATGCAGCCCTCCGGATATCGCTATGGATGGACAAGAGGGAGGGGGACCCCAAAAACTGTAGTTTCAGCAGGCAGGTTGGCCTGCTTCATGAAGTAAAAAAATCATCACTGTATTAGAAGCTGCAACAGGCTGCAGACAGTCAAAGGCTAGAGGAGCCATCTCTCCTAGGTCATTCTGCCAACAAGAGCCAGGGTCTGACATCACCTCAGATCCTGGGTTCAGTTTTGGGCTCCTCAGGGCAAGAAAGACTTTGAGGGCCTGGAGTGTGTCCAGAGAAGGGGAGTGGAGCTGGAGAAGGGTTTAGAGCACAAAACTTGTGAGGAGTGGCTGAGGGAGCTGTGGTGGTTTAATCTGAACAAAAAGGGAGAGAGGAGATCTTACTACTCTACAACTCCCTGAAAGGAGGTTGTGGTGAGGTGGTGGTTGGTCTCTTCTCCCTGGTAGCCAGTGAGGGAATAAGGGGAAAAGGCCTCAAGTTGTACCAGGGGAGATTTAGGTTGGATGGCAGGAGGAATTTCTTTACTGGAAGGGTTGTCAAGCCTTGGAAGAGGCTGCCCAGGGAGGAGGTTGAGTCACCATCCCTGGAGGTGTTTAGAAGAAGAGTAGATGTTGTACTTGGGGACATGGTGGTGACTNAGCCATCCATTAGTGCATCAGGTTGCTTTCTGGTCTCAGCAAGTGCAGTGCTACCTTCCTCATTGCCATCATTAAACTGCTTGTTATTCTCATAACAGGACCTTCTTATGCCTTTTAGCTTCTGCTTCTCTCTTTCATCCTACGTCATCTCCCTGTCTTGCCTTCCAAGGTTTACCTGTCATTTCTCATGCAGTATTAAAAGCTCAACTTTACTTTCCAAACAGTCATGTTGCTCACCCCTGCTGCTATTAGCCCCTGCTAACAAACAAATAGCTTCTGCTTTCTCCTCTGCTGCCCTGCTTCTTAAAAAAGGTTTCTGAAGCACCTACAGAGCTATTACATTTTTCACTTAAAATCACTCCTTAGGATCCTTTTCAGCAAGGCCAACACCAGTTACACTGCCAGTGTGCTAAAACTGTTACCAACTAGCCCACAAAAGGAAAGCCAGTTTGGGGATGAAAAGAACAAAAATGAAGAGGAAAAAAAGGAGTACATGGGAAAAGGCTGCATAGAGTCTGGCAGAAAAACTCCCAGAGAGGAAGGGAGCAGCAATCTGAGCAAAACTGGAGGAGCTGGGGCCATGGGAAATAGAAAGGCTGCATAGACTGCTCAGACAGTGCTGTGGGAAAAAGAGGTTGAGAATGGAAGTGGAATAGATGCAGATTATAATTCAGTGAAGTAAAGATGGAGAAGAACAAATTCAACAAAATTAGTATAGAAATGAATATGCAGAGCTATCCAATAAATTGTGACAGACGTTTAAAGAGATTAAATGCACTGCAGTCCCTCACACAGTGGAACCTAAACCTTTATGTGTGATCAACCTTGTCGCTGTTCTTCCATTTCAGAGTACTTAACATTACCGTACACTTCTAAGTTCAAAAGAGTCTTACTGATTCAGTTACAGCTATGAATTCTCAAAAGATCTGCAAATCTGTTTTCCAAAGCCTGCTCAAGCACCCAGAAAATGGAGAATCATAGAATAACCAGGTTGGAAGAGACCCACCAGATCATCAAGTCCAACCATTCCTATCAAACACTAAGCCATGCCCCTTAGCACCTCATCCACCCGTCCCTTAAGCACCTCCAGAGAAGGTGACTCAACCACCTCCCTGGGCAGCCTGTGCCAGTGCCCAGTGACTCTTTCTGTGAAAACTTTTTTCCTAATGTCCAGCCTAAATCTCCCCAGGCAGAGCTTGAGGCCATTTCCTCTTGTCCTGTCCCCTGTCACTTGGGAGAAGAGACCATCACCCTCCTCTCTAAAACCTACCCTCTGGTAGTTATAGAGAGCAATGAGGTCTCCCCTCGGCCTCCTCTTCTCCAGGTTAAACACCCCCAGCTCTCTCAGCCATTCCTCATAAGACCTGTTCTTCAACCCCTTCACCAGAATGGACACTCAATGAGAGTTTCTGAAAAGGTGAGGATCCCACATCACATTCAATTAATGTGGCAGACAAACAAACCAAACTCTAATACTAAAACTACTTGCCTGTTTCACTGCACAGCTTCCCTCATCTGCTGTAGATAATGGGGATCCTACTGCACTGCCCTAGGGCATCTCAAGAGCTCATCCATTCTGTGAACTGAATGTGTCAAGTTATGCGTAATATCTTGTTTCTTTAAACACCACATTCCAAAAGACTTCCGAAAAATGTATTCTTGTGTCATCATAGTAACATGCACAAAAATCATTGTCAATAGTGAATAGTTTAGTACCCTTGACCAATCTTATGATACTCAGTTTAATGGAATAACTGCTAGTGGAAGCAGTTTGCCATCTTCTGAATGAGCCTGGCATTAATAATGACAAGATCCAAGCTTGTCAGACTTACTACTGACAGCAACAAAATGGCAAGACTCAGTCATGCAAGATGCCATTCCTAGTACTGAAGAATAGCCCTTGGCACAGCTTGTCCCTGCTTACCCTGCTCCCACCATCTTGCCCTGGCTTTTTCACACCAGCAACCCCCAAATCCACCTCCTTGCACCCCACTCCCCAGCAACTCTCTAACACTGAATTCCTCTCCTGCTGGACAGAAATTTGCATTGGCACCAGTGCTTTTCCCTCAGACCCTGCCCCAGTTGTGACCCTTTTTTCCACAGTCCCTGCTTTCACCCCTCAGACAAATTTTCATAGAATCATAGAATCACCAGCTTGGAAGAGACCCACCGGATCATCAAGTCCAACCATTCCTATCAAACATTAAACCATGCCCCTCAGCACCTCCTCCACCCATGCCTTAAACACCTCCAGGGAAGGCAACTCAACCACCTCCCTGGGCAACCTGTTCCAGTGCCCAATGACCTTTTCTATGAAATTTTTTTCCCTAATGTCCAGCCTAAACCTCCCCTGGTGGAGGTTGAGGCTTAGCCTCCAGCAAATCCTCACCTCCAAAAGCCATCCTCTGTCCCCAGTCAGCTTGCCCAGCACATACTGTTTTCCAGCTTCCTAAATGCCCATTAGATCTCACCCAGATTCTGCTGTTCAATCTTCCTCATGCACAAGCCAGCTCGTTGCTGACTCCCACTGCCAAACTCCTCCTTCGGTCTCCTCAGTCAGCCTCACAGCCCCCCATACCAACAACATTTCCGAGCTCAGCTCATCAGATCTGTCTCTTCTTATTCTTCCAAGACTCCCACGCAGCCCCACTGCTTCTCGCTCTCAGCTCTGTACTGAACTAGTCCCAGCTCTGCACTTCAGCTCCTCTAGCTATTTTAGTATCTCCCAAACTACACTGACACATTTTCCTTGCCCTCCCACGTCAATTTTCATACTGCTTATCAATGTGTTGTTTCTTCCTGCTGATTTCATTCTTTGAATCTATTCTGCCAGTGATCCTCAGCACTTTCCCCAAAAAACATTTGCTCAAGCTTGCCTTGTTATTTAAAATGGGTGATTTAGGCCCCCATGTCACCTCAGTCCAGCAGATGTTCCATTGGAAACGTACAGGAGAAACCCCCTTAACCTCCTTTTTCAAGTGTTTTTTCTAAAGCCTGTAAAGTACCTGAATGTCTTAGAGGAAAGGTCACCAGAACTATATAAGGGGAGAAAAAAGTACAGTTTCCAAAACACACTTTATTAAAAGCTGTAAACTATTTTTCCTTGAAGGTTTTTACAAGTTATCCTGAGGCAGATATCCAGCATGGAAAAATTCTGCTTTAACACCTGAAATTTGACAGATCCTATGCAGCTGCAAACTATATTGAAATGAGAAAAGTCAATGAGCATGTTATCCTTAACAAAGCCAGGAAGTAAATGAAAGTTTCTGTCTCTTCATTTCAGGCACCAGAGTCCTTGCAGCATCAACTCTCAGCTGTATGTTAACATATAAGAACTCTTCTGTTCTTAACTGAGGAGAGTTACTGCAATGAAAAACACACTGCCAAAAAAATCTTCTGTAGATTCACTTCTTCATGAAGTGTGACCTCAAAAGCTAAATAATGCCTTGGTTTTGTGGCATATATAAACGAAAATAATTCTTAAAAAAGCAAAAACAAAGCAAACCCAAACAATTCTGTGACAAAGAAGTCTATCTTTGTGGAGTTTTGACTACATTCTAAAAATCAGAGTAATGTGAAAAGTAAGTTACTAGCAATCTGATTTTACTTACCAATCAGACAACCTCAGTGGAGATTTCCCATTTTTCAGTGTTATGGTAAATAGAAAACAAAGACTCAGACAAAGAAAGATCAGTACAAAGAGACATTTACTTTAATTTTTTTTGCCTAGATCTGCAAAGGAAATTGGGAAGAGGTTTTTGTCTTCTCCTTACCTCAACTTCAAGGGCAGGTAAGGTATTTCTGCATCCACACAGATGCTTTCTCAGGAGCGTATCTGAAATAGTCTGTATATGTAGTATTTGTCTTTATTTTAATTGTATGCCCAGCTAAAAGATGCAAGTGTTTCCCTGCAAATGTTTAGGTGAGCATCTCCAGTTGCACATAACAAAGCAATGTGCTATGTCTGCCTCTGGGTATAACGAGAAGCATTTAACCACTCCTTGCTTATGATCTACAGCAGCTGCCAAAGCCTGTCAATTGCTTCCACAGCAGCCTGCCAAGAGGCTGCCTGCTAAAGCAACCAAGGAGGAGGATGTTTCGGAATATGAGGGTAAAGGTAATTTGGTTGAAAGCCACTGCAATATGATAATGTATATAATTTTTAGACAAGGAATAAAAGGAAGGATCAATTCAAATCCAATGGACTCTGTACAAGAAAACTCCAATAAACCCTGGGAAACATGGCTAAAGCAGAAGGAATTCAGTAGAGTTGGCAGTTCCTTAAAGAAATGATGTTTAGGGCACAAACACAAACAATCTCACACAGTGGGAGGATAGGAAGTATGGTCAGAGATCAGCTTGGCTAAGCAACACAGTCTTCAATGACCTGAAACACAAGAAGGAAATGTACAGAAAATGGAAACCAGGTCAAACTCCTAAGAACAAGTATGAAAGAATAGCATGAGATGTTGAAACAAAGTCAGAAGGCATAAGGTGCAAATTTAACTGCAAAAAGCAATGGGCATAAGGGATAGCAAGAAGACAAATTCAGAAGAAAAGGAAAAAGGTAGTGATAGCTCATTTACAGAAGGCTGAACTACATTTTCCATCATTCTTCAAAAAGGAGCTATGTATAATTATGTGACTAATAACTAAACTCAGGAAGAGAGAATCCATCCAAAAAAGGGAAAAAAATAGATCTGAGAGTAACTTGGAAATACTGCAGTCCACCTCATCCTCAAGTATGCCCGCACAGCATGTCTACAGAAGAGTTCTCTATTGGTCATTGACTGTACTAGGTCTCCCTTGACTATGATAGGAACTTACACCTCTGCACAGATGTAGAGAGCTACTGTCTAGGCAGCTAAAGTTAGGTTAAATAAGTCCTATTCATAGTGACAGTTGAGCCCAAGAGACTGCACATGAAGATACCTTGAGAATAGAGTGAAGCAAGCTCGAAGCCTCTAGCTTCCTCTGACAACTCTTAGAATTGTGCAAGAAGCATGTGAATAGGTGAACACAGTGCTCATCTTTAAAATGTCAAGAAATAAAGAAGAGACCAATTCTGGAAAAATACTAGAATAAATGAAAAAAATATTAATAGAAGGTCAGAGATAGTTTAAAAAGTTAACATGTGAAAAATATAAAGCAATGCAATTTCTGTAACAGGACAACAAGGCACATAGAGAAGCAGTAGGTCAAGGAATGTGTTTTAATTTTAACAATGTTATTAACATTAACTCAACATTTTCAAAAGTAAATTAAAGTGAAACTACTTCAGGGAGAATGCAAAACTGCCTGAGGGAAAAGCCCAAACCACAGAGTTTAATATTAGTTTTTGTTCACATGCTATCAAACTCAAGAGATATAATCAGTGAGATTCTAGCTCAGTCTGTTCTAGGCCAGGTAGTGGTCCAAGTTACTAATAATGTGGATAAAGGAACAATCCTCCAACCTTGAAGATAATAAGCTCAAATGAAGAGCAAACACACTGCAAAATACATTAAATTCAGAATGCTCTTTACAGATAAGAGAAATTATGTGAAGGAGAAAACACATTGCAATGCAATCGTGTTCACAGATCTGAGGTTCTAAGGGGGAATAATAGTTTGTAAGGACATAGGATTGCCAATGACCAATTAGGGAGTCATTCTGCCAAAAAGGGCTAAGATGGATAGCAGTCAGTCAGAAGCTATACATCAATAAGTAGTGTTACACCATGTACAAGAATGCAAATTGCATATTAGGAAGATAAACTGTTTTGTTTGTACAATAATGCATACATTAATACCTCCACTTATATTTCTGGCCAGTGCAGCAACCAGTGACACTGTCCTGTTCAAGCAAAACTGTTCAGAGAGAAGGCAGACCAACTGGAAAGAATCCAGAGAAAAGCAGAGAAAACAGTCAGTATTCTGGCAAGAAAAAAAAAGACAGACAGAAAGAAAGACAGAAAGAATCAAGGTTTCTCAGTCTAAAGAAGAGAAGGTCAAATGAACACATGAAAAATTATTATCTACATATGTTACCTGTAAAGTGGTAAAGAGAGATCGAATTTTTTTCTTCTGCAGTGAATATAAAGTGATGGGTTTAAATTATGACACTGTAGTTCCTTATGTCTTAAGAAATATTATTAACAATAAAGATAATTTTAATATTTTTTTTTCATTTCCATGGTACAGTTCATTCTCTCTTGGAATTCCAGAATGCACAAAATGAGATCTTGAGGTCTCTTTCAGTGTCTTTTTTGGTTGAGTCTAGTTTTCATCCTGTTGTATAATTTAGAAGCCCTATCTTACTTCTCTACAGAAACTACATTTATCAAAATTTTCATACTAAATTATACCATGTCAGATTGCTATTTCAATATAGTGACTCAGAACTAGTGAAGCCACTACAGGGCTTACCACTGCTCACATTGGCATGATGCCACTTTTTTTTCTACTCTATATGCTTTTAGCTCTCATAAGAATTGTGAAGAGTTGTGGTAAAAGGAATGCTGTCTTCCGGAAATTAGTGTATCTGGTATTTTATGGTTGTGCACTTATTACCAAAGGTCAGAAATGTGCCTGTCTTTTTCTTCGGGTTTCCTAATAGAGTGTGCTAGAAAAGTATTCTTATCTGCCAATTCTGCCCTTTTGTTAGTTACTCAACAAATTGCCAAGACATGGAGCTCATTTGCCTCAGCGAGTGCTTATTTTGATAAGAGATGGGAGAGGACTAAACTAAGTGAAGTGAGACATAGGCAGAAAATATGGAGACAAACTTTGTTAGAGGGCTGCATAATCAGGTTGCTTTATCTCAGAATTTTCTCATGCGACTGTTATTTGTATTAATCAAACTTCAAGATCATACGAACTTCATGAAGTATCCTCAAAGGGCAGAAAAGGTTAAAATCCTTTTGCTTGCCTTCCACCAAAGATCCAATTTTGTCAATGCATGGACATTTTTGGCAAAAGAACTTTATCATATGTATGATTAGGTGAAAGAAAGTCTCACAGAGGGGCATTTGTTGTACTAATACAGTACAAGAGTTCCCAAGGCCTGACTCCATTGCCAGCAAACACCAGTGTTGGCCATCACCTGTACTGCCTCTGCAATTGACTTATGTAGACATGTTCAGGTGATTTTGTACAGAAAAAAACTACTCCTTAAAGCAAGCTTAATCTTGCAGAAAAAAATATTATAAACTATTTGAACCAGAAAAAAACATTTGATACTAGTTCCTGGTCTTCTGAATTTCTATTGAATGCTGCATTTGTCTAAAATACACAAGATAATCTGTTTCTGAGGCATACTTTTTAAACTCAGGGTAATGTACAACTAGCATGAAATTCACACTTACCTCATAGAGAATACTACTGGAATGGTACAACAAATATTGTTTTCACAAATTTACTGTCCTACAATTTTTCTCTGGGTAAACTCTTCAGACTTGGCTGCAGAAAAATTTTTGGTGAGGGCTTGGTATTTTACCTCAAATACAGCTGAGAGGAAAGCTGTCCAAAGAACAAAAACTAAAGCATTCCTTTATTTTATCAGAGTATAAAAATTTTGTAAAAGCAAGGAATAGGCTTACACTTAAGGGCAATGTCTGTCTTCCTACCTGAGCATAGACCTTTCAGCTATAACCACATCCATCTAAACCCACAATGCGATATCAGAGACTGAGCCCCAAAGGTAAATGCCAATAGCTGTGGTCCTGAGCCTGTGTCCCAGTGAAATTAAATGGAAGATGTAATAATTGTTTGATAACGTCAGAAGTCCCAAGGTCCAAGTTCCAGAACAAGAAGCAATAGCTATTATGAGGGGAAATCCTGGTCCTTTGAGGATAAAAGATGCCAACAATATTTTTAGATCATAGAACCATAGACTCATAGAATGATAGAATAATTTGGGTTGGAAGGGACCTTAAAGGTCATCTAGTTTCAACCCCCTGCCATGGACAGGGACACCTCCCACTAGATAGATGTGAGATAGATTTTTGTGACACTCTGGAATCATTTTATACCATATCAGTATTCTTATCAGGTTGCAAACATAAGACATGTTAATTTAAACCAATTTAATTAGTAGCAACACTGTCTAAAACTAAGTAACAAGATAAATCGCAGCTTTCCCACAACTTCTACACCTCCAAAAAGTGAAGAAGCAATAGCAGCATCTGGATTTAGGATACAAATGTAGCCTTGGGAAAGTATATCTGCATGAAGCCCAGCAATAATACCCTTTGGAAAGATCATTATTTTTAAAATTATTGAATCCTCACTGTATTTCTTTTCCCCTCCAGATTCTAGTTCAACCTGAATATATTAATACAAAGAAAACAGGGCTTTTAATACTCCCTTTTACAGTTATTTAAGAAACAGGATATGGTATCATGTTGTATAATCATAATACAGGTTGTACAAATTTGAGTAGCCATACATATGCCCAGGGCTCACTCACCATAGCAGAATGAGGAAAGTCTGTATGAATGAGAGAGGAAGACGACAGGAGAACTTTGTACAGTCACAATTAAATGACACTATCAGAGGTATCTCTTCTTTCATCCATAGAATACAGGGATGATTAAATGTATAAAGCATGCCTTTGTTTTACATTTACATACTTACTCAGAAAATCTGCCAATGAAGTTGACAAGAATTTCTAACTAGTGAAGCACTCCTAGTATATGTGAAGACTGAAGGGAAAAACCCAAGGTGATGCTTCATTTCAATTTTATTTGTTTCAATTTAGAACTTTTAGTATCCTTACAGACAGAGAAATTTAAAAAAGATTAAAGCATAGTGTGGAATACAAATAGAAACTAGTAATTAATTTGTACTCTCAATAAGCCCTGGGAATCCCCATTCAAATGCTGCAAGAGCTGAAAAATGAAGGTAGCTTACTACTATTAAAACAATGTTGTAGGACTGATCTTCCAGGTAAAAATGCTCAGAAGTTTAGAAGCTTTGATGTGGAAAGATTAACAAAGCAGCTTCAGGTTTTGACACATAAGTATGCAAAACAAAAGGGTATTCTGGAAATAAACTTGATAATGAAATGACAGTAGAAGAAACTTGTGTACACCTTTGTATCCTCTGTATGTTTTTGTGAATAAGAATCTTTGCACTATCATATAAATAGTATTATGACATCACATAGAGAGCTAAAAGCATTTCAAGGTGAAAAGGCGTAAATTCTTGTGCCTTATGAGGATTTTCTAGGTCTATGCAGCTAGAAGTTTTTGATATCAAAAAAGAAACTGAAGGTATTAAGTAAGCTTGTGCCTTGGTTTTTAACCAAAACAGACAGAGAAAAAATACAGAAAGCACAGAATGCTAAAATTGTCTATAAATAATATCAACATTTCTTTTTCATACTAGTACTTTAAATCTATTGACTACAAGATTTAACATTTTATCTAATTTATGCATATCCTTTACATTGATCTTTACATACAATATTTCTGAGATAACAGAAATTGGATATCTAGCTAAAATTTTGTATATTTATTATTTTCTTTAATTGTATTTAAGGTAATGAAAAAAACAAACACAGTAAACCAGGTCAAGGCATTAACAGCTGCAAAATTATTTCTGCATCTGAAGAGTTCAGTTGAAAAGCCATCTGCCTTTGACATCACTAACCCTGAAGTCAGAACTCGGTATCCTCTAAAGCACAGAGAATGCAAACATTTTGATTTCCTAGCAAAACACCTACAAGAAAAAAAAAATCATACCAACATTCTGAGAGAAACGGTGGGAAAAAAAAGAAGAGAAAATACCTCTACAGCATTTTCTGCTTCTGGAGCTCCTGTCTGGATACAGCTCTACACAACTCTGGCTCCAGTTAGCTTTCTGTTTACTTAATGCCTTTGCTCAAATAAAAAAGAAGGTGTATCCTTGAATACCATTAGTACAGCACAACTCATTGTGATCTTTCTTCAGCAGGAGTTCGATTTTTTTCTTAGCAATACCAGACCATAGGAAGAAAAAATGGAAGAAAATATTTGGGCTGAGTGGCCTTTACCTTAATTTTTAGCTTTTCCTTTGATTTTAAACATTTTCCTTCATCCATGCTTTATTCCTGTACCATGCAACCTGTCGACTTCTACTTCAAAAAGGTTCCAATTCAAAGCTCACAGAAGTCCAAGATGTTTCAGACACTGATGACAAATACACTGATTTTTACCTATTTTGGAGTGGCTTGCTATCATTTCTAGCTTGCAGGTGCCACGAGCTGTTTAGTGCCCTAAGGGTGGACAGAAGTACATATTTGAAATATTGAAAGGGACTATGTATGAAAGCGTGAGTCGGATTCATCATGAGATTCACATTTACAGAAGGAGAGAGGAATCCATGAAGGCAGAAATAGGAGTTCAATACCTTAATATTATGACTTTAGAAATCCTTTTCCAGTATCTGTCCTTAACTTTCTCATATCTCACTGATGATTTTATGTCAAGCAACATTTTTTCATAAGTAAATAGAAAATGGGCCTGTCCTACCATAGCACCCTGTGTACTATGACTGCACTTTTGTCAGGAGTAGGAAAGGGATTGTATGAGGAAAGCTGGACTTAGTAAACCTGATGTCACCTGCTGGCATTAGCAGCAAATTGAGCTCACAAAAGCTCTAGGTCTGATTCTGGACATGGTAGCACCCTCCAGTTCTGCATGAGCAGCCCTGCCTAGGGTTGTATTTTAGTTCATTTCACACCTTCACACTCAAAACTGAGATTCTGCTATAGAGACAGACATTTAGTTTGGGAGATGAAAATCAGACCACATCACTAGACCACACTGACAGCCTAAATGTCATCTGTGAACTGGTACTCCCCTGTCCACTGAGAAGAGCATGACCCTAAGAACAAAGTCTGCAGTATGAACCTGATGTATTCGATTCCTGTAAAGTGTAAGAGTGGTGTGGTTTCTATTAGAAAATGCAAAAGTACAAGTGTTTTTCTTAATAAATTTGCCAATTTTATGCATTCTGCAGGAATAGCACTTTGTTAACTCCTGTCCATTTAAACAAAACAGAAGTTCACTGGAAGTTGCTCCCCAATAATTTTTTTTTTTGTCATCTGTGACTCAGTCATCCTGGATGAAAGATGGTTGTTGACTGGTTTTGCCAATCACAATTTAATAAGCTTTTAAGATTGAATAACTTCCAGGTAATCTTTGTACAGCATGTTGATGGGCAGAGCAATGCCTTATCAGCTAAAATAAGAATTAAATATAAATCTTTAAAACTTAAACTACCTACAAAACCAGCTGTGACAACAGTATTACCTACAGGCAACAATCATCACTTAGGATTGTTTTTCAGACAGCAATGCCTAGAGAAGAATCAGAAGGGGTTTTTTATCTGCATCTATAACACATAATGACAATCCGCATCTAGGAGGTCTGAATTACAAAGGATAGAACAAACTGATCCTGATAGAACGTGTTTATTGTTAGGGAGCCTAAATAGAAGCCTCCAACATATCACAATAAATGGCTTTGGTATGGGAGAAATCAGGAGTTATTTTCTTCCTTCATCTTACTCTCATGTTTTCTTTCAAAGCATGGAGATACATATTTATGGTACAGAAAAGGCGTTAGCAGATAACAAAAGGATGTCAACGTGTAACATCCATATGTTTGCAGATATAAGAGAGATCAGCAAATGCTGATGTTATTACAGAATAATATAGTGCAAACTGAAGAGAACTTTCAATCTCAGTCTTTGAAAAAAATTAACTGTTTTCTCTAGTGGAGCTTTTCCTATTCACTTCCATTTCTACCTGTGGTGGAAAAAGGAAAAGGTATAGCAATGGAAAGAGGTGCCCATGTTTCCAATTGTGATGCCCTGTATTACAGCATCCCTCAGCTCTAGCAAAGCTGGGAATTCTTGCTTGCCATACATACAATTCTTGAAGACATTAGTTGAAAATCTCCACAATTTAAGAGACTTTACCTATGCAGAGCAATATAAAGCATACAAATATAGATGTATTTTCATAAAGCCCTGTTTCTGGAACAAAATTGATACCTTCCTGGTTCACATCACAGAAGTATGAGAGCTTCTTAGTGAAATGACTGAGAGCTTTAATATGGGGAAAAAAAGTCCTAGATCTAAGGGGGCAAGAGAGTCTGTCTTGCAGAATTCATATCTGCTTTAGTTATTGCTTGAAACTGCTACACAGATTTGGGCTAAAACACAATTTAAAAAAAAAAAAAAAAGCATGCAACCTTGATTACAATTAGGTTAGTTATAAGAAGTCCACCCTAGAATCAAAGAATCGTTAAGGTTGGAAAAGAACTCTAAGATCCAATCGTCAGCCCAACACCACTATGCCTCCTAAATCATGTCCTTAAATGCCACATCTACATGCTTTTGGAACACCACCATGGATGGTGACTCCATCACTTCCCTGGGAAATCTGTTCCAGTGCTTCAGCACTTTCAGTGAATAAATTTTTACTAATATCCAATCTAAACCTCCCCTGGTGCAACTTGAGGCCATTCACTCTCATCCTGTCACTTATCACTTAGAAGAGACCAACACCCAGCTCACTACAACTTCCTCTCAGGTAGTTGTAAAGAGTGATAAGGTCTCTCCTTAGCCTCTTATTTGCCAAATTAAACAATCCTCATTCCCTCAGCTGCTCCTCATAAGACTTGTTCTCCAGACCTTTCACCAGCTTAATTTCCCTTCTCTGGACACACCTCAATGCCTTTCTTGCAGTGAGGTGCCAAAACTGAACACAGGATTCAAAGATGCTGCTTCACCAGTGCCAAGTACAAGGGGACGATCACTTCTCTAGTCTTGCTGGCCACACTATTTGTGATACAAGCCAGGACGCTTTTGGCTTTTTCAGTCACCAGGGTACACTGCTGGCTTGTATTCATCTGGCTGTTGACCAACCCTCTCAGATCCTTTTCTGCCAGGCAGCTTTCCAGCCACTCTTGCCCCAAGTCTGTAGAATTGCATGGGGTTGTTGTGGCCTAAGTTCAGGATCTGGCACTTGGCCTTGTTGAACCTCATACAACTGACCTCAGCCCATCAATCCAGTCTGACCTGATCCCTCTGTAGATCACTCTCAAGCAGATCAATGCTTCCACCCAGTGTGATGTCATCTACTAACTTACTGAAGATGCACTCAACTCCCTCATCCAGATCATCAATAAAGATATTAAACAAGACTGGCCCCAACACTGAGCCCTGAGAACACCACTTCTGATAAACTGCCAACTGGATTTAGCTCCATTCACCACACGCCTCTAGGCTCAACCATGCAGTCTTTTTTTTACCCAGTGAAGAGTATGCCTAAGCCATGAGCCATCAGCTTCTTTAGGAGAATGCTGTGGGTGACAGTGTCAAAGGCGTTACTACAGTCCAAGGAAATAACATCCACAGCCTTTCCCTCACCCACTAGACAGGTCATCTGGTCATCGGAGATCAGGTTAGTTAAGCAGGACCTGCCTTTCATGAGCCCATGCTGGCTGGGCCTGACCACCTGGTTAACTTGCACATGCCTGGTGAGCATACTCAAGGTGAACTACTCCATAATCTTTCCTGGTACCAAGGCCAGGTTGACCTCAGTTCTTCTGTCTTAACTCACCACTGCTTGTGTCTTTCCTAATGAAAACGTTCACCTTTTTCCTAGCCTGAATTCACCTAAACTCAGTCACCAGCTCCAGAATCTTGTTAAACATTTCTCCAGCCAGTATGAAGAGACTTCTTCCATCTAGTTTGGGATCACAAAATGAGACAAAGACAGGAATAAAAACAAGCCAAGAGCAGCTGGTGACTTTGATATGTACTCATCATAGACACATTTCAGATATTGTTGTTATCCTTATGACCCTCCCCAGCCCTCAATTTTGTCTGTAAAGTGCAAATGGAAGTACCAGAGCTGGTGCAAGGAATGAACACTTATCAGTAACACAGAGAAAACATTCAGCTTCATTAAGTTGGTGTTTTTGAAGTACAGTATTTTCTCAAAATGTAACACAGGAGCCTAGAGGGCTGGCATCCTGCTCTCTGGTCATATGGTGGGTTGTAGTGGGCATTAGTTGTTACTATCTTATCCTTTATCTTCTAAAACAGTGACCTGAAACACAATACACTGATCTTGCTTTGGAAATATTAAATAAATTCTATTTTTATTTGCAAAAAAAAGGGTAACAAGTAAAAATCAAACTTGCATATTTTCAATCCGAACAACTAAATTTGGGAAAGATTGTAAATAGCAAACTCTTGCAATGGAAAAAAAAATTATACAACTTTAAATGTAGGAGTAACTGTATATGGCACCCTTTATCTCCATATCTGTATAAAAATGAACATATATACTCACATGATAGTTCAGAAGCATAATAATATCAGTTACACAGAAACTGGTGTAATATTTAACCCAAGTAAACTAACAAAAATGGGTGATAGGTATGTAAATCTCCGGAAGATAAATTTGTAAGTGCAAGTGTCTCAAACAAACATTTTGCAAGGAGAAATCTTGGTCACAGTCAAACAGGTGATCTTCACAACTTTATCTGGGATAAGATTTTCCACATAAAAAAATAAAATGACAATAATATCTGTATGTGTTACTGATACTTTTGAGTGGTGAGACAAATAGATGAAATGACAGGGTTATTTAATAAAAGGTCAGCAAGACCTCTGGAAGCAGATAGCAGGATTAGAGACTGGGCTCTGCGTAAATCTCTGGATGGTTGTTTTGCCATTTAAAATTTGATTATTTAAATAACCAATGAAGCTTGCTTTGGCTATTTTATAATCAAATTCTTTCAGAAGTCTTAAAAAAAACCCAGACCATACAAAACTGATGATGCTGTGGTCTGGGTCAGGAAGAGGTACTTTTTCTCTCCCTACAGGGCAACAAGGGAAAGTAATGTACACTCGCTACACATGAAAACGCAATATAAAAAGGAAAAGAGGCTACTCAGAGAAACCTCCACAGTCCCTCAGTTAATATGGCTAAAAAAAATACACCCTGTAATTAGGTTGTTCCCTTTCGCACATCAGTTATTAGCACTCCCTTTTCAGGTCTTAGTAAACACAGTCTCACTCTGTTATAAACACAAATTCAATAGTCTGCCATGTCCCATCCCCTCTCTACATCTCCTTTCCATCCCACATTTTGATCACAGCACACATTAACCGCTTGTCTTTACTCTGTATGTCTTTACTGTGTTCACCAGAAGTACAGCTCTCTCAGTTGCAAGATTTTCAGACTGATATTATATTACAAGTTCTCCTGAAGCCCAGGCAAATTAAACCAGCAACATTTCTCTTAAGTAGATAATGTCTTTTATCAAAGATATCAGATCGGTACAGCTTGATCTACCTTAGGAAAGATGTATGTTCCATTTTATTGTCCTGCCTTAATTACTCCTTTCCTTTAAAATCTGTTCTAAAGCTTTGCATACTGTTGAGTCAGACTAATGGCCCTATTGTAGCCTAGATCAGTTTTACTGCCACTCCTGACCCTTCTTTAACGTGGGTACAATATCTGCTAGAAGAGTAACTGATAGTCCTGTAAAATACATGATCTGAAGCAATCCAGAGCTGCAGTGGATTGGGCATGGCCTGTTCTCCACAAGCAGTGAAAGAATTCGTATGCCAGGGTGTGAGCATCTAACAATCACACTAACAGATGACCTGCAGTTTTCCAAAGGCTTGTTAGATCCAAGTGAGCAGCTTCCACTTATCAAAAAAAAAGTCAGATCATCCTCCAAAGCCTTGACTGCACTAGAACTGCTCAAAAAAAATCACTATAACTTTATTTTTAATGTGGGCAAAATGTCTGCATTCCCCAGGCTTGCACTCAAACAATGCAAATGCTTTGGCTGGCTTGAAAAGAAAAAATAATGGAAACTTTCTTCTCATTTGAACTATTTAGTATAACTATAGAGGATTACTTTTCTGATTTGCTGCTTTATTGATCATTGAAACAATTTGGTGTGTTTGTTAACCCACTGATGAATTCTCTTAGGAGTAATATCCCTATACCCAAAGTTCTGCCATTCCCTGTGTAAAGATAGTAAAGGAATTGGCATACGCACTTCACCAATTAGGGATATTTCTTCTTACATAGAATATGAATTTAGTTTCCTTCAATAGAAGCTGAAATGTATGAACATGTTACCAAAGAGGAACAAAAGGCCTTTTTCTTTACAACTCCAAGAGAGATGCACAACAGGGTAGGTCTGATGATTTTAGAGCATATCCTCAGGTACTAACAGATGAACAGCATAAAATTCATCAGTCTTGGCAAGTATAACTAAAACTTTCCTAACTAGTGTTTCCTTTCTTTGGAAAAATTAACCTTCTGGATATGGGATAATTACAACCTACATGGCCTGATTTCTCCTTTGCTATATATTCATTGAGACCAAAACAACATCAGCAAGCAATGGATACAGCTGAATGTTACAGACTTTCAAAAGAACATTTGTGAAATATTTTGCTTGTATGTGTTAATTGGCATGTAGATGTATAAGCATCTTGTTCTAGCCTGGATATAGCAAACTCACTAAAATTATATCCTGAACAAAAACTTAACCTGAACTTCAGAAATTCACATAGAAATTTTGTTTCTGACTTTCTGGATATTGATATCATGATTATTTATGTAGCTGTGACTCTGTTTTGCTTATGCCTCTTAATATATACTTTCCAACACTCATTTGATAAACTCTTTCTAGCTAAATAGCACTCTAATACATTTAAGGCTCCTCTAGGATATTCTTAACACCATTGTGTTAAAGAAATGTTTCTCAGTTTAAGTACATATCCAAAACCTCATTATTGAAAGAAGTCATACATTTTAGGGTGACCATCAAACAGGTAGAGCAAGAAATCATGCCAAACCTCTAGCAGGAAGTATCAGATAAGCTTACTCTTATGCTAGGGTTTGTTTCAGAGAGAAGAATTCTAAGTTTCAATAAGTTCTTGATAAAATCCTTACAGGTTAAGGAAACTTGACCAATTCTATGGTTTACTCATTTTTCTATAAAGAGAAGAATTGTAAGCCTCCACATGGGGTCATTCAATAACCTTGTTTTATATTCTAACCTTTTTTTAAGGATTATGATTTTTTCATTTTTACTTGCAATTAGGGAGAAATAAATTTCTTCCTGTACCTTTTCTGTAGTTTTTAACTATACATATTTATGTGTACATATGTGTACTTCAATACTTTTTTGTACATTTCAGTTATACTTTGACATTTCTAAATGACAAATGGTACCTATTCCTTATTTGTTTACTCTTTCTCATGGGAACAAGGCACAAGGAACATCTTACTGATTAAAGAAAGACCTTCTACAGAGGAATTTCAAGACATTTTTACTGTCTTTATGCTACAGTCTAAATGCTGAGATTTAGTGGTCATTAATGTTGAGAAAATAAGCTAAATAAACCATGAGAAACTGAAGATACAATAATCTCAGGGAACAACCAGCACAATACAGAAGTGTTTCTATACAGACTCTCAGTTCAAATAGCATTCTAGCAATTAACGAGCACCTGTTTTATTTTCATAGTCGACCTTCTGACTGCTGACTCCTGACTTACATTGGAGCACACAGATTAGTTAAATTCCACCAGCATCTACCAATGTGTGCAGAAATGCTTTAAAGTTTTTCAAAGTAGTCTTGCAGTAATTTAGTACTTTGCTTTTGTTGAAAATGTATTATTTTCAGTGGCTCAGTTCAAAAGTGAGATGTGTTTTACATTAATATGTTTTACTCTGGATTCTTTTATTTTGTTTCTGGGGATTATTTATTGATGTGGTTAAAGAACACACAATGGTCTGTTAATTCTATATGTGGCTAGTCATCTCTGGCACAAATGGCTGCCTGTTCTTTCCATAGATCTTTCCAATGTACCTGAAAGACTTTCAGATGCACACGGAGCTCTGATCAGTTTCCCTTGGTTACAAGTGAAAAACCATATGTCCAGGAGAAGACACTGTTCTGTGGGATTGCCTGTTATTCAGTAATAGTTGGACATTTCTGCTAAAAGGCTGATAAAACAATAAAGTTTGAATAAATTTCAGAGTTGGTCAATCTAGAGAAGCAAGGTTTATCCGCAACTTTTTTTTCTAGATGTGTTCACTCTGGGTGCCATCATCCCAAAAATAATTTGTACGCAGAGTCTAATATCTAGAAATTTTATATCTTCTCTGGAATAGTGAGGCCACTTATTGCTCTGGAATGGCACCTTTGACATTGGTGAAACCTGGGACGCTTTCTCAAATGTAAATCTGAGGCTGCTAAAAGGCAATGCCTTAGCTGTCATCAAAAAGTCGTGGAAGTAAGGTTCAACTGATGTTTTGCACAATGCCTTTGTCAAAAAACAAAATGCCTTTGTCAAAAAGGACATTCAATGACACAGCATACTAACAGAAATCTTCATTAGCATACAGAAGACATAACTTTTAGTCATGTAAGATCTTAGCTTTAACACTGTAATAGGAATAACCTTCACAGAAAGAAAGAAAGTGCACTTAAGAACAGCAAACATGCTTAAGCTTGTGTATACCAGGGCACATGAACAAGCAGCAGTTAAGTGTATCAATATTAGAGCAAATGTTCTCTCTGTTGGTCAGACAAATGAATAATTTTGATGTTCATTTGTATCATCAAGTGTCATTATCCATAGGAAAAAGGAAGGAGACAAGAAAGGACTATTGAAATAATGGTCAGTTCTCCAGAATGTCCTGCTCCAAGTAGTTCTCACTAATTACAAAATTAACCTTATTTAATATTCACTGCATCTCAGTGTATTTGCTGGATGTTATAGTTATGGTTTTTTCTAGACTCAATTTCCAGAGCCTAGACAGACCAAGGGGGCCACATTCAGTTGCAGAGTAGTTTTACATTTGGCAGCTGCATCACAAACAAACCAAGACTGAGAAGAGATTCTAGTGTAACATTATTACACTGAAGGAATTGCATTATAATAACAAGAACCTGATATCATACTCCTTCACTGTGATGTTTGGATCCCAATCTGCTTTATCTACCCACAAAAATATTTTTTAAAAAAATTATTTAAAAAAAAATCTTCCTCACTGACTCAACTGTATCCACATTTTTTAAATCTAAACAGAGAACAAACTTTCCTGTTAGTCTGTATGTTTACTTGGAATTTTGCATTCTCTGCTCAAATGCTGTCATTATGCCAATGAGTAATCAAAGACTATACAATCAGAAATTTAAAAAAACTCCTAAGGGTTGGTCAGAAGGGTCCTCTGGAAGTCACCTGATCCAACCCTCAATGCAAAGTGAGACAACCACCTATACCAGATCAAGTCACCCACAACTTTGTCGAGCCTTGAAAAAAATGAAGCAGAGCACGTTAGACGGTACCACAGTGGGGTTCTAGATACAGGGTTTGCATGTATTCACTGGGAATGTCTCACTGAGACTTTGTAATGGTAAGAAGAAAAAAGCCCTTGAAGACAAGTCTACTCTCTAGTCTTTGTAATACAATGTAAGGGGGTTTGAAGACAGTTGAGGAAACCAATCTTTGTTTATCTGTTGCAATACAGAACGACTGTATGCATTAGCTGTATGTTTGGCATTGCTTTGACAAAATCCCAGAACACAAATCTGGTGTGAACAAGGTGTATTAAGATAAGTAATATTAAACAATAACTATCTTTTTCACTGTTTCATAATAAAGTTTCCACCTAAATAATTGTTCCAAGCTAAGAGTTGAAGGCTCATGAAGGGTCAGAGATGATGTTTCACTGCTACTAGAAGCATCAGCTGTGAAACTAGGACTGTGAGGTTGGAAGTGAAATCAAAGATGGGGTTGTCATCTAGATAGTTTGGAAACTGCTAGCAGGAACTTTTCCATGACACTCAGCATAAGTTATCCCGTTGAGAAGGGATCATTGCACACTCACTAGATCCAGGCAAGTTTAGGAATGAACTGTGCCTAATGAAGTTTTTCTGATAACCCAAATACACATGGGAAGTAGCACACCCACACCATTTCTGCTAATCGCCATCCAGGCCTTTACTCCTGATCATCTTCATCTGTACCACAGGACAGTTTTTTTTTCTAGAGGTGCCTCCTCAGAAATTCCCTGTACTTTCCTTAATGACAGCATGGTCATTACATCCATTTCAGAGGCGGCTGCGGGGGGAGGGTATCTGCACATCTGACACTCCTGGGACCCTCTTCCATAGCCTTTTGATGTATAATCAAGAACAAACTGATGGATTAAATCAAATTGTATTTACATTATGCAGTGCCAACACTTACAGTTGCCTATGTTGTCTGGTTTTCATAAAGAGTGTCTTGATATGCTTCCTCTACTTGCTTTGTAGTAAGAGTAGGTTTACCACCAGCTTTCTGATGATCTTAGTACAATTACTAACAATATAGCCATTGTGCACCCTGTTCTCAGATACCACAAAACATTTTCAATAATACATTTTTGATATCTTAGAATGAGATTGGTATGAAGTGATTTGTCTCAACTGCATGTTGTCGAGAGTGGAACGGTTTTATAACCTTAAAAAGTGCTTAAATAGCACTGAAAATGTATGTAACAGTTGGACATTCCTCATCAGTCTTTTTCCTGTTCTTCAGAGGAGGAAACCACTGTGTCACAGTGCACCATCTAAGCAGCTACAGCCCAACAGAGGGGCTTGTATGGACCATATGCTGCATCTCCGGAGACTGGATTGCCAGGAAGCTGATTATGTCTACTCACAGGGAGTTCCATTTTGCTACACCTAGTTCCAAACCCTGCTGAAGAGAGAGAAGACTTCTGTCATTTTGGTTCAGTATCACCTTTCTTTTCTTTCACAACAGCACTTATCCTCAAAAACTGCTGGTTCCTTCTTTCTGCACGCTATTTGTGCTTATATTTTTGTAAAAGTAACAACCCTCTAGAACACATCTGTTGGTTATATTCAGATTTCCAATGATGACCTTCAAAAACTCTTACTATTCCCTCACCTAAGGCAGCACTTGGGTGTTCATTATAATTCCATCATATCTACTCTGATGCTCACAATAACATCTGGAAAACGTGGTTGCATCTATGCTGCTGAGAAGTATTCTGAACTCAGGTTGCTTGCTGTGACCTGGTATTTACAGCCCAGTATGAGTTTCACCAGTTCTTGTAGTTGTCAACATCAGGTACTGCTATAAAGGACTTAGTGTCTTCTCCAAGAAGGGATCTCATTTTGTCTCATTTTTCCTCTGGACTTCACTACTGCAAGCGTGCATGGATATCCAGATACTCCTACAACCGTATGTATTCTTGCTAAAGGGGTCTTTGTCACATGAAGCATTCTTAGTTTCCCTGCTAGAAATCTCGGCAAAATTGAAGTACTAGTGCCAGAGGTACTCCCAAAGGAGGAAAAATCAGATTTTTATTTTGGTTTCAAGACTAGAAGGTGAGGTTGGGACTCCATAGAGCAAGATAACATGCTAATCACTGATTTAAATATTAAGCACTAATTTGAAGCAATATAGCTAATAGAAACAAACTAACATGGAGGATCTGAACAATCATCAGATACCTAAGTGCCTAAATACTTGGAAAGCCCTGGGACAATAATTGCAAGTCAGACTAAATATTGCTGATTTTAAACCCTGCCCTTTCTTTAAGATAGATACCAGACACCTGAGAAGTTTCCAACCAGTAAAACATGGTAGGAAGTCTGATTTTGATTTCAGATTCTGTTTGCTGGAATTTGGCTGAAAATTGATTTGGGAAGGCAGATGGAAAATATGGAAACAATAAGATGAGAAAGTCTACCCTAAACATAGACCCACACACAACCTAAAGAAAATCCTGAAGTAGTAAAACACTGCAAATGCCAACTGAAAATATGTTAGCTCTGAAAAGGAATGTTACCTGAGAGTTTTCCTGTACTCAGGAATGCAAGATTGATGTCTTTTCTCACAGAACTCAGCAATCTTCATATCTGGATCTTCTGCCAATTTTTATTCCTCCTACATGATTTTCAACTCTGGCATCTCCCTGGAGGAAAAAAAGGGAGAATTTCAGGCATCTCACACTTCTGAACTTCATATATGTCTAGAAGCTGTCGTTTCTAGGTTTCTCTTGGTTCAGCTAATCCATGAAATCTGCAATAATGTGTAACCAATAAACCTGACACATATTTTTTTAAAGTTTTGTACTGTAAATAAATTAGTTGAACCAGTGGACAAAGATGAGTCAGAACTGACTAATGGGAAGGTGACTCCTATGTATTTTTCTGATCCTGCAGAGCTCTGCACTATATTTTTAGGAAAGTGAATGAGAAAAGCAGTTAAGACTCAGATGATGCCTTCTTTCTACTGATCACTAATATTGAGACAGTCATTTCACTAAGGTTTTCTATAAATAACCTGAGCTGTATCTTCTGGTGTAAGACTCACCAAGAATGGACATTTTTTTACAGTCTGAAGTCTTAGGTTCAAAGCTTCCCTTATTAATCTAGGCAATGTTGGATACTCTTTGGGGAAGAAAACAAGAAATTTCTTGTGAAGAGGAAGAGAATAATTTCAGGTAAAGCTGTCTGTCTGCAGTGTCGTGGGAGCCGTCACTCCCTATCAATGATATATACAGTGTGATTGAGTGCACCCTCAGCAAGTCTGTAGATGAAACCAAGCTGAGTGGTGCAGTTGCCACACCAAAAGGATGGGATGTCACCCAGAGTGACTTGGACAAGCTGGAGAAATGGGCCTGTGAGAACCTCATGAGGTTCAACAAGGCCAACTGCAAGGTCCTACACCTGGGTCAGGGAAGTCCATGGTTTCAGCAGAGGATGGGGGATGACATGATTGAGAGCAGTCCTGCAGAGAAGGACTTGGAGGTGCTGGTTGATGAGAAGCTCAACATGAGCTGGTAACATGTGCTTGCAGCCCAGGAAGCCAACTGTACCCTGGGCTGCATCAAAAGAAGAGTGGCCAACAGGTTGAGGGAGGAGATTCTGCTCCTCTATTCCTCTCTTCTGAGAATTCATCTGGAGTATTGTGTCCAGTTCTGGAATCCTCAACATAAAAAGCCTATGGAGCTGTTGGAAGAGGGCTACAGGATGATGACAGGCCCGGTGCCCCTCCCATAAAAGGCCAGGCTGAGAGAGTTGGGCTTTCTCAGCCTGGAGATGAGAAGGTTCTGAGAAGACCTTATAGTGACCTTCCAGTACCTGAAGGGGGCTACAGGAAAGCTGAGCAGGGACTGATTACAAAGGCTTGTAGTGACAAGACTAGGGGAAATGAGTATAACCTGGAGAGGGGCAGATTTAGACTGGAAATAAGAGGGGATTTCTTCCACGATGACAATGATGAGGTGCTGGCAGAGGTTGCCAAGGGAAGCTGTGGCGGCCCCATCCCTGGAGGTGTTCAAGACCAGGTTGGATGGGGCGTTGGGCAGCCTGATCTAGTGGGAGGTGTCCCTGCCCATAGCAGGGGGTTGGAACTGGATGATCTTTCAGGTCCCTTCCAACCCAAACTATCCTATGATTCTAAGATTCTATGATTCTATCTCTTAAAAAAGAAGCAAGAAAAAATATCTACGTCTTTAAAATACAGTATATACACCAATTTTACAAACAAGGCTCTTAACCGAAGTTAGGCCAAAAGAGAGCTGAAGGCACGGAGTTAAGAGGCAGACAAGCAGTCAACATAGGTCTGAGCACTTGCTCTTCCACAAGCAGAACAGAGAGTGGGGGGAGCTGCAGGGTTCAAGTACCACAAAGCACATCCAAGACCTGGCTTGCTTCAAAACAGGGAGTGAAAGTAAACACAGTAAACACAGTACTCACCCGCTCACTTGTCATGGCATAATACAGCCAGAAACCAGGAGCAGGACAGGCAGGAGCTGAGAGCCCTGGGCTTAAAGAGAGCCTGTGGGTCCAGGGAGGCCCCAGGGGAGGGTGTCCCTGATACCAAAAATGCCAGAAAATAATACTCTCCAAGGTTCATTTTGGAGTTTTAGAAAGCAAGCATCTTTTATCTGGCCTGGGAAGCACGTGGGAGCGATATCCATCCATCATGCGCAAGGAGATAAAAACCGGTTACAGAATATATTTCCCACTTACATTCATATGTATAAATTTTCCCAGAAATCTTATGCCTATTCTATTACTTTCCAAAGTCTAATTTTATGTTATGGAACTTTGCAACAGTCAGAACTCTTGCTAATTTGGAGCTGGCTCCAGCTCTGCCTGACTTTGCCTTTTAAGATATGTAGAAACTCCAAACAGAGGTGACTACAGAAGAAACTTCTGTTCATCACAGATCATACTGAACCCAAGGTGTTATCATCTTCAAAGAACAAACCATGTCAGGGAAAGAAACATGCTCTCAGAGAAGGAAAACACACCATTAAAGGGACTTTCTGTCTAACTTTAAAAAAAATTCTACTGCTCAGATGATACTTAACTGCACTTAAATAAAAATATTCCACTTTTTGTAATAGTAGCTATTTCTTGTACCACCCCAGCACCTGATGCTCTTGGCCAGATGTGAATCCTCCCTAGTAAAACAATAGATGTGTAGATTTTCTACTCATTCAGCATTTTTCAGCACATTTTGCATTATTATGCCAGCAGATTTCCCAGTAAAAATGAGAGCACAGCTAGAAAAGAGTTCCCCTTTGTATGGAAGCCCTTTTCTAGGTTACAGCTGTAGAGAGAGCTTTATAAAGTAGCTCTACCATTGGACTATCTCTTTGGTCCACACCACAGACTATGATCACAGCAAGCTGCGGGCCTGAGCTTCCTGACAGCCTCGTAAATGAAAAAATGTCAGTGTGAAGGTTCCTTTCTTTCTGTTTATTATAGTCCCATATTTCTTTTATGTAATGCTTGTTTCACATTATTTTAATTTGTTCACTGCACTTTTTCATATGAAGAACGTTTCTTAAACTTGATCATTTTGCTTTGGCTTGTTGGTCAGCAGGATCCAGCTCACCTCCAGGAGACGTGACTTCCTTAAATCTATGGCTGAAAATGAACTGTGGACTATTTTCTCCATAGGTTTCCATACAACTGTCAGAGACAAATCACTCCTTCCATCTAAACTCTGGTTAATAAAAACTTTCTGAGGCTGCAACAGTCTTCACAACACGCACAGCACAAGCTCCCCAGCTTCCTTGCAGCACTGCAGTGACTATTGTGTTGATGAGGCTTATAGGCCTCTGGCTTCCCATGAAATGCTCACAAGTCCTTGTTCTCTTGTGCACAAGGAGTTAATAATTTTTAAAAAGCAACCTTTCCAAAAAAATTTCATATCTGCTATTGCAGTTTTAATCTCATTTGGTGAAGAAAGTAAGATAAACAGTGAATAGAAATATTCATACGGCTGTGCCGTAACTACATATTTTCTTTTCTTTCAGACTTCAGTTAATCCTCTGAAATGTTCAGTTCACCATTCAAGCTTAAAATCTTTTTTTTTTGTTGCTCCTTGTCTTGTTTGTTCTGTGCCTCACTCCCACTATACTGCTGGAAAAGAAAAGTGTGAATAACTAAGCCAGAAATAACACATGCACCAAGCTGCTACAATCAGTCCACCAGTTCATAGATAATCTTATTGGACTAATATAGTCTAATTTTAAACTCTGTTTTTCTTAATTTATTTTCTGTATAAATGATTGCACTCTCTAATCGATCACTCCAGAACCTCTGAACTCTGAAACAGTAAATTTATTATAAGAAAGTTGTGGTTTTAATATAGAGTTAATAGAGTGTAGGAGAGAAAAATAAATAGCTTAGGATAGACTTAACTATGGATAGAAACCTGGTGTATCTCACGCTGCCTCACATCAACAGCTTATTGGGGCTGATCATGCCACTTTCAGAAACAGGAGATTATCTTTACAACTCTCTCTTCCGTAAGTAAAAAAGACTATACAAGGCACATTCAAACATGACTTCAAGACTCTCCAAAAGAGCTCCTAGGATTTGCTCTCTTCAATCTTTGGCTCACTCTTGTCCCTCAAAGATGTCAAATTTTAAAATCCTATCTTGTATTTTAACTTAGAAACTCCTGCCTCTATTTTTCACTGCTTTTCCCTTTTTGTGTAAGAATTCAAATATTCAGTATTCCTTTTATACATCTGATCAAGTTCAATAATTATCTTGCAGAAACACAGTGAAAATAGAGAAGTCTCCAGTCTTTTTAATGTTGTTTGCCACTGCCTCAAGTCTACTTTTTTCTAGAACATTTTTTTGGTTTATTTTTCCCTTGTACAAGTAACAAATCACAATATTTGTGGTTTTACTACCGCTCATTTTATTGTAAGAAAGTCCAGTTCTCAGCTTTTTCTTGCACATTTCTTAGGTTCAAACATTTTTAGCTATGAAAATTACAATTTAACTCTTCAGTGTTTTAAGATTTCTGTACTTTTCCCATAGGAATATTGGATTGTGGATACTATACTTAATAGAAAATAGGTGCAGTTGTATCCTATGTATCTTTTGTATGTTTTGCAAAACATTTGAACCTAGAGTAATCAAATTGACTACTATTTATAAGCAGTATTTAGTATGATCACAGACATACCAGATACTATTTATAGGGTTCTTTGTAAATGAGATTACATATTTAGTACTCAAATAGTACTATTTCTGTGAATGGAGAAAATAATCCAAACTGGTACTGAATTTATTTCAAGCACATGCAAGAAGAGCTGGGCAATTTTCAACTGCATCTTAATTTTCTGCAATTGCCATTACAAACATCTCTTGGGCATTTCAGTGGTATTCTTTTCACTTTTCACATTTTTTATATATATTTACAACTGCATTCATTTGAGGGTAATAGTATACAATTTTAGTCATTTTTATATTGTGTTAGTCCCTGGAGCTGAAGCTAAGCAATTTTTACACCTTTCTTTTCTATAATTACCGCAGCATTAAGCTATTAATAAGCTTTGCTTTGCAGTTCTATTTAACAAATTCCTCTCTATGTTTTTCCTGGAGCACTAAAGAAAATTTTATAGATTTATTTAAATTTTTGGCAGTATAACTCATCTTACATTGCAGTAATTTCCTTCTCACACTTTTAACAGGTTTCTAAATCTATCATCATGTCTGTGAGTACATGTCTACCTAAGGTAGACATCCTCCTAACAAGCTTTGGGTGCTTACAAGAATACAATAAATATTTTATTTTCTAAAATAATTGTATGCTATTTGTCATTTTTAACAAGAATACTCCTATGTATTTATCTTTTTTTTCTTACTGCACATTAACGTAATACCTCACTGCCTGATAAAGATGGATTAAGATTTCAGCCAAGAAGTATGTGTTCCAGTCTCTTGGCACAGGTGTCCCTTGAGTGTCTTCAAAATAATTATTTTCTGTGGTAGAAAAATCCATTTACTTGGCTTCCTGGTGTTTTCAGTCCTTGTCTTTGGGCTTTTGTGAAATAGTTTTTCTCCTGCAAAGTGTACCATCTATTTACAAGTGCTGAGAGCTTCTTCAACCTCTGTTATTCCTTGTGCAGCCCTACGCACTGCCCCTGGTTAGCAAATGCTGACTGCCTTTTGCACACTTCCCCCTGGACCTTTTAAGCTCCATTCTCCTCTGCCCATTTTCATTGTTGTTGTTTCTGATGCTTGTTTAATATCACCAAGGATAACACAAGCTTTTTCCCTTTCAACACTCAAACTTTCAAACCCTTTTTCCCTTTCAAACCTTGTTGGTTTTCTTTTGCATTTTGGCACAGTTTGATTGTTGTTTTCCAAGTTTAAATTGCAAAATTCTATCTATATTTTCCTCAGTTTTGGATGTCAGCAACCTATTGCAAGATGCCCTTGGATTGAATAGCCTCTCCCCAACATCTTTCTAAGCCATTTTATTGTAAGGACTTCTTATCTCATATTTTTGACAGATATCAGGCCTCTGATACACCAACTTCATTAACAGCAGCTTTACTTCCCTTTCATATGCCTCTCTGGGCACTCAGAGTGAGACACAACTCACACCGGAGCATCTCCAATTTGCCTGTCACATTCCCACAGAGTTTACAGGCACACAAGGTTTTTACCTCCCTCTCCTCATACACAAGCTCTTATTCAGCTTCATAACACACTTTTTTTCCTACCCTGCTCCTGACACAATTGCCTGTGCTTGGTTGCTAACAAAGATGATGCTCCTTGTAGCAGGGAGTGCTCTTCTGTGGAAGCAAGGATGAAGTCAGAGTTGCTGGGATAGAATTAAGAGGAGCCCTTAATTTAAAAAAAACCAAAACAAAAAAACAACCATCAAAAACATTAACTCCCTCAGCATGGCACCCCCATGTCTGCCTCTTCCCCCAAGGTTTTCTTCTGGCACAACAGGCAAGAAAACACAGCGTCAGGACGATGAAGCAACTGAGGGAGCACAGTACGTGTTCCCTGAATAGACAAAGCACTTACCCCTGCAGGGGTGCAAGGTGAACACCATTCACCAGCACCATGTTTGCACAGAGTAAACAGAGGCTAAGCTATTGCAGACTATAACATTAAGAAATCAATTTGTTGGAGCATTTTCATGCCAGGATGTCAGCTACTCCTGAGTGAAATTTAAATCTTTTTGTAACACCTTTTTCCTTCTTTCTGGATCAAACTATTCACTAGTTTAAATCTGCTACTGCTAGCCTGGAAAATAGACCCTTTCTGCAGAAGGCAGTCATATTTTTATTTATTCCTCAGTTTTCTGTGAAATTCACATTGTGTGTGTCAGAAATATTCAGTCCTAACCTTAACATATTTAAGGAAAGGAAGGGTGAGAGTGAATGAGTGTGTGTGTGTGTGTGCGCGCGCGTGAGAGAGAGAGAGAGAGAGATGGATGATGAAACAGCCATTGTGGTATACCATTGTTTGACCACTTGAGAACTGCATGACCTTTGATTCTATTGAGAAATATTAATAAGCATGTGAACAGAGTGGATCATTTCTCTTCTCTGAAAGCTTATTGTGCGATTCAGATTTTTGGAAGAAACTTTTGTAACATTTGTTTGTGTGAAAGATAAAAGACAGTTCCTCCCAGCTACCTTTACTTAGCACCAATGCACACATTGTGTGGTCTTTCCTGTACAGCATGAAAAGAAACAGCAACTCCACTGAGTATAAATATTTGAAAGCAGAATATAATTTTTTGTTCCTATCATACATTCATAAAATAAACCTGGTTTGGGTTTTCAGGAGGCACAGGCACAAACAATTCTGTGGAGCAGCTGTTCCAGAGGACAGAACAGGAGGTTATATGGATTATGATGGGGACAGAGATAACAGCAGCCCTGTGAGGAATTGGTGTACAAGTCTGACAAGCAAAGGAGCAAGGATAACATGAATGAAAGAGAAAAAAAATTAATAAAGCAGCGCTAAGCAAGGTCATGTCAATTGCTTACTAGCAACTGCACGTAAGCAAGGAAACATTAAGGGAAAACCCACCAGTGTGCCCCTCTGCAGTGCCTATACACTCCTACACCCAGCCTGGGGAATAAGCATATGAAATTGCTGTGATTTTTTTGAGATCACAGAGATGTGTTGGAATGGCCTGCATGGCTGGAGCGCTCCAATAGAGGGACACAGGCTGTTAGGAAGGACAGGTTAGGAAGATGAGGAGAAGGACTTCCCAGACAGAACATCTTGAATGTGTAGAGCTTTGCCTGGGAATGACTGATGATCCAACTGAGGGCCTATGGGTAAGGACAACATGACAGGCTAACCAGTATGGGTGATGTTGTAGCGAGCATCTGCTATGAGACACCTGACCAGGAAGAATAAGTGGAAAAGGCCTTCTACAGGCAGCTAGAAGTAGCTTGGCATCCCAAGCCCCTTGTCCTCTTGGGATACTTCAATTAGCCTGATAAATCCCAGAAAAAAACAATACAGCTGAGCATAATCAGGCCAGGAGGTTCTTGGAGGACATCAATGACAAATTCCTCACCCAAGTGACAGTGGAGCCAATGAAGATGAGTGCTCTGCTAGATCTCATGCTTACAAACAAGGAAGAGCTCATTGGGGATGTAAACATCAAACGGAGGGTTGCTACAGGGACACCGAGATGGTGGAATTCAGGATCCTGAGAGGAATGAATGGAGCAAAAAGCAGGATAACAACGCTGAACTCCTGAAGATCAGACTTTTGCTTCTTCAGGGATCTGCTTAAATGAGTCAAAAAAATAAAGCTGTGGAGGGAATAAGGAGTGGAAGAAAGATGACTGATATTCAAGAATCACCTCCTCTAGACTCAAAAGCAGTCCAACCCAGTGGGCAGGAAGTCAGAAAAAATGCCAGAAGGCCAGCACAGATAAAAAAGCAGCTCCTGGCAAAAAGTGGCAAAAGAAAGAATAGTAAAAACGTGGGCTCACTGCTGAATGAAGCACGGGTCTTGGTGACACAGGACATGAAAGAGGCTGAGATACTGAATGCTTCTATCACCTCAGTCTTTTAATAGCAAAACCAGTTTCAGAAATCCCAGGCAAATCCCAGGCCCTAGAGAACATGAGGAACATGAGATTGGACTCGATGATCCGGTGGTTCTTTTTCAACCTGGTGATTCTATGATTCTGTGAATGTCTGGAGTGAAAAGGAAGAAGTGAAAGGTGGAAGAAGATCAAGTTAGAGAATACTTAAGGAAACTGGACATATGTAAGTTCATGGGCCCTGACAGAATGCACCTGCAAGTGCTAGGGAGCTGCCTGATAGCATATTCATATGCACTGATCTCTGACAGAAGGGTGTAAAGAAGAAGGAGGTAGGCTTTTTTCAGTGATGTCTCATGAGAAGAAAGAAGTGTCTTAAGACTAAAGTTTTCATTAAAGCCAAATGAGTCATTGTAAGTAAGAGCAATAAACAATTCAGACTGGATTCACACAAAATACATTCACATGAGACGTTTGTTTTGTTCACTCACATAGTAAGTGCATTGGTAAAAATTCTCAAGTTTTGAGCAGAGCAAAGCAATCCAGTCATTGTGTCTTTTCTGTGATACAGATCTGATACTTTTTACAAGAGTTTCTCTATGGGTATGTGTGTGTTGGTAAGACGTGAAGTGGAAATATTTGTTTGCTTCAAACTGGATTAACACTGGCAGACAAGAGATCAATATCTTTGTAACTAGCCCCTATGTCCATTACTATCACTGAGTGGTATTTGAAAAATGAACAGATACAGAGGAGGGCTACAAGGATGATCAGAGGGCTGGAGCACCTCCCATACGAGGACAGGCTAAGAGAGCTGGGGTTATTCAGCCTAGAGAAGAGAAGGCTCCAAGGAGACCTTATAGCAACCTTCCAGTACCTGAAGCGGACTAGAGGAAAGCTGGGGATTGACTGTTTACAAAGGCTTGTAGTGACAGGCCTAGAGGCAATGGCTATAAACTGGAGAGGGGCAGATTTAGACTGGACATAAGGAGGAATTTCTTCACAATGAGGGTGGTGAGACACTGGCACAGGTTGCCCAGGGAAGCTGTGGCTGCCCCATCCCTGGAGGTGTTCAAGGCCAGGTTGGATGGGACCTTGGGCAGCCTGATCTAGTGGGATGTGCCCCTGCCCACAGCAGGGGGGTTAGAATTGGATAACCTTTCAGGTTCCTTCCAACCCAAACTATTTTATGATTCAATGATTCTATCTCACCTGATTTACACTACCAGTTTCTAAGCCAATCAGATACTGAAATTATACATTTCAATTTTTCTGTTGATTGTCTTTAAAAACATCCTGGGGTTTGGAGAAAAGAGAACACTGCGATCAGTTCATCTCTGTACTTAGTTACTCATAAGAAGAAAAGACAATGAAAAGAGAATGTATGGTGCATGTCATTTTAAAGTGGAAAAAAATATGGCATATAATGAGAAGACAACATCATTAAAAAGCTGTAAAAGATCCAGAAAGAAGTGATTTAGTTTTCCCATTTTTCATTATAACATTAAACTTACAAACACCCTTACAAACATCTTAGACAGGTTTGACGAAAGGTTGTGTGGAAGAAGAAAGTGTGGAAGGCAACACAATTATTATCTAAATAGAAAGCAAGAAAATAAATATTCAGAATACTCAGTATATGGATATAATTTTTTCTTCTGGAACACTTAAACAGCCTTTAGACTCATTATTTATTTTCCTTTTCAAACAAGAACAGTTAAATTCAAAAAATTTCTTGCACTGCTGCATTTGCACAGTACTGAACTGCTCAAAGTGCTCCATGGTGGGGAACAGCAAACCCTCATTCATTCCTCTGAGATGTAATGGATAAACTCTGCACAGCCTGCCTGAGGAATGCTTGGTGTCTTGTCTCAAGGCACCATTTTTACCTTGGTTGTTGTGGTGGATATTACAGTGATCACAGAATGAGGACATGAGTTTCTAACAAACAGTCAAACAGCTGAGCTGGCAAATCTGCTTTATTTAGTCTTTGGCCCTTTATGTCCAGGCTGTGCCAGTGGCTCCACAGGCACTAAAGGATCAGAAAATATTGCTGGATTTGAAAATATCTCTCCTCTCCGCTTTATTTACCACAGCTTTTCACAATGAATTAAGTTTCCTACCTTTTACTTCATATCTGCTCCTCAGGACAAGTCTGTGCATTATTCATTCTGTGTTCCCTTCTTTCCTGCATTTCAGCAATGCTTGCCGAGCAAATGGACAACCTACCTCTTCTTCTGACTTTATCTTAAAACAGAAAACTAAAAGCAAAAGAAAGGAAAAGCCACACTATGTGTTAACACCATGAAACAGAGCTGAGCAGCAATGCTTACCATCTGGAAGGATGAAGAACCAATTGGCAGGGAGTCTGTACCCTTGCCCCAGCCTGGAACGTGGTTTGCCTTTTAACAGCCTTTTGGAAATGCCTGTCTGTGACCTGCATCCCAAAGTAAGAATGCAGGAGCCGGTGCTGGCACTGCCTCTGAACTGCTCAAGAACATCATGGAAATATCTCTGCTGCCAAGGTGCACTGCCCAGGGCAGAGCTGGAGGAGAAGGATGAGATGGACAAGTTGGGAGATGAACAGGAGAGGAGGGACACACGGCTGGAGGTGGTAGGGTGGGGGCCTGGGGCTCTGTAGAGGAAACAGAGAATCATATAATAATTCGGGTTGGAACAGACCTTAACGATCATCCAGTTCAAACCCACCCGACATGGGCAGAGACACCTCCCACTACAGCAGACTGCCCAAGGCCCCATCCAACCTGGCCCTGAACACCTCCAGGGATGGGGCAGCCACAGATCCCCTGTGTGACCTGTGCCAGTGCCTCAGCACTCTCATTGTGAAGAAATTCCCCCTATGTCTAATCTAAATCTGCCCCTCTCCAGTTTATACCTTTTGCCCCTAGGCTTGTCACTACAAGCCTTGGTAAACAGTCCCTCCACAGCTTTCTTGTAGCCCCTTCAGGTACTGAAATCACATAATCACTAGGTTGGAAGAGACCCACTGGATCATCAAGTCCAACCACCACCATCAATCACTAAACCATGCCCCTCAGCATCTCATCAATCTGTCCTTTAAACACCTCCAGGGATGATGACTCAACCACCTCCCTTAGGCAGCCTGTTCCAGTGCTCAATGACCCTTTCTGTGAAAACCTTTTTCTGATGTCCAGCCTGAACCTCCCCTGGCGGAGCTTGAGGCCATTTCCTCTTGTCCTGTCCCCTGTCACTTGGGATAAGAGGCCAGCTCCCTCCTCTCTACAGACTCCTTTCAGGTAGTTGTAGAGAGCAATAAGGTCTCCAAAGGTTGCTATAAGGTCTTCTTGGAGCCCTCTCTTCTCCAGGCTAATCAAAGGGATGACTTGAGGATCTTGAAAGTGTTTGTAAGAAGTGCCTCTAAAACCTGAGAAACAGCACAGTGTAAAGCATGAAAGTGTCTTTAAGACAACCTCTTAAGTCAGCCATAGAGTTTGGAGGCAGGAATCAGCATCTCATTAATGATGAAAGGTAATTAGTAGGGTGGAGGTTAAAAGCAGAGAGCCTTGAAAATGAAGGCATATAGCCAATATTTTATGTAATTAGATAAGTATATGCCAGAAAATAGATCAAAAGAGAGAGTGGATCATATATGGTCAACTCAGCTGCAAGAAATAAGACCTTTTTTCCCAACGCTCATCTTGTAATTAAGAAAGATGGCAACATCTTGAGGATAGCATCTGACAGGCTCTATAACAGTTTCTAAGGACATTGCAGCTCAGCTAGCCGAGCCCTAGCAGCAGAGAAGATTGTGGGCACAACTACCTGCCAGAAGAATGATTTCCTTGGGGAAGAATTCCCCAACATCAGCAGTAACCCTATAATGGTTCTGCTCATGCCTCAGCAAGGAGCACATGCAAACTAGATTAGGGGGTGATGGCTGGGCAAATGCTCTTCAGTTACACAACTTATGCTGCAGTTTGCTCTTTTGTTCCAAATAAGAAGTGGAGACTGTGAAGTCTCACTGACATCTGCTGACCACAAATGCACCTGTACTACCCAAACAGAAAATTACTTGAACATGCGTTCCCCCACTACCATTATCCCCTCTTCACATATTCATTGCTTGGGAAAGGAAAAAAGAAAAAAAAAAATCAAGATCTTGAGCAACAAGTCAGCTACTTTAAAGTCTACAATCACACAGAGAATACACGATTCCTCAACAAATTTTGGAAGTGACAAAGACCATTGTAGTTTCTCCTTGACCCTTGCTCCTTCTTCAATAAACTCTTATTTGTGAATCTCAGAGACTGCTCCTTTCCATTTGTCTCAACTTCTATTGCTTGCAGAAAATGTAGCGGTTTTTGCTGCTTGTTCTTCTCTTGGTTCCAAAAGAGACTGTGAACAAACCCAAAGAAGCTAGGGCTGCTGGTGCTTACTAAGTATAACACCTTTGAAACAATCTCTGCCTCAGGATGCCCCTGAGCTGTGGATGTTTAGAACCCAGCTGGCAGAAGATACCAAAGAGAAAGAGCGCTTTCTTTGTGCCCTATTCCTTATACTAAGTCATCCCACACTGGCTGTTGTCTAAGACGGGATAATGGCCCGAAGGGATATTGGATTGAATTCAGCAGGGCAGCTCCGATGGCAGCCCTTCCCCACCTAGGAGAGGAATGCTGCTGCTTCCTCTAAAGTAGTGATGGAGTATTTCCTGGCAAAACTTCTGTCAGTCTAACTGCCTTCTTGTGGGAGCCCTTCCCCACACTGCATCTTTGTTTTTTTTCACTTGACAGATTTTCAGGAATTGTAAGTCCCTCCTATTGTAAATAGTTAAAAAATCTACTGTATTTCTCCCTCACCACACTATTTTTCAGTCCCTTGATAGAAAAGAGACACATCAGCCTCTTACAGCTGCATCAGATAAGTAAGAAAGTAAAGTTTATTAGAACCGTATGTTCCATGCAGGAAATCTCTACTTTTTCAGAGAGATCCTCACAAGTTTTCTGCTGTTTTAAATGAATCCCAAATCAATTTAAAGACCAAAAAAGAGGTTATTCTGTAAAACTCTTGTCCCTCCAGCCTGATTACCACCTTCAGGAGTATCAGAGCTTAATTCATGTGAACTGAATGCAGTGTTCATATCTGATGTGAATTAGCTCTGTAGCCTCATGATCTGCTATTGCCTAGAACAAGAAATTCTACTTTAAGCATTCTACTATTACAAATAAGTACTCTTCATCTTTTTTCTTGATAACAGAACTACCACCTATTTGATTAAATTACATATTGTCTTAGCCTTGTTTGTGTCTGAAGGCAAAGTCTGGGATCAAGACAAAATGAACACAAACATTCTATTAGGTGTCTGCTGGAGCATCATCTCAACCCATTCAGCAAGTGAGCCACTAGCTCTTTCCACAACCAAGCAAGCAAACCAATTTCACTCTCAAATTTCCAGACTGCAGTCTTAGTCCTCCCACACCAACAGAAACCCCTCAAAAACATCATCTTTTTCTACCCTCGCACAATGTTAGTTTAAAAAAGCACCTAGAATTGTAACAATAGCCTGAGTGCTAATCCAGTAAAAGGAGATTGGTCAAACCATGTAGTTCTGTCCACTTTCAAAAGGTTACTCCTCCCTGGGTTTTTGGTTTTTTGTGTGTCTGGTTTTCTTCACTAATAGCTATTTTAATAGGCTCAGTAGGTTTGTCTTAAATTTTTTGAGTAGTCTAATTTCAGTCACAAGACATCTGGAAGAGTCAAAAGATTTGACGCTTCAAATTTTCTTCTGTTTATAGAGATGAGTACCAGGTAAGGTCTTTTCATCAATTTTACTTTAGTTGCTTTATTGAAGAAATTACAGTTTCCTGATGTGGTTGAATTCTTTCTGGAATGGATATAGTCATTTATTCCTTTTATTTTTTTCCCCAGAAAAATTACACAAATTGATTGTTTTTAAAACCGATTGACTTTCTACAATACCATGTTGGTCTTTTCCCAGGATTAATTTTCAGCCACAGTAATAAGAGCAGAAATATATGTACATACATATATACACATTGCTTTATAGGGAAACCAAAGGCAATACTAAACTCCAGGCAGATTTTTTTGCAGAACCTAATGAAGTAGAGCTGTTTTATTAAAAACCTGTGGGAAAAAGCCAATGAAGGCATTTGGAGAAGGATGCTTATGAGCCACTGCTGAGTTGTGGGAGTTGTTCAGCATGCTCAGTAGCAACAGTGACTCCTTGTTCTCCTGAGCTCAGGGAACTCAGAAAACAAGTCAAGGTACCACCATCAGAGCAGGTGGAGACAGGCCCTGCTTCAGAAGAACAGTTGCCAGGTGTCTATGGGGCAGTCTTTAAGGCACTGCCTCTAACTCTCCTTGCTCCCCAGCATCACTAGATCTCCTCGTTCCTTCCCAGTACCACAGACCTTGCTCTTCCTGAGCACTATGCTCCCTCACCGCAGAACAGGAAGGATGCAGGAGGATTGAGACAGTCAGAAAAGCTGCTCGAGGAACGACGCTGCTGTGCCTTCTTCCTGGTTTCTAGCATTGCCACCTCGCAGAGTGTTTTATTCAAGCGAGTAAGTGCAGAAGAGTAGTAAGCCCTGGAGCCCCCTCTTCGTCTTCAGTGTTTGAAAAAAAACATGTTCAGCTGAAGAGTTAGAAATGCTTTCACGCAACATGGACCACTCTGTCCTCTGATAGCCCACTCAGCCCCTCAGCTAGACCCTGCTTTCAAAGATGAACTTCAAATTACATCTGATATCCTGTTACATTCCTGATAAACTCTCATTTGTTGGGAGTTCGACCTTATTTTAACAACTGAAAAAAACATCTGTTGTTCTGCTGTGGCCATCTGCTATCAGCCCCAAGAGGTGTGGACAAAAATACCCACATAATTTGAAGAACAGTGTTAGCTGAGATCTAATATGTGTCAAGGCAGCCCAACAAATGGGATGTCTTAAAATCTTCCACGAGTGAATGGGATTTGGTTTCTATGTCCAAGAGCAAGGTTGTATCATTTTTCCCTTTGAAAAGGGACAGCAGCAAAGGGAACTACTAATACACCATATTAAAATGTGAGGTGTGATAAAATTAATAGTTTATTTCAAGGTGAAAGATAATGAGCATGAATAAAAAAAACCCAAAGGGGCAATAAGTAACCTTCAGAATTTAAATGCTCTCTAATTTTACAATCATAACTTATGGTTGATAACGAGGCATCAACAAGCTTATCACGAGTGATAACTCATTTAAAGGTGGATTACAGTGGATCCCATTATGCGTAACTTCTTGAAGGCAGTAGAATCAGAGGAATTACTCAGGCTGTCTATGCCCAGCATTCAAGCCTTTACTGTGTGGCAGTCTACAGAAGACCTGTCTTAGCTTCCAGTAGATAACACAAAATAATCACCACCTGAAATGCCCTGCCCTGTGACTTCGCAGTTAGGTCACTTGTGAGGACTCTATCCAACTCCCACTGCCTCCCACAGAGTCCTCCCATCTGCTGCAACAAAGGCTAAATAGACACTTAAATACTTGGGATTGGATGTTTTCAGGCTTCTGGGCATTCATCCCAGTGTTTCAAGATACAATTTATAAACATATTTTTTCCCCTTCAGTAGTCTTATGTGCCTCTGGAAGAGTACAAGTTGCTGTGAACAGATGCTCTAGATTGAAACAAGCAACAGTGACAAGAAACCTAAGAGTGCATTCTGTAACTAAGCACTAGAGCAATTTTAGCTTAAGGTTAAAGTTTTTGTTAAAGACCATATATCCCATGCTGACACAACAGTTCATTCAACTCCTAGGCTTGCCAAGCTAAACTGCCTAATTCTTCACATCAGATCCTTGACTAGGAACAGTGCTAAAACACATTTTACAAAATGCTAAAATTGTTCTCAGCTTACTTTTCATTTCAGTTTTTGCCATAATACTTTGCCATATTCAACTTTCTGCCTTAGATCATTTGAGAAAACATTGTGGAAGTTTGCAATAGAAATTTTTTTTAAATCAAAAAATAATTAAATTATCCTGATTTTAATAAAGAAAATTCCTGCTTTGCATTTGAAATTAATTTGGTCTTTTTCAGATGAAGACAATATTTATTCAAATCTTCAAGTTTACCTTAAGAGTGGAAAAAACAGTTTACCTCCATAGTCCATAACAATACTTCCAAGGGACAGAGCTTCATTACACAAAAACCAGCTACTCTTGTCTTTTCATGACTAGTGATTCTTCAGGAGCAAAATATGAAACAACAATTCGTCTTTTTAGTGTTTAAATGATCTGCTTTTCTAGTCAAAGGTCAGAATTTTCCCTAAATCAAGGAAGCCTACAGTATTAAACCAGTTGTTTGTGCTAACTGCAGCCAGAAAAAAATTGCATTAGGGCCCCTTTTGGGAGAAAATTTAATTTTTTATAGTAATCTTCTAAAGCATATTTTGGGATACAAGCAACAATTTTGTTCTGATTGCCATACCATTGATCAATTTTAAAAGCCAGTTGTTGCTTGAATAAGATGATAAACACATGGTACAGGTAAGCAGCAGATGGTGCACTGAAAATGCCACCTCAGAAATGCCCGTAAGTCAGCTGTCAAGTCACTAATGTTCAGATACCTTCATGTCTGCTTGTACTCCTCCACAGCCACTTCCAGTAAGAGGCATAAAACCTTACAGCCACACATCTATTCTCAGGAGCTGATCTTTTACGCAGCAATTTCAGTATGAAAAGTAATGGAAGAGAGTTACCTGTTGACAGACGTTCCACCAGGAAGAATCACAGAGAAGGGATGGAAGAGCCACCACTCACACTGTTGCACTCAATGGAAACACTCCTGTGCCTCAGGTGGGGTACCTGGCAATTGCATGTTCATGCATAGTCGTGAAGGAGAGCAAACAAGTGATTTGAGAATGGTCCTTTGTAAAGCACAAAGTAACAGTCACCACAGATTTCAGATAAAATTTTATCTGTTTGATTTATCAGCACATTTTACAGCTCCTGAGATTTCCCCACTCTTACACGAATATCTTTTGAAATTCTTTCCTGAGGCAGGCACAGTGAAATAAGGCACAGAGTGATCATGTTCATGTTGTCTGCAAAGGCAGATCACTCATCTTTAATCAGTACTGCCCTTTCTTCTCACCACCTACATCATAAATGCAGATTCCCAAAAGACTTGATGTATTTTGTTCACTTCAGACATACAAACTCATGCTGGAAAACAACCTGTATTCTTTGCTTCCCTGTACGTTATTTAGCATTAAGCTGTATTTATGAGCCTTGTCTAAAATAGGCTTTTAACAACTTGGCAAAATTATTGACCTGCAGTGTAATTCATTACACTATCCACCTTTGTATTTTCCACAGAACAAGCTAACAATAAACCAAAAGCCTGTCCCAGGAAGAATGAGGAAATGTAATATTTTGACTTGAGAATCAACATGAACCTGAGACTTCCAGCAAGTTGGCTTTTTTTTTCCTCCAATGGCTTTCTTCCCTTTCTTTCTCATTTGTTGTGATCATGAGTTTCTGCACTGACCTACTGTAATTTCTCCAAAAACAGTTCTCAAAACCATAGCTCTCATATAGCATAATTTTACACGTTTACTAAAGCCAAACAAACTTCTGCAGGATTCATGATAATTTATGCATAGGCAATTAAGGCAGGGATGTTGCTCGCAAGCATTTGTAAGAGTAACTACCAATTTCCCAATCAACCTGTTGCAAAACTTTAACATGCCTTAAAAATAATTTTGGAAATCTACTTACTGCACAATGATTTTCTACAACATCGGTGAAAATAACTTGGTTCACTCAAACCAGGTGCCACACTTGGCACAGGTGGAAGGCTAGCTGACATTTGCATATCCTTCCTCATGGACCAGATATCCTCATTATTTTCCAGACTATGACCACTTTTCCCATTCTCATGAGTGCTCAGCGTCTCTTGTTGTCAGGGTATTACAAATGTGTGGAAAAAAACAGAAGCTTAGAATGGCATATAAATATTTTTAGTAGAGCCCAGAATCTGCAGCTAGCTTTCAAGAATATGAAAGAGATCAACTACTGTCAGAATCAAAAACTGTAAGGGATGTCAATCAACTTTTTTTTTCCTATGAAAAGGAAAAAAACCACAAAGAAAAGGAATGGCACGGCCTTACATCATACTGCATAAAGGTATTAAATCTTTTAAACCATTCAGATCACTCACTTTTTGACACTAGGTGCCAGCACTTCTGAAGAGAAAACAGTTCCTTTCTGTTTCAAGTAATTGTGCTCAACGCTGAAGACAGAATGCAAAGAATATTCTATCCAAATACATTCAACTCAGTTTAATCACACTCAGATTACTTATTTGCTCCACAGAAAATACACTTAATCATCCACAGACTACCCAAGCACAGGATGCTGAGAATTTAGGAATAGCCAGTTATTAAATTCCAGGTTCTTTTCAAGAAAGGCAGAATCACTGTTCCCTCATTAGCAGAAATCCTCTTAACATTTTCCATTCAATTAAAAGATATAAATTTAGAAACTTATGCATGGACTGTATATTTAGAGAAGCCAGACTGAAACTAAATCAATAGCCTATAATTCTCATTTGCAAATAGTTAAGTGCTCTGTTTGGCAACCCAGGTAACTCCTATCATTTGTCTTAAAACAGTTTAACCATGGAGTAGACAAGTTACAGCAAAGTAAACTCATTTTAACTTAAAATTTAATGTAAACAAGGTCATAGTATAATTTAGATTGAAAGGGACCTCAAGGAGGTCAAGAGGATTAATGCCCAGCACCCTGCAGTCTCAGCTCCACAGCCACGTTGCTCAGGGTTCTTATTCTATTGAAAACCTCCCAGGGATAGGCTGCAGAACCTCTCTGGGCAGCCTGTTCCAGTGATTCACTGTCTTCACAGTGGGGTTTCATTACCTCTAATCAGAACCCCTAGTTACAAATTAGGCCACCATCTCTCACCCTCCCACCATACACAACTGCAAACAGCAAACCACTTCCCTGGTAACTTCTCCACATTAACAAACGGTTATTAGCTCCCTCCTGAAGATGCCTCTTCCATTACACAAAAGATCATGTTTATGGGCAAAGAGGAAGAATAACATATAAGCTTATATATAGGTAAAGCTAAGAATTTATTGTTAGCTTAACCTAATTAAAAGACCACTATTAGCCCAGGAAAAGAAAGAATAACAATGCATACTGTTAAGAGAACTTTTATACAGAAGGAGTCCCAGTAACACAGTTAAAATCATAACACGCATTTCTCTGTTTCTTTCCTTGTTCTGGGGTTGTTTTCACTGCTCTGGGTCTCAAAGTCAATAGTTCCAGATTGCTGAAAAGGATAATGTGAAGCTGTCAGCATCCTTCGTTGGGAGGAATATGCTGCTGCTTTCTTCCTCCTCCCTCTAGGATCCAGTCGAGGTTCTTTTAATGTTTGCTAAAACACTTTTACGTCTTTCTTTTTCCTCATTGACCTGCAGCTCCATGCTATATCCAAACATATGATACATGGTGCTTTTCATACATTAGGCATAATTTCTTTATTTTTATCTTTAAAAAATAAAAATCAAAAACAACCTAACAAAAACCAACAATCCACCCCCTCAAACAAGCATGTACTTGACCACCAGTGAGTAACTGCTCACAAATATGAGTACCAACACAAAAAAACCCCAAACCCAAGACCATGCCTCTAATTCTTTTTAGCAAATTGAGAAAATCAACTACTATCATCTTCAAAATGGTTCACTTCTGAGTTGACACACAGCCGCACATGATATTGCCAATGTTCAAAGCAATTCCACAGATCATTTTCTGAAGGGCTGGTGAGGACCTCCATAATTTTTGCTTTCATGTCTTCTACTAACAAAAAAAATAAGTCCCTTTGAGCACTAACTTGATCTTTGGGAAGAGACAGAAATTGCAGGGAGCCAGGTGTAGTAAATTGTGTGCTTGAGCACAGAAATGTTATTGGCTAAAAACTGCTTCACAGATAACACATTGTGGGCTGGTGCACACCAACATTTTCCAACTAAGGATAAGACGACATCTATATTTGAACACACATCCACTTGTACTGAGTGAAGAGACCAAGCTGAGCCTTGTCTCACTGTGGCAGGTTAGAACATGTTCTCTCAACACCTCTCTTGTCTCTCCCCTCCCAATTCTTAGCTCCTGAGCTATAGGGTTAGTCTCTTTTTTTTTTTATTGGATTGCATATGACTACAGGGTCTCCAGTCCCTTACATGCATCCCATCATCCATTTGTACTTCCCCTACAACATCCTTTGTTTCCACTTCTACAGCTCTCTGCTATCACACCATGCCTCCATTTCACTACACGACATCGTTGTTTTGGTTACAAACATCCCATTCACCATAAATTAACAGCTTATCACTCTTAGGTATATAAGCTCATGGTTGCACCACACAAAGGTAAACAGAAGTAAAACAAAGTGGCCAGACACCTGGCCAGCTGAAGAAATCATTATCACAGCAAAGCTACAGGCAGGTCAAGAACAGTCCAGAAAAGGAAGCCCGACAAAGCTCAGTCCTCAAAACTTGCAGACTCAGTACTAAGCTTATGGCTTGTTATTACTAACAGTAATACAGTACTACATCATTTCCTTCTTCCAGTGGAATACAACAAACGCCAGATACTCCATCACAAGTACTATCAATACTCACCCTGCCCTTTGTTCCTCATAGGCAATTCCAATACATACACTATTCCAGGGAAGTACCTACTTTAATTTTAACCTCCTTTTACTGCTCATATTCATAGCTGAACACTGCTGCTTCTCTGTAGAAAGGAGAAAAGCTACATAGGTATCCAAAAGCTGGCCCTGTAGCTCATACAACATTTCTTCCGTTGTTGGGGGGCAGGCTAAAATTTCAAGTTGATGATGGTGGTAGCATAGAGGCAGTGAGTGCTTAACCATTCCAGTTAAAAAGAAATTTCACATACTTATTTGGCTAATTAAGCACCTCCTTCTAAAAGACTAAGATACTGTGCTTAAGGTACTAATACTGTCTATGTATGTATCTGTAGGGCAAGTACCATATTTAGAGCACTTCCCCCCCACACAAGTAAGAACCCCAAAATTCTAAGCTTAAAGTGGTCTGGACAAGCTTCACTGTCTTCTAGTTATGATGGGAGGGAAAAATAAGGATATCAAAGCCCAGATTTGAGATAACACCCCTGTGCCTTTTTATTTTCCAGCACAGTGAAGCATTTGGGCAGCCCCCTGATTTTCAGTTTTCACTTTTCCTACCAACCTTTGCTAAGAACAAACTAGCTGTGAAGCACCTTCTTTGAAGCTAGTTCATTCCTTCTCCTTGAGGCACAACATATTTTCCTCTGGTCAACTATGCTTCCCAAAGGCAGTTTAAAAATATCCACCCACTCTCAAGACCCTTTGTCCTAAAGATTCCTTGGAAATCTGTGACCTTGCACAGCAGTTTAAAAGCATAGGCATTTTTAAAAGCTCATAAGGATGTGGAAAACTCAGACAGTATTTTTTTGTTCCAAGTGCAAAGAACACTTTGCTAATCAAATCTGTCATAGCTCTTCACTCTACAGTGTAACAGGCAGAGTCTTCCAGCTTGCTCAGTGATAAATCTATAGAATCAGAATCACTAGGTTGGAAGAGACCCACTGGATCCTGGAGTCCAACCATTCCTATCGATCACTAAACCATGCCCCTCAGCACCTCATCCACCCATCCCCTAAACACCTCCAGGGAAGGTGACTCAACCAACCTCCCTGGGCAACCTGTTACAGTACCCAATGACCTTTTCCATGAAATTTTTTTTCCTGATGTAGAGACAATTTTGTGTCACAGGCAGCCCTAGGAGGCTCTCTACAACACCCAAAGTCTCAGAAAGGATACGTTTTGAGAAATGCTGCCCTGTTCATTGTAAGCCACTGTGTATGAGAAGTTGTGCATGCTGCATGTAGGAAGGGAGATGGGGAGAGAACAGTACGTGCAGACAGACAAAACTGGAAACAGCAGTATTAAATTCCTTATAGAATCACAGACTAATTCAGGTTGGGGGGGCGGGGTTAGGGAGGTCTCCTGTCCACCCTCATGCTCAAAGTTGTGTAGGCTACAAGGTTGGATCACCTTACAGCTTAATCCAGCCTTCTCTTGAAGCTCTCCAAAATACAGACAGAACAATCTCTCTAGGTAGCCTACTCCACACTCTGTCCTAAGGGTGAAAAATTTACATCTTGGTAGAACTTGTCCTGTCTCATTTTTGGCCTGCTGTGTCTCATCCTCCCACCAAGCTTCCCCCAAGAACAGCCTTGCTTCATCTCATTCAGTAGGTTCTCTAGGATCAGCTACGTGCTCTAGCATCTTTGATTACACTAGTCTGGATTTCTACCAGATAAGCAAAGTCTGTGATTCTACTGAGACACAGCAGAGGTGCAAGTGAACAGACATTCCAAGAGGTTTCATTTGATCCTAGTGATAAAAAGCAACTCCAGTGGTTAAAGCACAAACCAGGAGTCAACAGCCACTCTTGCAAAAAAGGGGACTTTTCATAGTATTTTAAATAAAATCATCCAGACTGATAAATGGTCAGTTTCTCAAAACAGCAAACTCTAGGCAGGAAACCCTGAGCATCTCAGATCAAGGGATAAACAATCAACCTTATTAAACCAGCAAACCAAGTTTATTTATAGAAGTCTGTACAATTGTGATGAACTATGCTAGGACACCAATAAAACAAAGTAAACAAATCTCTCCCTCTCTTTATGAGCAGGAAGTATAGTCACTCACCTTTACATGCACTTAAAGAAAAAAAGATTACAGCTTTCATACACAGTTCTGTAACTACTCAAGAGTACTCTCTTGATGGATTATTCTCAATAGAAGAGGTTTGCATGATAATTTACTGACTGTTGCCTCTTTTAAAAAAAGTATTTCAGCAGAAACCAGAGCCTGTGAGAGGCAAAGTGGCAGTTTCATAGTTGCACATAACAAGGACATAGTCCATCATTCAGATCTGTATTGTTAACTCACTGCATCCCTGTTTCAGTTGTCTCCACTAAAAGTTAAATGCAACACTGTACAGGTTGTATTCATCAACATTTTGGCCATAGCTGAGATAATTCCTGTGTTACCAAATGTATGCCTAAAATCAATACATGAAGGGCAAGCATATTACAAAATAATGAATTTTACTCAATTTTACCTTTAGAGACCACTTGTCACTGCACCTCAGAGCTCAGAGGCATTTTTCTGTAAAAATCAGTTCCTGAATAGTTTGATTTTGCAATTATTATTTTGAAAACTGGCTATTATAAATAACTTTAGGGGTTTTATTACAAATCTGTAATATCATTGAAGCTGTTAAAAAAATCATATCAAATGCATATCTACACAGTGAATCACAATGCCTCCTATGAAGTTATCACAGTAGATTCCAAAAATCCACTCTTAGAAAGTTAAACATACATATATGTGAAAGCCTACTACAGCTCCAGAGAAGCTGCCAAAATAGGTCAAATAAAAAAGTCTGTGATTACATATTTACAGAATAACCCATGTTTCCTAGAACTATGGTCTATTCTGTAAATAAGTGTTAAAGGATTCCTAATTACTTGTTTAGATGGTAGGCGAGAGCTGCTTCACAGATTGATTCTTTTAATGCAGTTCATAGTATCAATCTGCACACAATTACATGTTTCTTTAAAGCTACTGTTAAAAAATGAAGAGGAAGTTAAGAACTAGATTAAAGTTTCATTAAGAATCCAACAAGAAAGCATCAAACAGGTTTAAATGTAACCAGTGTAGGATTTCAGAAAAATAGTAATGCTCTGACAAAAGAAGAGCATCAGCATTTTCTCTCTTCAGGGTCCCCCAGAAACATTCCTATCCAGTTCAGTGCTTAACTCATTATACATATACTGGTCTGAGTAGGAACAAACACGTGCTTGCACGCTTACCTGAACAAGGGCCTCTAATCTTTTAGGCTTCTAACTTTTAGTTTAGTTCTTAGCTCCATATATTCCATTGTATCTTATTTGGAAAAGCTCCTTGTTAAATGTCACTTATATTTACACTTTGATATTTATTTTTTTTTTACACCTGAGTGATAATTTAGCTGTCACCTTGTGTCCAGTCAAATATTCCATAAAGCAATACAATTCTTGTGCTAGTGTTGCACTTGCAGTTTATATATGAAAAAAATGCGCATCAGCTACCTCTCATACATTACCCACTGACCTTTCCACTATGTCGTCACTGTGCCCTTCCTCTTGCACAAAATGCCTTTTTAAAAAAAAAAAAAAATCGTTTATAGAAGCCCCTTTTAAATAATTCATAAAACAAGAAATGAAGTAAGCTGGAGCCCAGTGAAGACATGATGACCTAAATATGTAATATTGGAGGTTTTGAGAAGAAATTAAAGCCCAACCAATGAGCACCCCATGGCCATTCCAGAAAACAGTTACTCCACTCAGTTTCAGTTGGAGACTCCGGATGTCCTGTTGATGACAAGTCCCACATCAGGAGCCGTGTACCTCCCTCTCATCAGTTAAGTGTAAGTAAAGAAGGGAACATGAAGTTGAACAGCTATATCAGCCAAGTCATTTTAGTAAGAAGAATCACATTTAATGAGTTTCTTTCTTGCAATTTCAGATGCTCAGGTACAGCTGGTAGAAATTCGTAACAGCCGTAAAGAACTGTGACAGACGGATACAAATAGTACTGCAGCTTAAAAATGATAAAAAACACCTGAAAAAAAGTCACACAACCCTTCCAAAAAAATTTACACTTTGAACCTAAGCCAGTTTTTGAAGATTTCCTTCTCCAAAGCTAGGAGGAAGGAGGAAGAAGAGGAGGAAGAAAGTGCAGATGACCTTCCAGCCACAATGATCTTGCGTCAACGTTTATTCACTGTGCCTGTGGTGGTATGTAAGGGGAGATCACCAAGTGCTGATTCTGTGACCACCAAGAGATTCCTATGGAAATCCAGACCTCAGGCTAATACTGAATACAGTGGGCCAACAAGTTGCATTGACAAAATAAAAGCAAAACTCAAACTAAAAGAAATGGGAAAACTCCAAGTAGCACAGATCCACATTTGTGAGGGGGGCAGGAAGAAAGGGCAAGAAGGGAGGTCTATACAGTAAATAGCTGAATGGTTTATGTTACAGATGACTGGCAGTTTTAAAGAGTCTCTTCCCAGCTCCACTGCTGCTCCAACCCAGAAGGGAGAACTGAAAAAGGAGGAAGAAAATGTAGGACATAGTCATGGAGCATGCAGGATCAGAAGCAGCAGAGTGGGCATGCTCAAATAAGCCCCCGCCTCTTTTTGTAGTCCTCCAAATTCAATGATCGCCGAGGGGCACCATCTTTTGCTGGTGGAGCCTTGGAGGTGATGGCCAGTGCCTTAGATTCTGTTGTGGATAAGAAATAAGTAAGGACCACAATACATGAAAACTGCAGATCTTTACTTGTTGCTTTTGCTGATAATTTCACCCCCAAATATTTGCCTTTTCTCTATCCACATAGTACAAACAAATTACAAAACACTACATCAGACACCTAAAGCTTATCTGTCCTCAAAAGCCATTAAACAAATCAGCAAAGTAGGTATCAAGGTAGATATCAAGGCTTATTCAATACAACAATCCTGTCTATTCCCCAAAGATTGAGTCAAGAACTGTAGACTGGAAGAATATCCCAGAAAACAGTCACAATCTTCTCCCCCTGGGCATTTGGAGCAAGGATATGGGGACATAAGGGTTTCAGTTTAATACAATACAATTGTTCTTGTTTTTATAATGGATATCATAAGCACAAATGCTGCTCTCCTCAGTTCAAAACACTTGCCAAGATGGCAAACTGAGTTCTTGCTCCTATTTTCAAAAGCCAACCAAGTATGTTCTAGCACAATGAGCTGGACTATCCAACCCCCAAACTCAGCTGAAACACCTACCTGAACTTGGAACCTGAAGATCAATCTTCACATCAAAGTCATGCACTTTGAAAAGATCTTCTGAGAGGTCACTGGCTGATTTAGAGTTCACATCTTTATCCTTCCCTTGACCCTGAAATAAAAATTACAGGTAAGTTTCCAATCCTTATCTGTCCACATAAACAGATAAAAACGTGTTTTCCCCTCTTCTGTTACAAACATTCTTAGTTCAGCTTTCATGCTGCTAGAGAAATTTAGTTTTCTTTCCCCAAGAAAAAAAAAGCCATTTCTTTTGTGCATTAATGCTCTACACAACTATTTCTAGAACTGAAGCATGCACACCTATTAGTCATAAGCTTCTAGAACAAAACAGTGACAGTAGGAGAAATGCAACAAACAAACGGAAACTTGCCTTACTCATGTCCTTTGGAGCATCTGGTAATACACCAGATCCGTATTTTGCATTTAGCTGAGCAAGGATGGCAGCTTGGACAGCAGGATCTCTGGACTGCAGGGAAGAAAAAGGGGAAAAAAGGAAATCACAGTATATGAAATTAGCAAAAACTATACTACAACTTTGTTAAACTAGAAGTATCCATGAATCAAAACCCTAAGTCTGCAGAGTTAGCCCAGTTTTCAGCATCTTGGAGACAGCTGAAATCATCCTGATACTAGTTCAACAAATCCAACAGTAATGCACTAAAAGTAATCTTTCAGAAAATCTCTTTGAGAAAATGAGAAATACATTTTTTTTAATATGGTTTGCTCCTGTGACTATTGTTAGATCTATCTGCTTTCAGCTTGCATTTCTGGCTTGAAATATTCTACTATGGAGCAGAAATCTTTAAAAAATATTTCCTTTATATCATAGCTGCCTACCATAATAAAGCTACTCAGTTACAATTCTTTTCTAATAAAGACTACATCAGAAGAAGTTATTTAATTCAAGCCCTACAATAAAATTCCTTTTCTATTCCCTTGCCAGCTTGTGGAAACTGTTGAAATACAACCTCATCAGATTTTTAAGAACTAATACCAGAACCATATACTGTGATAGAACAGGGCTCAATGCAGACAAACTGCTTAGAAGTAGGAGCTGATCACCTTGCTATCCATCATTTATAAAGGGACTGCAGCAACAGGTTTTGTCACAGTATCAAAGGTGAAGTTTGTGTTAAATGACTATCCATCACAGATCCAAAATGTCTGGTCTCCTCATTCCTTTCACAGACTTTTAAAGGAAGTTTCATTTAATTAGAAACTAAACTCACACCGAAGCAAACTGCCTTCCCAGAGCTGACTAAATCTGAGTAATTCTACATAGAAGAACAAACCTAAACCACAGTTGCTTCTCTACGTAAGTACCCACATTACTTACGCCTTTCAGATTTTGCATTTTAAAAAGAATATTGTTTTTTCCTTCTTTTGGAATAGTGAGAGCAGGATCTCATTCAAGTATATCTCACCCCAACATCTGAAGTATTAATAGCATATGGCACAGTTGGGAATGAATATAAACAACTTTTTCTTTCCTATTCTATGTATTGCATTGCTTTCTGCTTCTTTGCCTAAAATGAACTTAAGCATCTTACTCACATTAGACACTATCGTGGGCTTGCACTGCCGCCTGGTAAAGGGGTCCATTTGTTGGTTTTTCATACTATGACTTTCAGCCTAAAGAAAAAGCACACGGTTTTGCAGAGTTAGCTACTTGAACCCTTGTATATCCTCCCACAGCACCCCATCCATGCAAGCACCCATCAGCTATGTATAACAACATGAAAACCAGCAACAACATTATATATCAAAAAGATTTTGACACACCCACAGTCCTATGCTTCACAGGCCAAAACTGTACTTTTTGAATATAATACAGAAAACAGGTACACACCTCGGATCTGCTTTAAAATCATGTCATTTGCCTATACGGAAGATTTTATGGATCATTGAAAAAAATTAACTTCACCATGCAATTATCACCCTTTGCATCATTTCATGCCTACTTGTACAGAAATATTAATGCAGCACTATTTACCACAAGAGCCTTCTCAGACTCAACGATATTCCACTCTCTATTTCTCTGGTTGATGTAACTGCAGAACGGAAAAAAAAAAGGAGGGTGGGGGAAAGAAAAAGAAAGTGACTGTCATTTATCAATCCCTACGCAACAAAATGCCCAACAGTATTCTTGCAGCTTCATCCTGATCACAGAATAGTCTTGGTCCAGCCCTGTTCAATGTCTTTATCAATGACCTGGATGAAGGCATTGAGTGCTCCCTTAGCAAGTTTGCAGATGACACCAAGCTGGGTGGAAGTGTCAATCTGATGGAGGGTAGGGAGGCTCTGCAAAGGGATCTAAACAGACTGGACTGCTGGGCTGAGACCAATGGCATGAGGTTTAACAAGGTCAAATGCCGGGTCCTGCACCTGGGGCACAACAACCCTATGCAGTGCTACAGACCCGGAGAAGCCTGGCTGGAAAGCTGCCAGGAGGAGAAAGACCTGTGGGTGTTGGTCAATAGCCAACTGAAAGTGAGCCAGCAGTGTGCCCAGGTGGCCAAGAAGGCCAATGGCATC
>WAAB01018983.1:55001-90249 GCA_013389865.1 Piaya cayana
TACTGAAAGGGTCATTAGGCAATGGAACAGTCTGCCCAGGAAGACAGTTGACTTGCCTTCCCTGGAGGTGTTTAAGGTACAGGTGGATGAGGTACTGAGGGGCATGGTTTAGAGATTGGTGGGAATGTTTGGACTCGATCTGGTGGGTTCTCTTCCAACCTAGTGATTCTGTGATTATATGATACTCTTACTGCAACAGAACTGCTACCTGGGACATGTGCAAGAGTTTATATTTTTGACAGTTTTCACTGCCTTGCATCTGTCATTCAGCTAATATATGGAAATGCTAATAGAGCAATGATACACATTTCATCAATATACTGTACAGGAAAGAAGAGATAATTCTTGCAGTTAAATCGCTACTGCATTAGTTTCACTTCTCCGTGTATTTTTATTGATACTACTTAAGAAAGAAAATCTCCAATATCTGTTTCTTACCTGATTGCAGAGATGTTTTTTGTTCGTTGACGATCCAGGGCCTCTGCTCTCTCTTCAAGTTCATTAAGCTGATCTTGAATCTGTTTGGCCTTATCTTGGTCCCCCAAGTCCTCAGCCATAGCCTTCAACCAAACAGTTACTTGTTAAACACTACCCTACCACCAAGCTAGTCAGAAACACGAGGGGTAAGACCCATGAATCAGCCAGCTAACCACATACCAGTTGCAAGTGCTCTACACTGCACAGTAAGAATACAACAAAGAGCTAAACTCTCCTCAAATAGCCTAAACAGGTTGAAGGCAAACTGGGACTGAAGAACTCTGAAAGCCTCTGAAATCCCTTAAACTAAGAAAGACATAGAACACTAGCCCCAGCATGGGGAGGGCATGTCAGTCAGGTGATTTAAGTTACAAGTTTGATTAAAATTTAGTATCATTATTTGCTGGCTCAGGAAAAGAATGATTATTTCTGCAAAGGTCAGTTGCCACTTTTTTTCAGCGAGTTGGATTGTTCCCTACCACACCCCCAAGCAACAACAGGGGCTTATTGTGCCACCTGGTGACAACAAAGAGCAATTCCACTCTGCTGCAATGAAAACCTAACAACTTGCATTATTCCTGCATAGTAAAACAATGACCAAATAATACTGTTAAGCCAAAAAACAGAATTAAAGATTAATGCAAACTCTTATTACTGCACATGAAGCAGAACGTCTTGAAAAACAACTGCACAAATAAAACCAACCAAAGCGTGTTATGATTTCTCAACTTCTCAGCTTTGGCTTCTCTCAGCACTTGTTTGTTCAGGTAGGTCTATGCGTAAAATAGTTCAGCAGCAAGTAAACCTTCCAGGAACATATTCTTTTCCATATAAATTACTGTCAATAAAGTGACAATTCAGTCACCCCTGAGTAAAAGACACATAGTCATGACTCATTTTTCCCCTTTTAAGACGTATAGGAAAATCAACTTTCAAATGTTATTATAGGATATTCTGGGAAAAGAAACAAAAAAGAGAAGTTTCAAAAGCAGATCATCTTGTTCAAAGGACACAAGACAGCTATAATCATTGGCAACTGCCCTTAGAAAAAGAACATGAAGCTTGAACTGGGTTCTAAGTACTCTGAACTCAGTAATGAGCCTTGAGATTCATGTTTTAGCTGTGCAGTCACAGTCAAGCTTACCGCTGACTATTGTCAAAATCCACATGAGCCTCAGTTCTTCAGAATCAAACACTGCATCAAAGCTTGTGGAAATAATCTCATCTCTCACCTTCTCCTTTAACAGCTGAGTTTTCTTCATAGCATAATTTGGAGGTGCTTTCCTGAATCTTTCCTTCTCTTTCACGATCTGGAAGATGCAGAGGAAACAGCAATTGGGAATAAGCAAATATGGAAGTCTATTTCAAAACCTCGATAACAGATACAATAGATCAATAACACCTAAGAAATGTACTTACTGGCACAGAATTTTACTCATGCTCTTTCTCTGCTGCATTTTTAAGTTTGTGAATCGGTAATGAGTTACAGCTCCATTCTCCTCAGTTACGACCTACAAAAATCTGACGCTAATCACCCTTGGTAAGTATTAAGCAAGCATTTATCACTGTTTATGTAGTTTAATATATCTATCAGGATGCTGTTAGTTTTTTGGAACTTGAGAACTAAGCTGCCACACTCCGGAGTTCACAGCTCTGCAACTCACATTGAAGAGGATATAACAGGGCACAACAGACGAAGTAAGGCAGAAGTGCTAGATCATCTAGCCACTCTATCCAGTTATGCAACTTCATTGTGAGCCTTTTATTGTCTTCTTAGGAAGCTAATACCACAATCGTGTAGCTTTTTAACAGCCAGTGCTCTACTCCTCAGGTTCTGCCACCTTTAAGCACTGCCACAGCCTTATTAAAACACACTGTTCACCTCCTCAATGTCCTGGTCATTGAACTTGTAGTTGAGTGCTTCTTTGATGGAGACTTCCTTCTTGTTTATCTCATCTAGTGTGGGTAGCTGCATCCCAGCAGAGAACATCTAAACACAAAAGACAAACAGCTTACTTTCCACTTCAAGTATTCTTGACAGAAGGCTGCTAAAAATAAAACGAAGTCTGGCAGACTTACCGCTTCCTTCCACTTCATAAACTCACTTTCAGTAAATTCCTGATTTGAGACAAACTCCAAACGAAACACGCGTGAATCACTGCCATGCCTGCAAAAAGAAAGCATAACAAAATCCTCCTCTGATGGTACTGAGCCACTATCTTGGACCTTTGGGTGTAAACTGATTCAAGACGCCCAAAACCAGATTAAGGCTACTCTTGTAGCTTGCATGCTATCTATTCCTAACTTCAGCCAGATCAGCCACAGTTAACAAGAGCTGTGAGTAGCAGTGTGGAGGAACACCAGACAGGAAAGCATCACTCATTTGTGGTAGTAAAATCCTCAGGAGAAAACAGAAACAGATCTCTCGCACCTAAATCTTTTATACCCTACTTAGTGACTCATGGTATGATCTTTGGAGAAACAAAGCTCCTTCATATTTGGACCAGCAGAAGTAACCTTTAAGCAGTACTGAACTGTACAATGCTGGAGCTGACCTCTATCTAATTTTTCATCTTTGCAATCAAAAGCCAAAAATCCCTAAATGTTTTCTGCAGAGCACTACCTTTAGCAGTACTAGCTAAACTACTAAAATGCTAGCAGCCAACACTAAAATTGCCATGGTGTAAATTTCATGTAAAGCATGGAGCTCTCTCCTGAGGTAACCTAAGAAGTTATTGAACATTACAATGGATTTAGGTTAAGACAAATTTTTTTTTTTTTTTTTTACACACTTGCACGTATGTGCATTCTTCATATGCCTTCCTGTTCCTCTCAAGCAGTTAATGTCCTTTTGTTTTATCTCACCAGGACGTTCTAAGTGTTAATCTCTACCTCAACAACCTTATAAGGGCCATAAGGACAACTAAGAAATCCAATGCTACATTCAGATTTTTCCCTCCAAAGTACCATTTTGTGTTGCAACATGTATGCCAGGCTCAATCATGTATGCCTTATAATCAGATGTAAGAAATAAGTATCTTCTAATGACAGTGGAAAAAAAGATACAGAATACTGCAAAGCCCAAGAGGCATATACAAAAAAAATCACAGGTTATTAACAAAAAGTGCTCAAATGTCAACACAATCACAATTCTCTTTATCAGTTTTTTTTTTAATGATTTCCATCATGCCCAAGTGGAAAAAAGCCCAAACAAACCCAACCCTGACATTCTAGCAGTGAGCAGCATGGCAAGGCCTAATCATCTTTTTAGCTTTTATCTCCAAGTGACACACAAAACATTATTTGCTATGAAAATGACACTGATTCACAGGTAGATAAGGATCACTTAGGTATCTTACCGCAACTGTAGTCCTTTGTTTGTTCGGGTACCACCAAGCTGGTAAACCTTTGCAGTCTCTACCACACCAGTTATTTCAGCAACCTATATCAGAGTAAGATACACAAAAGGAAGGATGCCAGAGGGGTTTTTTTGTGTGTTCCTGGAATGCATCTAGCATATTCAAACCTTTTCACTAGAGATCAAAAACCTTAATCTAACTAGCTTAGTCTGTACCTAGACCAAGGGAAGTAAGACCCCTTCAGTGCATATTATCACGAACTGAATTAGTTGATTTATGCATCAACTTTGAGTTGACAAATTATCATCTGAAAGCCTGATGTAGTTTTCCTTATCTTGTCAGTCTGCCTTCTTGACCAAGTGGCATATGTGTTCCTGCTTCTCCTATTTCCTATTCAGTTAATGATGGTTTGAGTTAATGTACATTCTAAATGAAACATCCCAATGCTGCTCACAAACACAGTCCCTCTAGGGACCTTTTAAATGCAATTTGAGAGAATATTATTGCAGCCTATGATTGTGCAGTTACAAACACGAAATTGAAGAAGCACGTTCTCAATTATTGTCTCTTCTAAGGCACACTGATATACTAGAACACATTGTTTAAAAAAAAAACCCAAACAAACCCAAAACAACAAACAACAAAACCCAAGACCACAAAATAATGTGAGGACTTTCCCAGAAATAAGGAGGGAATGTTACTCATCCTTACTTGGTCAAAGCAGAATCCTGAACTTCCGTTTGCAATACAAACAATGAGACAAGACAGCATGAACCAAAGCTGGAAGAACAGGCTTTGTTAGTGCTCCCTCTTCACCTGGCTGGTCCCATAGATTTATTTTATGTTTTCTGGTTATAACCAACCCTTCTGCATTAATCACTTAAATTATCACAAGTACTCAAGAACTGCTAAGCTGCAACTAGTTCATTATAGAAAGAACTAAATCCATTGTAACTAAACTCACCCGATAGACAGGTTTGCTGTTGTGATTTCCAATGCCAATACGGACAAAGCAGCCAGTGACTGTCTTGGCAAAGAAGGGCATATGACACCAGCGTTCCAGTTTGTGTCGTGATAGCCGCACTCGGTTCAGTTCTTCAGGCAAGGACACTGGCTGAGACTTAGGAGGAATTTCTTCTTTCCTGATTTAGGAAAAGCAAGAAGAAATAAGGAAGAAAAAGTAGAGACAATCACCAAAAACGGAGTTCCAACAAAGGTACAACATGACTGCTATTTTTAAATTATGAGTAAAAGGAATGATCCTTCATGCACTCGTTGAGTGTAAATATCTGAATTTAGCACTCATTAGAAAGGCTTAGCACAAAGTCCCAAACTTGTGACCCATGGCCTCCACCACCCACAAAGCACAAAGACTCACACACCAAGACAGCTTTTAGGCCAGTCCTTTAAGGCAAGCCAGAATCCATCTCTGCCCTGCTGACATGCTGGGTTTCTGTGACTGCCAAGCTATAGGTCTAACCAAATTTGTAAACAGTGTAAATGGGGCCAAGGTAACAGCATGGAACTGAAGCTGCGAACCTATCCAGGATAAAACAGTCCCATGCACCACGATATAGAAACCAAGGACTCAAATATGAGCAATGCAAGTGTGCCCAAAGGCAAAATCGCTTTAGAAACAACAAACTGCACCCAGACCACCCCCTAAAATAGCATGTGTCTACATGAAGTGAATCTGTTTCACATAACTTGAAGTAATCATAGTCCACTGTTTACTACTTACTCTTCCTCTTCATCAGAGGATGAAGATCTGGATGAGCGATCACTTTTCTCACTAGACTTATCATCCTCTTCCTCCTCTTCATCATCAGAGTACACTTCACTAGTTTTTAATGGCTGTTTTTTTGCAAGCAATTCAGCTGCAGAAAAGAGGACAGAACGAGGAAAAGCAAGATGTAAATTTTTCATAAAAGCTTCCTCTTAGAGCTGAAAACTTACTGTTGGGTTGTTTTGTTTTGGTTTTTCTTAAAAAAAAAAAAAAGGCAGAGAACCATTAATTTAATGGTGGAAACAAGTGACACATGTTCAAATCCACTAGTAACCTAAGCACTCCACTATATATATTCAAAGAAAGAAATAAAATATTTAAGACCACCTTAAAACTGGTTGGACAGCCGGGTCCAGAGAGTGGTGGTAAATGGAGTTAACTCCAGCTGGAGGCCAGTTACAAGCGGGGTTCCCCAGGACTCAGTGCTGGGTCCAGCCCTGTTCAATGTCTTCATCAATGACCCGGATGAAGGCATCAAGTGCACCCTTAGCAAGTTTGCAGACGACACCAAGCTGGGTGGAAGTGTCAATCTGATGGAGGGTAGGGAGGCTCTGCAAAGGGATCTGAACAGGCAGGACCATTGGGCAGAGTCCAACGGCATGAGGTTTAACACGGCCAAATGCTGGGCGCTGCACTTGGGGCACAACAACCCTAAGCAGTGCTACAGACTAGGAGAAGTCTGTCTAGAAAGCTGCCTGGAGGAGAGGGACCTGTGGGTGTTGGTTGACATCCGACTGAACATGAGCCAGCACTGTGCCCAGGTGGCCAAGAAGACCAATGGCATCCTGGCTTTTATCAGAAACAGTGTGACAAGCAGGTCCAGGGAGGCTATTCACCCTCTGTACTCGGCACCGATGTGATCATATTTCAAATACTGTGTTCAGTTCTGGACCCCTCGCTTCAAGAAGGATGTTGAGGCTCTGGGGCGAGTCCAAAGAAGAGCAACAAAGCTGGTGAGGGGGCTGGAGAACAAGTCTTAGGAGGAGCAACTGAGAGAGCTGGGGTTGTTTAACCTGGAGGAGGATGAGAGGAGACCTCATTGCTCTCTACAACTACCTGAAAGGAGGTTGTGGAGAGGAGGGAGCTGGCCTCTTCTCCCAAGTGACAGGACGAGAGGAAATGGTCTCAAGCTCTGTCCAGGGAGGTTTAGGCTAAACATTATGAAAAACAATTTTACAGAAAGGATCATTGGGCATTGGAACAGACTGCCCAGGGAGGTGGTTGAGTCATCTTCCCTGTCTTCCCTGGAGGTGTTTAAGGGACAAGTGGACAAGGTGCTGAGGGGCATGGTTTAGTGTTTGATAGGAATGGCTGGACTAGATGATCCAATGGGTCTTTTCCGACCTGATGATTCTACGAAACTATCACCAGCTCAGCCCCTGGAAACTACAGTTCCATTACAGAGGCTTCACCCAGAAAAGTGGTATTATCCTCATTCTGTTGGAGGTGAAAAAAATATAGAACTACTTTCCAACCTAGTGATTCTATGATTCTATCTTAAATTTCAGTTGTACTTATCTTTAGTCTCCCAACTTGACTGCACATCACAATACAAGCTGGGCATAGTTTTATCTTGTAGATCCATTTGCTATCACCATCAGACTTGCTATTTTGCATCTTAAATTAGCAACTTCATGTTTGTTAAGGACCACAATAAAAGCCAGTACAGTAACAAAAAGGGTTGCATCAAAAGTCTGCAGCAAGATGGACAAGATGACATGCTAAGAAACAAGCAAATGTAGACAAAGTAGCACAAGCAGAATCCATAGGGTTCGGATGGTTCAGACATTAAATAACAGAATCCAAACAACCAATTCAATGGACTGCGATGAAAGCTTGGTTTGTTTTCAGATCACTCTGGGGAGAAGCACTGAGGAGGAATACAGCATCAGTGGTGCCAAACATTATCCTAGGTGGTCACATTGGGCAAAAGACCAGGGAAAACACAGAAACAGCATTCATTTGCTCCAAGCTATAGGATTTTTGCATTAATTAGAAACAGGAAGTAGCACCTTCAGAAAGCTGTAATAACACCACAAAAGACACAGCAATAGCCACACACTTCATACCTGTTCTGTTCTTCCTTTTTTCTCTTTCTGCTTTCAGCTCCTCCATGGCCTGAGATTTCTTGTCTAGCTTCTCATCCCGCTTTGATCGCCGCTCTTTGTTATGTGACGTGACCTAAAACCATGCACACAAAGTCCCTCAACACCAAGTGCAATCCATAAATTGAAATTCATTAAAACAAAGATTGTTTGCATGCTTTGAAAACATTTCAAGTAGAAACTATTAACAAACTCCATCTTGAAAACAGATTTTTTCAAGTTCATTTTTACAGAGGCTAGGGAGAGGGGAAATCAATCTGAAGCTTATTTCTTTTTCCTGCTCTGTATCAAAAATAATGAACATATTTACACTTCAACATTCCTGCCATCAAGTCTTAGTCTCAAAACTCCTCCTTGAAGATAAAAAAAGGACTAGAGAAATAATATGGAAGGAATTCTGCAACTAACAAGTACTGAAGAAAAATTGGATGAACACTCTTCTCATTTCCTTCTTCTGCAAGGTCAAATCAAATCACTCGCTCTTATTTGGCAGTAAAGAGGAAAGTTATGTTACAAAGATACTTAAAGCAGAAATAAAGTTGTGTATACTCTATAATATGGAAACAAATCTTAAGCCTCCTAATAATTTCCATTTCTAACAGGTCTATCTGGAATATCAGGTAGCACCTTCTATAATAAGCATAAGAGTGTCATTTGGAGTAAGTCATTTCTGGAAGGCACTCTAAAGAAACTCTACATATGATCACTTCATATACTCATATATGTACACACACCTACACATTATGCATACGTATACGAACTGTATAAGTAGATACACATATGCATATGTGGAGTTATGAGGTGTACATAGATGAGATACACTCCACTTAACATGTGCCTCGGGTTAAACTAATCTCACCTATTTTAAGTGTTAAACACGGATTTCACTAGAAAATAACACTGAGTGAATTGCCAGCAGGAGATGCCCTCCACCTTTTGCACAAAGATAGAGGCGACAAGCTCAAACGAACAACTAGTTCTTAGATAGGTAGAGTTAAGTAAGATTAAACCCAGCCCATGCTGGGAGCCTAACTGCACAGACTCTATAAATAGTAAAGGGTAGATCTGAATGGCTGAGAGAGCTGGGGTTGTTTAACCTGGAGGAGGATGAGAGAAGACCTCATTGCTCTCTACAACTACCTGAAAGGAGGTTGTGGAGAGGAGGGAGCTGGTCTCTTCTCCCAAGTGACAGNCACCAGCTCAGCCCTTGGAAACTACAGTTCCATTACAGAGGCTTCACCCAGAAAAGTGGTATTAACCCCATTCTGTTGGAGGTGAAAAAAATACAGAACTACTTCTGCTCCTCCTAGAATTCAAGCTTTCCCTTGACATCCTTATCAGCAGAAACAAAGCTTTCTTTCCAGAGTACATGCATGCAAAATAACTAAATCAACAGCTGAGTTGAGCTGATTCTGGCCTGCTCTCTCAAACTCTCACTTGCAAAAAAGACTTCATATCCAACGTTTCAGATTGAATGACAGAAGTTTGGCTAAAGAAACTGCAAAAGGTTGCTTTCCTGTTCTCATATGGGAAGACTACTACAGCAGCTCTAGCTATAGCTACAACTTTGCATTTTTCATTAAAAGGAGCTACAAGGACATCCGTCAGCAGGCCTAAGTTGTTGATTTCTTTACTTGAACTGGAAATGCTAAAGATAGATTGAGCATATAAATGAACTAAGTTCTGACCTGCTTATCACACTGACACTAAGGGAAAACAAAGGGGCACAGAGAGGCAGCATCCTATCTCTTACTGCCAAGGGAAGAGGGTTTGTTACTAAGGGCAGCTTAATTTCCTACCTGGGATTCCTGAATCTGTGTGAGTTTTTTCTTCTCCTGCTCCTCTTCTTGCTTTTTCTTTTTCTCTTTCTTTTCTTTCTTCTTTGCCGTTTTTAGTTTCTTCTTGATTTCAAATCTAGTATCAGATATTGAAACAAAAAGAACATATGAAAGAATGCTCTTTCCGAGTGAGCAAAGTACTGCTCAGATGCTATAGCACCTTAAGCTGTTAGTAGGCTCTAGGAAGCTTCCACTGTTTGCCCTAGGTGGGTAATCCTTTAACCGCTAACCCTGTCCCCACTTCAAGTCCTCCCTTCCCCAAGAAAAACAAAGTGAAGAAAAGCTGAGTATAAAGAAGTGCAGGCTTACAGTTGACCTAAAGGACACAGGAGACTACATAATAATAGTAATAGCCACTGCCCAGAAATCTGTCCTTACACCATCTTTGTCAAGGTAGTGAGTGTTGCATGCTGCCTCCAATTATAAAAACAATTTGTTATTTCACAACATTTTAATCTCAACAGCTAAAGACTTGGTTGCTTAAAGCTCCTATCATGATAACTTTTTCATGCTTAAATTCCATTTTTCTACTGGCATCAGTCTGCGTAAGAACAACAGCAAAGAAGTCAGAGTTGTCCTTTAGCAACTACATTCCAATATACTTGGGTAGTTCAGTTTCTGCAGCCCAATTTAGGCATCTGCATTTCTACCTTCATGAAATATGTCACCCCGAAATCCTGTTTTCAGTCACTGTATTCAGAGGAGTAGTGATTTTGCTGGAACTGTCCTGTCACTGAGATTCCACTGCACCATTGCTTTAGTCAAGTGTGCATATTGAAACACACAAAAAAAGTACTTCATTTCCAATAACCAAAATATAAAACGTTATCCACATGCATACTACACAGTCCATTATTCCTCAGTCCCTTACACCTGGATGTAGGCAGGTGCCAGGTGAGCTCATTTCCCTTTATGCTTTTAACATGAAGCCTAACACGGCACAAATTTTATTTCACACACAATGCCTGTTGCAATCCCAATGAACTCGCAGTAAAATGTACATAAAGAGCTAGACGGTATCTTGAAGGATTCGACTTACCATAAAGTTAAATAACTCCCGCCTCCCTTAGTTCTACCTATCAATTTTTTTTTTTTTTTTTTTTTTTACACAGACCAGGACAAACTTGTTTAAGATTAATTTAAGCTTGAGTTACCAAAGTGTTTAGCTTGTTTGTATCAAGTATCCTCTAGCATTCATTCCAAAAAAGGTATTTAGTTACTACTGAACAGTAAATTAAATGAAAAAGTATGGTGTCCTTCTACCTGATCTATATCCAATCTTTCACAAATTCTGGTCCCTTTGAGGAAAGAAGAGTAGAGAAAGCAGTGAAAGTAGTATTAAAACCACAGACAGAGGCAGAGCTCCAACTAAGGCTCGGACAAACAGTCTAGTATAGCTTGTATTGACATGGTTTACGCAACAGACATCTGTCCTCTAGAGAAATTTCTCAGCAAGTGAGAAGAGAGGTCACTGAAGAGGAAGAAAACTTACCCCACATGTGCCAAATCTTTTGTTAGACACATGGGAAGAAAAATACCTCTACTATAAGGAAGCTGTCTGACAAGACTGTTACAATAACAAACCAACCCACAATGCTTAAAGCAGAAATCCACAAACAATCCTTGAAAATTACATATCCAACATCATTCCTTCTTATTTCATCTCTCTCCTATTATGGCCCTGACCAACTTCACATCCACATAGAGGCAACCCTAACACTGCTTTGCATTACACCATTGCTTTCTGAAAAATGCCAGAAACTCATATGCACCTTACACTTTGTTTTGGCCTTTTTCCAAAGTATCAGTGCGTCACTAATACAGAAGAGACCGAAGGGAAAGCATCCTTCTGACTGTCTGGCATCTACTGTATGAAGCAGTACTATAGCTACATCTATCATCGACAGAGCCACACATACTCAACAGCTGAAAAGCTTTCAGAAAGTGACTTCTACAAGAACAGAGAGAATTCCCCCCCTGCATGCTTCTCAATTATCTACAAGGACAGTTTACATGTAAAACTTAAAATGAAGCTTAATCCACTTTATAGCGCTGAATGTTTGGACCCCAAGTACGAGAGAACAGTCAGCATGCTCTCCATGCAGTCTGTATGAAATTGCTACCAAATATCAACAGATTTGAAACTCACCTTCTCTTTAGCACTTCTCTCTTCTCTATCCGGTTAAAAAGCTCCTGCTCTCTCTCCTTTTCTGTCATTTGTTCCAGTCGAGCTCGGTCTTCTTCATCTCCCATCAGATCTTCTCCATAGCCATCATGGAATTCCTCATCTTCAGATGAAGAATCTGAATCTGAGCTAGATGAGGAGCTGTTGCTTTCAGAGTCAGAAACTTCTCCTAGAACAAAAAACACAAGGTAGAAATTCAACTGTTTGCCCAGTCACTTTATTATAGCATGTTAGCAAAGGATATCAAGAATGAATTTTACACTTCACTTCCTCTATACTAAAAGCATACATATAGTGAAAACTAACCCCAAAAGGAAATATTTTATTACCATATGATACGCATGGTAAAAACCCAATAAAATTAGTGGTACTACACATGAACACAAATCGAGCTATAAGTAAAAATTCTCAGTAGAACAAGCAAGTTTTAGAAGGCCTTTTGGTTAGTGTCTTAAGGGTAGATTTCTATGCCTGAATGCTTATGTTCCTGAGAAGTTGCTTACAGATCCATAATTTTCAAAGTGTGCACACACATCTCAAATGCTACTATTAACCACTACCAATGCTCCTCAATATAGCAACCTGAAGAATCAAAATGGGTCATTTTAAGACTGCAGGCAACTTTAGCCTGTAATTTATCAAGTTGAAACACTACCCTCAGGACTGGCGAGGCTGCAGTGCTACATCCATTACTGTAACAAGCCCTCCCAGTTACATACAGGCTTAGGGAACAGCCGACTATTCAATAATAGTGGATAACTACTTTTAAACTTGATTCAAGTTCAAGTGCTTTGATTATCTCACCTAATTGACTACATTAGATCAAATAAAAAAAGCAGACATTAGGAGTCTTTCTTTCACTTTCATTCTGGTCTCAATATTTCTGGAAACTTACACCTTTGTAACCTTACACTGCAAAAAAAACAACCAAACTTGATTTGTGAGCACTGAAACATACAGGTTCAGTCACTTCATGCTTTGGTCTGTCTCTGCTGTGCTTAATATACTCAAAACTGTAGGTAACTTCAGGCTATTTCATATTTTTTCTTGAATTTGGGGTTTTTTCAGTATGAATACAAATCACAACTGACCACTTGCAAACCTTCACGGGCATGATGAAAACAGGAAAAAAGAAAGGAAGTTTGCCCAGCACTGGAGCAGAATCAACATTCATGTAAGAAAAATCTGACAAAGTTACAGTAATGCTTTTTCTTCTTCCATATCAGTATACACGTGCAAGAATCCCAACTCAAAGCATATACATACAAGATCCACTGGACTGGAGGCTGGCTGATGTTGTGCCCATCTACAAGAAGGGTTGCAGGAGGATCCAGGGAACTACAGGCCTGTCTGTATGACTTCAGTGCTAGGAAAAGTCACGGAACAGGTGATCCTAAGTGCTATCATGAAGCACATACAAGAGAACCAGGTGATCAGGCCCAGTCAACACGGGTTTACAAAAGGCAGGTCCTGCCAAACCAACCTGATCGCCTTCTATGATAAAGTGACCTGGCTGCTGGATGAGGGAAAGGTTGTGGATGTGGTCTTCCTGGACTTCAGGAAAGCCTTTGACACAGTTTCTCACAGCATTCTGATATAGAAACTGTCAACCTCTGGCCTGGACAGACGCACACTCTCCTGGGTGGAAAACTGGTTGGATGGCTGGGCCCAGAGAGTGGTGGGAAATGGTGTTAAATCCAGCTGGAGGTCAGTGACAAGTGGTGTTCCCGGGGCTCAGTGCTGGGTCCAGCCCTGTTCAATGTCTTCATCAATGACCTGGATGAAGGCATTGAATGCATCCTTAGGAAGTTTGCAGATAACACTAAGCTGGGTGGAAGTGTGGATCTGATGGAGAGTAGGAAGGTTCTGCAAAGGGATCTGAACAGGCTGGAGTGCTGGGCTGAGACTGATGGCATGAGGTTTAACAAGGCCAAATGCCTGCACTTGGGGCACAACAACCCTAAGCAGTGCTACAGACTAGGAGAAGTCTGTCTAGAATGCTGCCTGGAGAGGGACCTGTGGGTGTTGGTTGACACCTGACTGAACATGAGCCAGCAGTGTGCCCAGGTGGCCAAGAAGGCCAATGGCATCTTGGCTTGTATCAGAAACGGTGTGACCAGCAGGTCCAAAGAGGTTATTCTCCCTCTGTCCTCGGCACTGGTGAGACCGCTCCTTGAATCCTGTGTTCAGTTCTGGACCCCTCGCTTCAAGAAGGATGTTGAGGCTCTGGGGCGAGTCCAGAGAAGAGCAACAAAGCTGGTGAAGGGGCTGGAGAACAGGCCTTATGAGGAACGGTTGAGAGAGCTGGGGCTGTTTAGCCTGCAGGAGGCTGAGAGGAGACCTCACTGCTCTCTACAACTACCTGAGAGGAGGTTGTAGAGAGGAGGGTAATGGCCTCTTCTCCCAAGTGACAGGGGACAGGAGAAGAGGAAATAGCCTCAAGCTCCGCCGGGGAGATTTAGGCTAGACATTACGAAACGATTTTTCACAGAAACGGTCATTGGGCACTGGAACAGGCTGCCCAGGGAGGTGGTTGATTCACCTTCCCTGGAGGTGTTTAAGGGACGGGTGGATGAGGTACTGAGGGGCATGATTTAGTGTTTGATAGGAATAGTTGGACTCAGTGGGTCTCTTCCAACCTGGTTGTTTTACAATTCTATGATTCTAAGGTAAGCTCCTATTGTCATCACACAATACTGTACACCTCTCCCTTTGTCGTCACAAGATGTTTGGGAAGGGAAAATATATCAATGGGAATAAAAGAAAATGCTACCCACACTACAGGTGGGACATGCTAGAGAGAAAGTCAAGTAACAAGATAGGTCATACATTCTTCAGTCGAAACAGTACTTAGTGTTGTGGTTGTCACAGAGCACTTACAGCAATGCTATCCTGAATTACACGCATTTCAAGATGCAGCAGGTTCAAGGATCATCCAGACTACCAGTAACAAAAAAACTCTTTGAAGGAGGTCTTTAACATCACAGTCTAACATCACACCCCAGTGTACACATAGAGGTAACTTCACTTGGAATTTCAGTAGATGCATGTGTTATCTTACCCTCTTCAGGTGCTGAGCTCTCAGCCGAGCTGTCTTTATCTGAGCTGCCTGAAGAGGCAGCTTTGTTTGTCTGTTTCTTCATGGCTCCTTTCTTCTCTGCCTTACCCGCTTTTCCTTTTTTTTTGTTTTTTGAACCTCCAACAGTCCACTGGAAGGAAAGAATAAAGAAAGCAATCATGAGACACAAACATCACTCTTCTCCCTCACTCAAAACACTGGAACAAAAACAACTGAGAAACAGTCCAACATCTGACAGCAACAAATCAATCGTACAACTAAAAAAGTTAATAGGGAACTTATCAAACAAAAGCATTTCAAAGTTTTTTTGATTGGGGGGGCTGTTGTGTCCTTACTTTATTCAGTTATCAATGCAAGCCCACAGATGATAGGACACCCCTTTTGAAAACAATGAAGGCTTCAGAGCCTGCAATATCCATCAGAAGAAAAGAGGTACTGAAAACATTTCCCTAAGAAAATATTTAAACAAGAGTCCGACTGCATTAGCTTCAGTTTACTATTGTTAAACAGAAGCAACAGTTGTGTTTCCAAAACTACTTAATTCAAGAGCAGATTTTACATTTCATGAATGCACAAAAATTATACATGACAGTTTTTCCAAAAATGCCAGTTTCACCAAGAGTACAGAGTCTGTATTTTTATGCAACAAGCCAACAGCACACTCACTCACAGACAATAGTGCCATGGCCTGCACCTACATACACACACTGGAATCAAATCAGAATCACATACCTCAGGAAAAGAAAAAAATCAAATGTCAAGTTTTTGTTTTAATTTTCTCTTACCATCATTATCATCAATTAATTTAGACCTCAGTTTCCAAGCAAAGGGCTTATGCCACCACCTATGCACCGGCAGCAACTTTAAATCCAAGTCCCAGGAGAAAAATCAGTATTTTCTTTACAGTGTGATTTCCTATCAGAATTTTTGCATTGTTTCAAACACATCGGTGAAGCCAGAAAGGAACAGAGCCAGTAGGGGCTGTCTATTATTTCAAAGCTTTCCAATACTTTGCACTTCACTACCTCTCCTAGAAGTTCTTCAGGCACAAGACATTCAGGAACAGGACAGTTTCTAAATATATATATTTAGAAAGCATGCAGTCTACTAAAAAATATAGTCCTAAATTCAAATGAGCAAATACTCTTGTATAATGGAGATCTTGTATTCAAAGCTACACTTAACATGGGGAAAAAAAGAAAAATATTTTAATTTGATCTCAGGTGCACACACACCTCAGGCTCCTCACCCACTCACCGCTTCCCAGGGGATGAATCAAGTCCACCTCTAAAGGCAGTAACCATTACATCAAATCAGATGACTACTTCTGCCTGATTTGGCATCATCTTCAGAAAACCGTGGTGTTCAAATACTCCCGACTGAGTAGTTAGAAGCTACTACCTGATCTACTTAGGTGTTTAGAATTTCCTAGGCTTTGATTACTCTCACATCACCCACTGCTACACCAGCTTCTTTAAGCAGCTGTGTATTCAAAATTATCTGTCAAAGGCCAGGCAAAAGTTTTCTTTTCTGAAGTACAGCTACCTAGTGACGAGCCTCTGACCTGCAACCCACACCCTGGTAGGTTACCCCAGTCTGTTATGGTCCACAGGATAGGGGAGAAACTACATGAAGCCTGACCTTGCCCAAGTCTATCTTGGCTTCCACATTGAAGTATTACTTGTTTGGTGTTACAATACACTGTCTAGTAATACTCCTGGTTAAAGATGCCCACATAAATTGGTTAAGAATTAGCTTGTACTTTGCCTGAATCTGCTCAAACCTCAATGTTAAGGAATCACCTCTTAAGTATCACAGAACAGTGCATTTTGCTATGGAAGTTCAAGCATACCAGTCAGTTTCTCACACAACAGTGAGAAAGTGAAACTGACCGTGGAGCTGGGAGGAGCAGGACCCTCTGCACCAGGGACTGCCTCCTTCCAAGAGCTCTGCCTCTCCTTTTCAATGTTCTAACACTGAATTATACCTTCTGTCAGCATGCTGTATAGCAAGGAAGAACCAGAGAACACACCACGGTACACACCACAGTTATACCAAGACCTTGAGAAGTCACGTTGAGATGGAAGAAGGTAACATCAGATAAAAACAGCAGGCTTCTGCTGCTAAGGAAATGCTTAATAGCTGTAGATACATGCATTAGAGATCACTGTTCTAAGACTGACTAACAAGCAGAATTGTGGAGAGAACCTGAGCCCAGGAAGACGGGACTGAAGACGAAGCTGCGCAACAACCTCTTGAACAAAAAAGTAAATAAAAAAATCTGCCCCAACATCAGAAATTTTGCTTTGGTTTCTATTTCATTCTAGAGATTCCACTTTATTTCATTTTTCTTTATGGAGGTGAACTCCACACCTTTCAAGTCACAATAATTGGTTGCGACCTTCCAGTTTCAATGCTGTCACAAAGTCAAATTCTTCATAATCCAACTTGGATGCTTCAGGGCTTATTCAGCTACCCCAATCTCTCATGAATGCCCAAGCGTTCTTTGTACCACTACAGGACAAGATGAGGGTTCAATTAAGACTTATGGAAAAATAAACTAGCAAAACCAGTCAGTGCGAGGTTCTCTTGGGCTCACAGATTACTCTGCAGGCTCAGGAACCACCAGTTGTCATTTGGACATTGAATCACCACTCTACATTGTTCAGAGAGACTGGCCAACACCAAGTTCCTTCTTACAGCAGAGGAAGACATAACAGAGATTAGCAGGTCGGGGGTGGTGGGGCCACAATACTGAAAAGCCATGAGCTGCCTATCAACCTGCAGTTCAAACCAGACTCTTGAGCTCCTTCCTCATGCTCTAGCACACCAGTGGAGATCAGAACAGCAACAAAATTTTTGCAAGTAACATCAAGTACAAATGCACACACTGTTACACTCAGAAGCATGTTTGCTCTGTTTCCCTTAACTCTGTGCATCTCAAACAACCACCATATTTTCTAAAATCTCTCCCAGTATTGCAGCTTCTCCAGGTCCCCCCTTCCATGTTCCAGTCAGATAGAGCTAGTCAACGCTTTGCACACACTTTCCATCACTTCAATGCCTCCTCTAAACAGCACCTCTATTGACTGCTGCCTCCTCAGCCTCCATCCGGAACCCTCCATGGTTCCGGATACAGCAAGTTAATAAACCCATGCAGAAGTGTTTGTAACATGGTCTTCTGCTTACTGCTTAGCATTATCAAACAATAGATCCTTATAGTTCAATTCACAGGAATTAGCCAGAAAAGCATTTCAGGTTTTCCCTCTTGCTTCAAAGGTTAACACTGCTAACAGCTTGCACGTTTCCTCCAAGAAATGGTTGGACTCCATCTTAAAGGTCTTTTCCAACCTAAACGGTTCTATGATTCTACAAAGTCCAAGTTAGGCCACAGTACCACAGTGCCAATAACAACAACAAAAAAAGACAAAAACATTAGGAATCAGGCAGCTTTAGAAGTCAACTTCTACAAAAAGTAACTACACAAAATGATTGAAGCAAACCATTTATAGCTCAGCAAAGCTGGAACATATTTCCACCAGGGAGATGAAATGAGATCAGGGAGAGGAAAAAAAAAATGATGGGGGGAAAAGTGAGCTCCAGGAGTATAGAATGCAGAATTGTTTTAAGCCCACTGCTCAGTCACTACTCTTATATTTACACAGTAGTGAAATTCATTATAAACTGAGATTTTATTCTGCAAACAGATATTCCACCTGCTTTTTTTTTTTGTCATCCTCACATTGAAGTGGACAAAGATGCACTGCCAAGGTCTGCAGCCTGTCCTTGCCATATCCTTCCCTCCTGGGTATGGCTTTTATATTCAAACAGTAAATGACAAGCCAGAACATCAAAGCAAAACAAGTCCCTTACCAATGTGCTTCTTGCCTAGGCCAGATAAACTTGCAAGCTATGATAACATGACAGCTTAAGAGCACCAATGTATACAAGGTTAGACCAATTCACAAAGCTTCCACCTGTTCTCCTCCATTCACATAAGGAAAACAAAAGGCAGACCTCCAGGCAAGGCATAAAACTGCAGTTGAAGCCTACCTGAAGACGACACAAGGCAGTCCAAGTATGAAGACAAGGCAGCATTTATTGTCCTCAAGAGTTTCTCAAAACAGGATCCAAGTATCGGAAAATAGCAAGAACAGTGACAACATTGAGATGGTAGATACCAAATACCAGCGAAGAAGCACACTACATAACCAAGACAAACTTGAAGGATGCTACTGGCTGTGAAAACTAGCAATGTTTTATGTAGGAAGCCTGTTCCAAAGAGCTGGAGATGGCAGTATCCATAACACACTTGGTCAACATGTGCCTTGCGTGGCTCCAGAATCACCAGCCAGCAAGCATCATGAGAGCTAATAAAGGCTTAATTGACTTCTCTAGACATCAGATAATTCCTTATGACTAAATTGTTGCCCCTTGGATACAAAGGAAACGTTCACTCACAAAAAAAAAAAAAAAAAAAAAAGGAACTATATTAATTCGGGTACGTCCACAGAACTATTTCTGGAGAAACCTGCTCTGCTTCAGAACTCATGCAGACTCTCATACCACATAAATCAAGACAGAACCACAGAATGGTTTGGGTTGGAAGAGACCTTAAAGACCATCCAGTTCCAAACCCCCTGCTATGGGGCAGGGACATGTCCCACTAGATCAGGCAGCTTTCAACACCTCCAGGGATGGGGCAGCCACAACTCCCCTGGGCAACCTGTGCCAGTGCCTCACTCTCCTCATTGTGAAGAAATTCCTCCTTACATCTAGTCTAAATCTGCCCCTTTCCAGTTTATAGCCATTGCCCCTAGTCCTGTCACTACAAGCCTTTGTAAATAGCCCCTCTCCAGCTTTATTGAAGACCCTTCAGGTACTCAAAGGTTGCTATAAGATCTTCTCAGCACCTCCTCCAGGCTGAACAATCCCAACTGTCTCATCCTGTCCTCCTATGGAGGTGCTCCAGCCCTCTGATCATCTTTGTAGCCCTCCTCTGGACCTGTCCCAGAATTTATCCTCATGCTATTTTTGCAATTTAAACAAGCTACTTGCAGACCAAATTTTATATCTATTTTGTCCACAGCTGGTTCAAATCACTTCTGACACACTAGCCTCCATACAACTAGTCTGCACTAGCCAGATTTGCACTGGCACTTGGTTTGGTGCAAGGGAAGTAATAGCACCTCTCCTCCTTACGAAAACTCTACTACTGCATCCATTAACAGTTCAAAGAAATTGTCTCAAAGAAAAGTCAAAGTTACAAAGCACCCAGTCCATGGTTACAAACCACAGCTCGTTTCAAATTTCCTAAGCTTGAAAAAAAAAAAATGTATGACAAAGGCCTCACAGGGCTGGAGAACCCACTCATTCTTCAAGGTCTAATTAAGCAGTATTATGAAATGAAAGCACACAGGAAAAGATGACATCTAGCATCATAATCTCTACAAATCCCCAAAAGACACCCCCAAAACAGAAGGAACACACATATTTTTCTTTTGATCTGTCATTTACCAGAGTGCTCTAATGTGAAGTGTAATAAGTAGATCCAAACTTTTAAGTCATTTCTTCATAATAGGAGCACAGAGTCTCCTACGCTGACTGTTGAGACCAATTTCCTCACCAGTTGCTACTTCTGTCCCACAGCTCTTGACAAGATTCTTATTGAATCTGCAAACATGCAAATAAAGGCATAAACAGATATTCCTCACTAAACTCCAGACTAGCACCAAGCATTCACGATATAGCTTTTCTTGCCCTGGAAGTATCTTCTTCTATCACCCTAGAGCCATTAAAAAGCACAATCAAACCACTCATACCAAAAGAATGAGTGCAGAAGGACGTATAGACTTACACTGGCACTGCTAATAACAAACCTTTCAAGAGAAACAAACAGCAGCTTCTACAGCATTGTGGCTTTCTGTCTTGTCTATTTTGATATTAGTGAAGTTGCCACAGAAATCATCCAGGCTTCACTATGCAACAAAAAGAATTCTCTTACTGTTAGCAATGATGCCAAGATAAAAGGAAGAGCAAGAACCCAGAATAAACCTACCGCAACTGAGGAACACCATCCAAGTGTCCAATAAGCCATGAGGGTACCTTGTGGGCACATAAAATTCTAGCACATTAACCCAGACAGTAACTTGGAAAACACCAAACTGGTTATATGCAGCAGGCTCACAACAGTTTGGGATGATGACCTCTTCAGTAGTCATGGCCACATACTACTCCACAGATAAAGGAACTTGTCTGTCTCCACATCCACTTCTGGCTTAATATAACTCTATGCGAAGGTAGTCCTTATTACAAAACCACTGCAATTTAGCAGTTCTTTGAACAATGGTTCAATCAATTCAGTCCCATGTCTTTCACAGACCCACCAGAAGAAGGTTCAGAGCATCCTTCCTATTTCATTGCCTGCAACTCACCTTCAGTCCCTTGGCTAGGCAATTTGATTCAGACCACAGGGGTCCTCAAAGCACTATAGAACCCAACATCCGCACCACAAACACCTCAGGTGGCTAAGAGCTTTCACAGAAGCCGTTCTCAGAGACATACAGAAATGTAACATTATTGATCTACTGAAAACTCTTGGGCACCACTGTATAGGCTATTCTACAATAACATAGTATTGTTATTTTACAATTCCAAAATGCACTCTCTTCCCTATGCCCCACAAACTTTCTTCCCTTTAAAACATGCAGCACACAGAGTTAGCCTCTGAAGCAGAGACTTAGGCTCCTTTCCTCTATATGCAACATAACAATCCTGAAATGTTTAGCGCTTGCCAGGAACCACAAAGGATACCTGGAAACAAACAGGTATGATCAAGCACATTTGCCCAAGGCAACAATTTCCATGCTTTTGCCTCCACATCCTCATCTTGCAGGAAGTCCAGTAACACAATTTCAACTAGTTCTAGAGCCCCTCTCCCAAGCCATAAGATTGAGTAAACTTCAAACCAACCACAAGAACATCTATTAAAACCACTGTTGCTCAGCAGGAGTAATGTAGTCAAGCTGAAGGACACACACAACTGAATGACAAGCAGAAGCAGAACTGTCATAACCCAGCCTGTCTCTCCCTGCTACAACAAGCAGCAGTTCAGAATGTGTATTTTCGGCACAGGAATAGAAGCAAGCGTCCTAATTACCTCTTCTGTAAATCTTTTCCTCTTGCTACATGGAGGTCAGAAAGAACACAGTATCAATTAGAAAGCACAGATCAGAATATCTAATACACAGGGTGCGACAGAGATACTACTGCATCTGCAAGGTCTGTGCACATTCAGAGACACATCATCATAGTCTACATATAACAGATGGGTAGACCTTACTTGTAGTTACACGAGCTAAAAAATAATTTGAATAATTTTACTTATTCCATCACTTTTCAGAGATAAATACAGAACAGAGGACTTGATCTTCAAAGTGCTCTCCATACTTAAGTCTACTTTTCCAGAAAAGCTGGTCTCCACACAGCTTAGAAGGAGATGCTTGCCAACAGAACTGAATACACAAAGTGACAGATTGAGTTTTCACCCAATAACAAACCTGATATATCAAGTCCACTCACAATTTTCTCTCTCCTGATGTTTAGCATACATTAGATACAAGAGTATTTTGTTTCTAAAGAAAACAATTGATTGAAGCAATTCCAAAAATGCCTCAAAAAAGATTAAATGGCACGTTCTTTACATTTCTTGGAAGAACTCTGCTACAATACCAAATGCTTAATAGCTAATAGTTTATCATCACCCTACCCTATTGGTCTTCATATTATTACAACAAATAATGCACCCCAATAATAAATACCCGCCCTAAATAGCTGTCAAATTTTTTTTAAAAGGTGGAATAAATTACCTTACTACACTGCGCAGAAAAGCTTGAAAAAGACATCTGTAAGCCTTCAAGAAAAGGGTTTATTCAAATACCTGTACAACCTGTTTGCCAGTTTCTCTGGTTTAATGTCTATTTCGATTTTCATTTATAGATGAAAGCACAGGCTTCCAACTAGCTCTAGAAAGTAGTATTAAGAACAAAAAATAAAAACAGATCTATCAGACAAGAACGACTATAGAAGGAATTGACAAAACCCTAGAACAAAGTAACATTTTACTTCCTTGCCTCACTGCCTTCAAAACTTCCAAGAAAAACACTGTTGCATGTTCCAATGACCCTACAAGTAACTTCACAGCAGAGTTCTTTGACAATCAAAGTAGTTAAACAGAACAGTTCTACCTGTAAAGTAGTACCAACTGCCCTGACTCTCTTCTCTCAGAAAGCTCTCTTGTAACAGTGAAAATGTCTCACCCCTAATTCTAGCATTAGCAACTTCACTGCTACTTCAAGCATTATACAGGAGAAATGCTAGTTTTAAGCAGGCAGATCACCAGACCATTTCAGACCACATGAGCATGGGATTAAACAGGCACTTCTACACACATTCAGACTGCTTTGGATACAGTTACAATTCAAAGCATATTAATTAAAAGAAAAAAATGTAGTATTTGGAGTACACATCCCCTGTGCTTAACGGGCCTCCATCAGTTCCACTGATTGCAAGTCCCATTTTATAAAGTCAGTATGCTACATTTACTGTATATGAATATAGTATATGTATAGTATAGATATAAATCCACTTTCACGGTTTAGATACAATCAGACAAATAACTCGCTGCAATTCCACATGGCAAACTCACCTCATCATCACTGTCTGATGTCTCAGAGTCTGAAGATGCTGTAGGTTTGCTCACAGGTGGCTCCTTTTCTTCAGAATCGCTGCGTTTCCGTTTGGCCAGTGACAAGAGCTCCTGGTGTGAGAAAACACACATTTATTTTTAAACGTCATAATTAGTTTTACAAATCCAGGTCAGCATGCACACAACTTTTCTATGATATCTGAGTATATCCTAGTAACATGACTAAGGAACAGATACTACCTACATTTCAGAAATTTGTCTATGGACACACAACTTCAATACAATCAGATGCTCCAAAGGATTTTCAGGGTAACAAGCTACAAGTAAATTCTACTACCACTACTTTATTAGTATAAACAACATAAACTACTTTCAGAGTCATGTCCAGGTCTGTTTTATTTGGGTTGGGTAATAATTCAAAACCATCCTAACTACACGGCATAGCATTAAGGCAAAGAGACAAATACTACTGGAGAGAAGCGCTTTCTTCTAAACAAGAGGTGTTTGCAACTACATGCTTTAAAAGGGAAAGACTTTAGGCATCACCACAGTGTCATGTCTGATATTTAGCCAGCCTGTTCAGTTCTTTTTCATTGTCCTTACAACACCACAGAATGCACTTAAAGCCTGGGACAGACACAAAGTGGGCATCAAGCTCAAAATCTGTGAAACTAAGTACAGCTGCTCTCCTCCAAAGGAAGGAATTTCAAAGGCAACACACACCAGCACAAAGAACTAAATGGCTCTTAAATAATCTCATCATCTGCTGTTCATAGCTTGTTCATATGATAGAAGTAGCAGTACAAAACAAACATTTCTGAAGCTGCATTACTGTCTTTGTAGTCCACAATGCATAATTTATTCTTAAAAACATTGCTCTGGGGCTGATGAACCTTACTGTGAATAGAAATACACTCATACCAACTTCTGCAGTCTTGGTAAGTCAATATCAGACTGGTGTGTGCTAGTTTCACAACTGGAAGATTATCTCCACAGAAAACAATTTAGTACCTCAAATGAGAACATAAACACTGCAGAAATTGATGACCTAGGCTAATTACCAACAAAGCAACCTCCCATCAGTAACGGCATTTCACAAACCTTTCTCTGAAGAAGGCATGCAACATCAACAGAAAACATTTGTATAATTAACACTTCTCTTCAGAAAATTCCTGATGTTTCCTACAATCTTTTCTAGAATTTCTCTCTCATGACTGTCTCTAAGTAGTCCTTTGACCCAGATGACCTCCCCAGATGATATCTCAGCACATCTACCACTACTTTTATTCCAAGCAATTTTTCTTCTTTCTCCCTACCCTTGTTCTGTTTTCCAAAATACCGTATTAGAAAGGCTCCTACTCCTTTGATTCAACAAGCTTAAACTGCAAAGAGAAGCTGTCAAATATTTCACCTGCAGGGGCCTCAATGGGTACAGCCTCCTCCTCAAATCACACCACAAAAATGTTGCTTCCTTGCTACTTGTTCCTCATCCTTACACAAATATACATCTCTGCTGTTACAGGTGCTACAAACAGCTCAGTGAAGAAGGAAGCACCTAAAGCAGTGCAGGTACAGATGCATGCTTCCAGCAAGAGATGGAACAGATGCTGAACCACGCAGTTACCCCTACCATTATTGCCCTGATTGCCTAATCTATGCCACAGCTAGTCCAACTCCATCTATTTTCAAACTGGGAAGAAACCACCAAACCAATGTACTAATGGTGAGATGCTGGCAGCTCTAAAGGCTCTAGAGGCATGCAAGATCGATAACACAAGGGCATGCTCTGCTCCTGTACATTTATCTGAGTCTCCAATTTGGTTTTTCTGAAGCTCCAAGCTCCAAAATTATTTTTGAGTGTTTGGGAAGGCTTTTTATTGCAACATAGCAACAGCCTCTAGATTAAAAATCCTGAAGGTCCAGCACATAAATTACATCAGACATGCACACTGCAGCACATTTAACCAGCCAAACTTTTCCCACATAAGGTGCAACACACTTGACCTGTAACATCTTCCATTTACCACCTATCACATCATCAACATGTGCTACACGAAGAGGTCAGCCTGTGAAAAGAGCCCTTTCCAAGGAGGGAGACACTTCCCTTGCAGCCCTGACATGGTTAAACCCACACTGGCCACAGCATCTGACCTCAGGAGGTGATAAATCAGAAACACAGAATAGCTTGGGTTGGAAGAGACCTTAAAGATGATACAGTTCCAACCCCCTTGACATGCGCAGGGACATCCCACTAGATCAGGCTGCCAAGGGCCCCATCCAACCTGGCCTTAAACACCTCCAGGGATGGGGCACCTCCAGCTTCCCTGGGCAGTCTGGGCCAGTGCCTCACCATTCTCATCATGAAGAAATTCCTCCTTATGTCTAGTCTAAATCTGCCCCTTACCAGTTTACACCCATTACCTCTAGGCCTATTACTACAGGCCCGTAAGAAGTCCATCTGCAGTTTTCCTGAAGCCCCTTCAGACACTATAAGATCTCCTCGGAGCCTTCCCTGCTCCAAGCTGAACAACCCCAACTCTCAGCCTCAGGTGCTGCAGCCCTCTGATCATCCTCGTAGCCCTCTTCCGGACCCATCCCAACAGCTCCTCATATTGAGGATTCCAGAACTGGACACACCACTCCACGTTTGATCCAACAAGAGAGGAGCAGAGGGGCAGCATCCCCTCCCTCGCCCTGCGGGCCCCGCCGCTCTGGTGGCAGCACAGGACCCAGCCGGCCCCGGACTGCGGGCACCACCTCCGAACACCTGAACGTCTCCCCCTGTCCCACCCACGGGCTCCGGACTCCACGCGCGTTGCCACGGGAGCACGAGGAGGGAGCGTTGAGCTGCCGCCACCCCCGCCGCGGGGCTCTGCCCTGCTCGAAAACCGCGCGAAGCCGCCGACCCCGCACGACCCCATCCCGCGGGCCCCGCCGGGGTTCGGCCCCTGCGGCTCCGGGTGCGGCGGCGGCAGCGCCGAGCGGGCCGGGCTCCCTCCAGGCCCCGCCGCGCACCTGGTCCAGGTTCTCCTCGCTCCCGCTGTCCTCCGTGTCGGAGTCGATGAGGACGCGGCCTTTCCGCTTCTTCACCATGGCGTAGCCAGCTGCCCGCGCCCCGGCGGCAGCGGCGGCGCGGCGCTCACAGCAACCCGGCCCGGCCTGCCCCGCGCCGCCTGCCCGCCCGGGATACAAAGGGCACCGCGCGTGCGCAGCGCGTCCGGACGGGGGGCGGGGGCGGGGCCAATGTAGGGGGCGGGGCCGGCGCTCAAGCGTAGAGCGGCGGGGTTTGCTGCGGGGGCAAGGCGGGGGCGGGGCCAGCACGCAGGCGTAGGACAGAGGGCTGGGGCGGTGGGCGTGGACAACGCAGGGGCGGTGTTGATGTGGGCATGGGCGTGAGGGGGTGTGGCCTAGGGCGGAAGCGGCTGCGTGAGGTGCGGCGGGGGCGGCCGGTCACGGGGCCGGGAGGGTCCGTCCTCATCCCCCACTTCTGGGCTCGGTGGGGATCGGTGCGCGTGTCAGGCCGGCGGCACGCGGCGGGGGGACGGAGCCCGCGCACCAGGGAAACGCGGTATGGCTCCTACTTCTTGTACTTGTCTGCCCGCGGAGGTGGTTGACTCGGCTTCCCTGGAGATGTTTAAGGTGCGGCTGGATGAGTTACTGAGGGGGCATGGTTTAGAGATTGGTGGGAATGGTCAGACTCGATGATCCGGTGGGTCTCTTCCAACCTAGTGATTCTATGATTCTCTTTTGGGGCTCGGGGGCTGCGTCAATGGCCCGGGCGCCGCTCTTGTGGTGGGGCTTCCCCCTCTCCTAAGGCGGACCTTCCCCCCCCTTCCCTGCCCTCTCCCAAGGGGGACCTTCCCCTCCCCTCCGATGGCAGCTTTCCTCCCCTCCCTCCCTCCGAAGGGACGGTGCTGAACAGGCTGCCCAAGAAAGCGATGAAGTCAGTATTCCTGGAGGTGTTAAAAAGAGCGCGTGGATGTGTTGCCTCAGGACAAGGTTTCAGTGGGCAGGTTGGCTTTGTGTTGGTGATTGCACTTGGTGATCTTAGAGGTGTTTTCCAACCTTAATGACTCTGTGAATCTAAGGTGTTTAGCGAATGCTCTGTAGCTGTTTACAGATGCAGACTGGTTTCTGACAGGAAAAGAGTAAAGCAAGCGTATTGGCTCTTATTGCAGGAGAAAGAGGGAAAGAAGGTATTTGAAACAGGGAAGATATGAAAAAGGAAGGGGCTGTCTCACTGTGGCTCCATGAGAGTTTGAGAATTATGTGGGGCTTCCAGGCTCAGAAGACTGTGGGTGAGAGAGACAGGGGAATGACTAGTTTCACATTTAAATTAAATTCTGAGAGAGATTGAATGTGCTGGATGGTCCAGTGTGGCCCTTCTGTAGTTTGTTTAGACTGGCTCCCTTCTTATTCTCAGAGAGGCTCAACTGATTTGACATAATTTTAGGACTTTTTCTGTGGCGAAATGAAATGGAACAAAAAAATGATGCCCCAAAACCAGGCAACTAGTCTGTGTAATCTTATGAGTTGGAGATAATTAGCAAAATCTTTCAGACCCTAACAATAATAGCCTCTGTAGAGCATTACATTTCAGGCTTTCCCTTGTGAATTAGAGAACAACAGTGTGGCACAGCCTTCCTACAAGCAATGATGCAGAGAGAAGCAAAGGAAAGGTTTTTCAGATTTTTTTTTTCCAAAACTTTATTAAGAAACCCTATTGAACTGTGGAAATTCTTTGGTCCAAACTTCTCGGTAACCCTAAGATGCGTTCAGGGCGGCAAGGGGCTGGATGACTTCTAGAAGAAGGGTGCAGTTTTGCTGTTGTAGGATGTAGTTTGTGAAAAGTCTTGTCTTATGTGACTGTCAGCTGAGACTTGTCCTGGTCCATGTGGCAGCAAGGGTCTACCTGTGTGAACTGATGTTTTTCTTGCAGGGTTTCATTTAGATGGCATCTTTTTGGAATGTTCTTCTTGAGGTTGCTTTTGCTGATGTTACACATAATACGTGAACTTGCTTACAGTGAAAGGGATGAACAGGAATTGTTTTGTTTTGTTTTTCTGTTTTCAACTTCATTTGAAGTATTTTACTTATTTTTTCTTAATTGCGTGGGTATTTCATGTCACGGGGGGAACGCATTGGGCTGAAATAATGATGTAAGCTGCAAGTCTGAGGTCATGTAATACTGGATGTTACTTCTTACTCCTTTTTCCAATGGCTTAGATTTCTAGTTAACAACTCTTCTGAAAATCAAATATGTTTACAAGAGTCTTACATGTATTTTTTTTTAAATCTTTTTTCTTTCATTAAAGGTGGAGGTAAACTACGATAACTAGAATTAAGATAGCTCTGGATACTGGTTTTGCTGTGAAATTGATTTCAAACCCATTAATCGCCTCACTGGAAGTGAATTCTTCAAGTTTACCAACATGGTTTTGACTATGATGTTGCTGAACAGCCCTTACTTATGTGGAAGATGCTGCAGGCACAAAGTTTTGCACCCCTTGCTTGGACCTCTCCTCAGCAATTCCCTGTCAAAATTGTATAGCAGCTATAGGAGGCCAGGGTCACAGCCTGAGAAAAAATCGTCTTGGAAGAAAGTTGATCTCAGTTTTAAGAAGAGCATCGAGGTCTTAAAGACTCAGCTGAGCATGCTGAAGAAGGAGACCAAAGATCATTTAACAGGACCTGATGGCCATTTATTAAGTCACTACCTGTTGGAACAGACAAGGGTAGTGTGGGAGTTTCGGAGCCAAGAAGATTTAAATAAATGGGTTATTTCCTCTGACGTAGAGATTGGAGGCAAAAGTGAAGTTTACCTCAAATTGGGTAGGAATAACCAGGCTGCTTTGCTGTATGGAAACCTCAATACAGAAGTACCCCGTGATGGGGAGACAAAATACAGTGGATATTGTAGTATGAGAGCTAAACCACTGGTGGTAAGTACAGCTCTGTGCTTGCAGAGCTTCTGTTATTTAATCAGAGAACATTTTGGTGTAATCCCAGCAACAAGTGGGCTGTTGTCTTCTGTGGTTGAAACTAATCGCTTCCAGGCATATTAGATGTTCCTTTATGGATGTAATTGCTGCTGTATCCTTTGTCCTGGAAGGAACTTTTTCTTGGATTTTCTTTTCCTTTGTTAGAAAAAGAATAATATATGTTTGATCATTTACTTATTTGCAATAGGACACATGCTCATTAAAACAGCCCTGTTTGCAGTCTCTTTGCAAATGAAGGATCTGTAATCAACCTTTGTATCCAAAGGCAATATGATTAAAATTAAGGTATCTCTCTAAATTTGAAGTTAATGGAATGTGTCATAAGGGCAAATTTTCTGGGTTTTAACTTTGCTTATTCATAAAACTTGGTTTAGGTAAATGAGCTCATGATTTTTCTCACAGGAACAGAAAATAATGCTTTGAAATGTACTTCTCAAAGGTCTGACTCTGAGCATACATCAGAAAAACAAATCTTTGCTAGCTCAGAACTGAGCTAAACAGAGTCAGATATGGATGTGCTTATTACTGACACTATTCTATTGTTTGTGACTTGGAGCAATTACACAGGTAAAATCTTTTCTGGGCCAGAAACTTGGAGAACAGAGAATATGAGCAAGCAGCATCAATGGGCAGTGAGAGGCAGATGAATGCTAAAATGGTGACACCAGGTCAGGGAGTGGAATGGTAGGTTAGGCGTCACCTCACTTAAATTCCCGAGACTGCTGCTGACTAGTGCAAATGTGACTCAAACTTTCACCTCCTAATTCTGAAGTAGTGGCGTGTATCAGTTCATCTTTATAAAGCAGTGTGAAATCAGAAGGTGAAAATAAATACAAAGGCTCTTATTTATTTACGTAGAAAGGCTCAAAACTGGCAAAACCATAAAACCAAGCAGCCACAGCCCTTATACTAGTGTGTTGATGCTGTATTCAACCTATTACCTCCAGGATGAATTGGTAGGACAGTTGATGGGAGTAGTGCTGTAAGATAAAAGGGGAACTTCTAACATTTTGGTGCTAATTTTGTCTTGGTTTAAGCAATTCTGGGCAAGAATAGCCCTGCTCCCCATCACTCCAAGTGACTCAGTGTAACTCTCTGAAGGCTCTTATCTGCCAATATGTAAATCACAGCACTGGGATTTTTAAGGTCTTCAGAAGAAAAGTGCAGTTGAGCATTAGGTGTGCTCGCAATCCCTACCGTTACATGCAGTTAATGACAAAAAGCAGTGGGAAACAATAAATGCTTCCAGTGCTTATCTTGGCTTTCGATAAGGGAAGTTATCACAGGGGATGAATTATCCCACATCTTCAATTTCTTTTAATTACTTCTGAGTAATCTAGTACTGACCACAGGATGAACTACGTAACCATTGATCCATCACTATAGGGTGTTTGTGCTTGCCCCGTAGGGCATCTGGTCCTAGAAAGGAGGTCTGATTTCTTATAGTTACAAGATTGTAGTTTATAATTAAATCATGAATCCTTAGATTGGTGATACTGCAATTTATGGGCTCTAACACAGAGCCAAAGGAAATTCAGTGAGATCAGCAGCTGGCATGATGAAAGTGTCAGCCAGTTTTCCCTGTATCACAGTAGATAATACTTGACATAGTAATGAGGGCAGTGAAGAAAGCAATAGTGCACTGTTTTTCATAACAGTAGTTTCCCTTTATTAAGGAGGAATAATTCTGTTTATTAATAACTTTTAGGGATCTTTTGCTAGGAAGAAATATTATGACTGGTCTAACTTCAACAGTCTGTATTTACGTGTCCGTGGAGATGGCAGACCTTGGATGGTAAACATATATACAGACCCTTACTTCTCTCATCAAAAGGATGACCTCTACAACTATTTCATGTTCACCCGAGGAGGCCCATACTGGGAGGAAATAAAGGTGAGCTAACGTGTGTCAATTGAGACTGTCTTGGGGTCCAGGCTTGTAAGGGTTTGGGTGCAACCCTCACCCAAACCTCACAGTCTGCAGCCCCCTTCTTTCTCCTCCCACCCCCTGTATGAACCCAAGGGAAAGGGAGAAGGGAAAAGAACTGAAATGAGCAGACCAAAGCTGTACGATTATATAAACATGTACTCACACTTATATGCAATTAGAATACTATGTACCCAGGAGAAGGGGACCCCGAACACCACCCCCTGCCCACAAAAGAAAAGGGAGAGAGAAAATAAAAATCCAAACCAGATATACACAGTAGAAACCCAGGAGTAAGCAATAAAAACAAGAGAAAATCTTAATACTCTCCTTTAGATAGCAGGACTACTGAGCAACCCCCGGCACTCACTGGGCCTCACTCCTCCACACGAGCAGAGCTGATAGCAGCGAGAATCTGCTCCCAGGGCCACAGCAAGAGAAGAGAGAGAGAGAGGAGTGTCTCTCCCTTCTTATTTATACCCTGGTTTACGTAGAAAATCGCATGGAATACTGGGAGATTGAGTTCTTCCTCAGTTACAACCTGGTTATCAAGGAGGGTCTAAAAATCAAAACCATTACAAGGCTGTAGCTCTGTGGAAGGGGAATTCTTTCAGCAGTCACTGTTGCTGTCCTTTCAATGTTTCTGTTATGTATGCTTGTACAATAGACACCTGCCTTTGGCTTGAGAGTTCCCAAAACAGTAAATCACTGGATTGTAGGAGGGCACCCTGCATCAGCTGTATTAAAGCTGTGATCTACCTTATGCTCACCTAAACATCCGCTGTTAGTGGTTACTGGAGCAAAAGAACAGATCAGTGGTTGAAGGTTACTAGATGTTGCTAGGAGCGTTCCCTGATAACCAGTAAAGACAGGTTACCCCTCAACATGGTTTGCTTAACCTGCACCCTCACTGGAGTCAGTCAGAGACTCGGAGATGTGGTTTGTCTTTTCTGGCCTTTGAATCTGAGACACAAAATAATATTTGTAAGAAGTGGGAATTTTTACACTTTTTCTGATGAAACTTGCGGAGCTTTTGTAATTTGCTGATGACATTAAGGAGGTTTGCACATCATTATGAATTGAAGTTGAGCACTTTGTAATAGTGTTGTCAGGTCCACTGTTTCACAGATGAGGAGTCGGGGATGTTGTGTTGTTGCTGGCTTGCATGTTTCCTCTCACCCACACGAGCCAATGCTCCTGTTTCCCCTCCTCTTTCTTCCTCCTACTGCATTCAAAGTAACTTTTACAGTATTCTGAGCTGCTGTGCTAGAGTACCAACATCTCAGTATGATGTTTGTGCTATGAAATGCACAGCTCGGGGAGAGATGCTGTCGATATACATGCATGCTAGACTTTCCATTATTTTCTATTTTATGCTGACATGGTACTGGAAGGAGATGTTCTAGGTGTTAACAGCCACATTCTGTGCTTCGTCCTCTCATTGTGTCCTAAGAGGGTAACTGTCTTGCACAACAGCTACAAACGGCTGCTACAGAACAGCATGGGACTGGTGCTGGCTGTGAGCGGCTAAAGGGTTAATATGACCCATTTCTCTGTGCCTGTTCTATGTCCCCGGCCTATTCAAAGGTTACTGAGGCAGGGGTTTTAATTTAATGCCACCAATACATAGAATAAAAACTTAAAGTCTGGTTTGGTTTGGTTTTGTTTCTGTCAGATTCCATTCTCCAAATTCTTTCTCTCCAGTCGGGGAAGAGTCCAGGATAACCAGCATCCTCTCTGGTTAGACAAGGTAAGTTTTCTATAGGCTTCATCTGCCTGAAATATCCTTCAAGATTATATTGTCATGGTATAGGTGATTTACAAGTCTTTTAATGTTTGTGAATTTGAAGGGCCACTTCTTATAATGTACTTTCCTTGTGTTCTGGCCTTTGTATTTAAATTATGCTACTTTGTTTTAGCAGTGCAAGTTTACTTCGAAGTTGCTCAAAAATAAGGTATCTGGATAACCAAGCAACAGCTTTCAACTTCCTTGGCTTAAAAAAAGAAATTAATAAATAAATAATTTGGAGGGGAATGACCAAAACCTAAAGTGCCTAAAGCTGGCACAGTACTGCCAGAAATATTAACAGTAAAATTAAGTATCATAAACTTCCTTCCTGACAGAAGACTGTAAGGGATATTATATAGTGAGATTTTATTTGAGGATATACTGTTTCAGTGACTTTGATAGTGAGCAGCAAAACAATGCATTTGAAGGCTCTTTTTTAGTTTTTTTCAGGCTCTGAAAGTATCAAGTAAATGTAGCAACTTTTAATTTTGTTTCTAAAAATAGACCAATTCATGGAAGGAGGCCTGTTGTAAAAAGTTGCTTTTCTATCTTTTTTCTTTTCAATTTCAGTGACCCTCCTGTACATAAGGGAGGGCAGCTTAACATCCAGTGAATGCCAACAGGAAAACAAGCATTAGAAATACATATGGTGAGAAAATAAAAAGCCCATTATTTGAATGTTAGGCATCGGGAATGTTGCTTTCAGTTCCCAATTTCCTTAATGAAAAAAAAAAAAATTAGAAAAAAATTTGAAAGCAATTCAGTGACAGGCAGTGTGAAAGCATTCTGTTTTAAAGCAAAGCTGAGTCTGTAGAAAGCAAGTATGAATGATATGAAGAAGGTACCCAATTAAAAGAAAAAATATGCTTCATGGAAGAAAGTTGTTATATCTAGATAAGCAAGCTGTTTCTTGGTTATCTAGATACATAAAAAGCCTGTGTTTAAATACAGACACTGAAGACTATCAGGTTTGGAATATACAGTAATTCAAAATGGTAAATGAAAACATAAAATTGTATGTGGGATGTTTAAAAATGTTTACCGGGAGTCAGAGGGACAAAACACTATTTCATCTAAGCATCCTCCATTTGATTTTCATTCCTTGTTATCTTATGCTTAGTATTTCCCAGTAAGTTATGCACTTGCTGATAATGTGAAGTGTGATTTTACAAATTTAAAGAAACCTAAAAATAGGGGAAGCAGTGTGAAGGCAGTTAAAGATATCTTTATAAAATTGTTTGGTCCCTCAGGATACTACTATATGTTTTCCCACGCACCAAGAAAGGCATTGTAAAACAGGAATAAAAAGGCAGGAAAGAAGTACCCAGGCCTTGCAAAGGAATAGATTAGAGCAGAGGGCTTAGGAGACTCCCGTAGTCATCTGTAACACTAATGAACCAGAAGGATGGAGCTCTAAAAGTTCTCTGGACTCCACAGACCAAGGGGCTGATTGTAGAGCTTTCCTCTGGGGAAGAGACAGCATTTCAAAAACTAGAATGATCCGAGTGTTGATGCATTTAATTTCCTTTAGCTTTGTTCTGTTATTTATTTAGCATACGTTTACAATATGTATTTAGCTTCAGCCTACAATTAAACTTTATCCTAGGCATATTTTCCTGCATGTACAATAGTCCTTTAAATCACAGATAGAGCTCAGACCTGTGTTTCCAGGAGCAGCTGGAGCTTGATCAGCTGCCAGCCACTGGCGTGCTTGAGAACTGCTAACATTGGAGACTCTGCAAGGTGGTTGGTTACATGTAAGAGCTGAGAGCAGTTTCAGGCAACCCACAGGCTGGTTGGAAATATGCCTGAGCCACACATTTCTATGGCATTTATTAGTTAGAATTAAAAAAAAAAATAGGAGTCAGGGAAAACATAAGAGGAAAGGTATGAGGAATGGTCTCACATTGAAGAACATTAGTCTGGAAACAGCAGCTAAGCACCTTGTCTTAATATAAAACTCAGTAATGTTTGAGGCATTTTAAAATGTCTGG
>WAAB01018983.1:90552-101561 GCA_013389865.1 Piaya cayana
AATTCATGGAAGGAGGCCTGTTGTAAAAAGTTGCTTTTCTATCTTTTTTCTTTTCAATTTCAGTGACCCTCCTGTACATAAGGGAGGGCAGCTTAATATCCAGTGAATGCCAACAGGAAAACAAGCATTAGAAATACATATGGTGAGAAAATAAAAAGCCCATTATTTGAATGTTAGGCATCGGGAATGTTGCTTTCAGTTCCCAATTTCCTTAATGAAAAAAAAAAAAATTAGAAAAAAATTTGAAAGCAATTCAGTGACAGGCAGTGTGAAAGCATTCTGTTTTAAAGCAAAGCTGAGTCTGTAGAAAGCAAGTATGAATGATATGAAGAAGGTACCCAATTAAAAGAAAAAATATGCTTCATGGAAGAAAGTTGTTATATCTAGATAAGCAAGCTGTTTCTTGGTTATCTAGATACATAAAAAGCCTGTGTTTAAATACAGACACTGAAGACTATCAGGTTTGGAATATACAGTAATTCAAAATGGTAAATGAAAACATAAAATTGTATGTGGGATGTTTAAAAATGTTTACCGGGAGTCAGAGGGACAAAACACTATTTCATCTAAGCATCCTCCATTTGATTTTCATTCCTTGTTATCTTATGCTTAGTATTTCCCAGTAAGTTATGCACTTGCTGATAATGTGAAGTGTGATTTTACAAATTTAAAGAAACCTAAAAATAGGGGAAGCAGTGTGAAGGCAGTTAAAGATATCTTTATAAAATTGTTTGGTCCCTCAGGATACTACTATATGTTTTCCCACGCACCAAGAAAGGCATTGTAAAACAGGAATAAAAAGGCAGGAAAGAAGTACCCAGGCCTTGCAAAGGAATAGATTAGAGCAGAGGGCTTAGGAGACTCCCGTAGTCATCTGTAACACTAATGAACCAGAAGGATGGAGCTCTAAAAGTTCTCTGGACTCCACAGACCAAGGGGCTGATTGTAGAGCTTTCCTCTGGGGAAGAGACAGCATTTCAAAAACTAGAATGATCCGAGTGTTGATGCATTTAATTTCCTTTAGCTTTGTTCTGTTATTTATTTAGCATACGTTTACAATATGTATTTAGCTTCAGCCTACAATTAAACTTTATCCTAGGCATATTTTCCTGCATGTACAATAGTCCTTTAAATCACAGATAGAGCTCAGACCTGTGTTTCCAGGAGCAGCTGGAGCTTGATCAGCTGCCAGCCACTGGCGTGCTTGAGAACTGCTAACATTGGAGACTCTGCAAGGTGGTTGGTTACATGTAAGAGCTGAGAGCAGTTTCAGGCAACCCACAGGCTGGTTGGAAATATGCCTGAGCCACACATTTCTATGGCATTTATTAGTTAGAATTAAAAAAAAAAATAGGAGTCAGGGAAAACATAAGAGGAAAGGTATGAGGAATGGTCTCACATTGAAGAACATTAGTCTGGAAACAGCAGCTAAGCACCTTGTCTTAATATAAAACTCAGTAATGTTTGAGGCATTTTAAAATGTCTGGCTTGGTATACTTTTACCCTGTGCCAGTGTATGATTTGATTTAGAATGCAGGTTTCCTGCCATCTTCAATTAAATGTGTTCCCTGCTTACATAAGAATTATGATAGGCTTTATGAAAATGTGCTCGTATGCCCAGTCGTGATCAAACTGGTGCTACACAAAAACCTTGAAGGATAAAAATTGCAGTGCTGCCTTAGGCTCAGACTGTTAACAGGGTTGAAAAGGGGTTCAACACTGGTAGAAAGGCAAATGGGAAGCAGTTTCCCACTGGGGTCTGTATTGAAAATGTGGTAGTGAAGCATTCAAGCCTTAAGAAGTAATGCTGCTCCTCAGGCAAAGGTGTGGACAGCCATTAATTTATGTTTCTTTGTAAAACATGGAAGTGATTGATAAAAATTTATTTGATTGTAACCTTGTAAACACTGGCCTAATGCATGTATCTTTTCATTAGGTTAGTACTCTCGGATTCACCATTGGAGATAAAGTAGATGGTCCATTCCAGCTGGAGATTGATTTTATTGGCTTGCTAAATGACAGAGCTCACACAGAAGAATTTGCCTATGAAACATATGAAAAGAACCCTCGGGTCTAAGTGAGGCTGGTGTCCTTTGGGACATTGTTCAGATGCTTGGTTTAATTTCATAAAACAGTTGTTAACACGGGGCTTATGACAACTTGAAGATTCTATGTAAACATTAGAGATCAGCCCCTGAAGTGCTGACTGTAGTAATCTGACTAGAGTGACGCTGGTGGCATCTTACAGCTGCCAAATAGAGTCCTGGAGAAACGGTGCATGCAAGACTGGAACAGCCAGGGGAGAGTTGTGTTGCAGTCTTACAAAGTAGTAACTGTGGACAGGATTAAGTTTTGGCTTCTGTCCTGACCTTTACAGAAATAAAAGTATTTCATAAGCTTGTCATTCTTTTTTATACAATAATTCTATTTGCGACTTTACACAGTCTAAAAAGTTCTAACACATTCACAGCCACTAATTTTCAACTGGGTAAAGTATGATGAGAATTAATGCCCTGAGGAACGGTGCTGAAGCGTGACTCAGCTGCTGAAATTTACCAAGAGCAGCACCACTACTGGAAAAGGCAGAACTATTTCTAGCTTTAGCTTTCACATCTCTAAATAACTAAAAAAATTAAAAGCTGCCACTGCCAGGGCTGAAGTAGTAGCTCTACCAAGGACTTGGCTTTTAGTCTTACAGGGTGGGTGGGGGGAAACCCCCATTGCTGTCTGCTCCCTGAGGCCACCCAGCTCAGTTTGATTCACAGCATTACAGGGTAGATCAGGTCACAATGGCTGTGGAAGTGGCTTAGCTCAGCTGTTTTGTAGAGGAATAGAACCTAAACACCTCCATTTTTCAGATAAGCTGGGATTTTGGTAATTTGAGTACTTTTCAGCTGTAACAAACTTAGTCTAATCAAAGCAGTGCCCTCAGCTGCAGTGGCTTAGTTTAAGCATACTTAACAATTATTAAATGTACCTATATTTCAAAAAGCAAGCTGAAGCAGTGTCTAATGCCGTCATTTTCCTCTTGCACAGAAGTGAATCGCTTGAGGCCAAGAGGGATGATGGTTATTGTTTATAAAGGTACCAGAATTAATACACTTTGAGAAAGTATTTGGCAGGCTAATCAGTGAAGTAAACGTGTCACAAAAGGAGACAGTGAGTTGAAAATACAACTGTGAGCAGAACTAGTTCTACACTAAGAAGGCAGTTATATATAGTACACAAGGTGAGATGGCCAGTGCTAAATGAGATATCTACAAAATATTTATTTCCTCTTCCATTACGTTTTTTAAAAATAAATTGCTTGTTCGTGACGGTTAATCCTTTATTGGATAGGACAGTAAATTCACTAAAATAATTATTCTTCCAGCTGACATTAAACTCCTAAATTACCTTTCCTGTTTCATCTACAACAGATTCAGACAGCTTTTCTGGGGTTTTTTTGTTTTTGTTTTTTTTTTTAACAAATACCAACAGCTTTTAAATCTAAGATACTGAGTGAACTAAACACTACTGTAACCTCTTCTATGCCTCAGAGGGAGGAAAAGCAGAATAGCATCAGTAACACCTGCTATTTACCATAGAAAGAAACAAAACAACCATATCCATTCAAAGCATAGTTTGGTAGTTCATAAAGCCACTTCTCCGTTTTGACTTTAAAAGAAGGGTATTTTACAATGAGGTTATGCTGTAAGCTTTTAGTTTTCCAGAGAGCTTGTGTATTTTTAACTATTTTGGAAACCCCCTACTACTTCAAAGCATAGGCCTGTAAATAGAAATGCTGAATAATTGCAAAGAGTTAAAAAATGTAAGGACTGATTTGGAGAACAGAGCAAGCAGACATCTCTAACTTCTTTAATTTACCTGTTTGAATCATGTGATAAAAAGTCTGCATTCTAGGGGGTGACACGCATTCTCATGAACTAATCCATGCTAAGTTGCATGGAGGCTTCTCGAGCATCTTTTTTCAACTTACATTTTCTCCTTTAACATCTTTTAGTTAAATTAAAATGTTATTAAGCAGTTAGAGGTGTTGTAAGATCCTAGAAGCTTAGGCCTCATCTCATTGGAGGTGATGATTGCTAAAATATTAGTTGGATGCATCATGAGGTCTCATTCAATGCACTCTGGATTCCACTAGCTATCAAACATACACAGACAGCACAAATATTTACATGACAGGAACAGTATTTACAATGGTTTTTCAATATTTCTTATTCCTCCTAACACACAAGTAGTCCTCTATGCTTTTCGAGAGTCTGAGCTTTTTTCTTTTTTCTCTCTTGCTCATGTTTCTCACGCCTTTCTTCCCTGAAGGGGAAAACAAAGAGAGACAGACCATATTAACTTATATTAAAGACAGAGACGCAGGCAACCTGAGGAATCCAAAGCTGACCAAGGCTTACCACCTCACCACCAGTGTGCTGCATTTGCCATTGGCAAAGGAAACAGTTCCAACTCAATATTCATAGCTTCCTCCAAGGTGAACATAAATCTCCAAATGCCACAATTGATAGCTTTCACAGCATAAAAGTCTCAGATTTGGAGGTGCCCTCTGTGTTGGCCTGATAACTAGCTAGACTACTGCAGGCAAAAATTACTTTAGTATAAGACTGTTCTTTCCTTAACTGCATATTTAGATCTTAAAAACATAGATGAGACTGCACATCGAATGCTGTGTTCAGCTCTGGGCCCCTCGCCACAAGAAGGATGTTGAGGTTCTGGACCGAGTCCAGATAAGAGCAATGAAACTGGTGAAGAGGCTGGAGAACAAGTCTCATGAGGAGCAACTGAGGGAACTGGGGCTGTTTAGCCTGGAGGAGGCTGAGGGGAGACCTCATTGCTCTCTACAACTACCTGAAAGGAGTTTGTAGAGAGGAGGGAGCTGACAGGGAACAGGACAATGGGCCAGGGCCTCAAGCTCTGCCAGGGGAGGTTCAGGCTGGACATCAGGAAAAAAAAATTTAGCAGAAAGGGTCATTGTGCACTGGAACAGGCTGCCCAGGGAGGTGGTTGAGTCTCCATCCCTGGAGGTGTTTAAAGGACGTGTCGATGAGGTGCTGAGGGGCATAGTTTAGTGACTGGTAGGAATGGTTGAACTCGGTGATCTTTTCCAACCTATTGATTCTGTGATATTATTTTAAATAATACTATTCATAAAAAGTTAATAGTGTACTAACCTTGTCTGGAGAGGCGGCTGTTTGTAATCATTCTTACGTGAAGAGATGTTGCTTCCAGACTTATTTAGGACAGCATTTTCTTTACATTCTCCCCAAGGCTTCAGTGGTCCTATAGTTAAAGAGCAAAGAGAGAGACTATTGAATTACTTGTTTATTAATTATACAATTAACCTCTTATTGTGAATGTCATACTAGCTAACCTGTTTTTTGCTGGCTGACTTAAAGATTAAATGCCTTTTCAGCTGTATTGTAGGGAACAGGCTGGTGAAACTAATAAGTAGGTTTTTTATAAGTAGCAACAGGTGACTGTGGGTTCAAGCTGACACCACACCAAATTCAGCTTGTTAAACAATACTACACTTTTTTTAAAAGCAGCCTCGTTTTGTAAAGGAATATCTCATATTTCATATACATACATCTATTCAATGGAATAAAGGGATATTTATTATATTTATGGGCTTTCGGTTATAAAGACTTATTCTTCAGTAAGGAGGCTATTAAAGCATCTGTTGCATGGAAATGTACCATCAGTCCAGACTGAGTGGGAATCCAGGGAGAAAGGGAAAGGGACAGGAAGAGAGACTGAATCTTTGCTGTCATGGTTTGTATCCATTTGTTAATTTACAGGCGGTTCAGTGTAAGAGATATAACCAACAAACTGCACAAGATCGCAGAACCTTTGTGCGGCTGATACCGAAGCGGCCTTGAGAGACTTGCTTTGAGATCAAATATCTTCTTTGCGCTTGTAGGTTCTGCAGGACGAGCTGTGAACTTGAAGGGGGTGGCAACTACAAAAGGCATCAAGATGTCATACTCAGTTATAGTTGCAAAACCATCACTGTACGTAGCAAGCTGGCAGTGAAGAGCCAGTGAAGGCCACTATCAAGACACAACAGCCATTAAATGCTACTATCTGCTATCTCTAAAAACAGAATTACACAAGTACAGATCACTTGAAATGGGGAGTTTTCAGGTCTGGAGAAAGCAAGAGTTGTACAGTATTAGCCCTCTTGCTCCTATTATGCTATGCTACAGCATATACAGATAGTTCCATGCATTTTTCTGGTCCATCAGAGCACACTGTGTTTCACAGTCCCTATGCTTATTTGGAACCAAGTGGATTTTTATATTTAAAAAAGCAGCATTCTTCCAAAACACATCAGCTTCTGATCAGTGGCTTTTCTTTCCCCTAAAAAACATTAATGTTGTCACATAGTAAGACAGGCAACTCTGGATTCTTGACCTGTGCTTATGTACCTTTGATACTAGGGTGTGAACTGTTAGATAGCAGAGCTGTGCTGGTGGAGAGATCATTAGTGACCAGAAGACTTCTGCTCTTGCTTACAGGGCTTTAGTTCCTAAATTAACCAGGGAGGCTGATAACAACAGGTGACCCCAAAACACAGCTAGGACTCTGGTGAATGCCAGTTCCATAAGGAAAACAAGACTACTTAGAAGGCATCAGGAACTCATCACCACAGACAGGATCACCCTGTACCCCTTATATGAGTCTTTTGCTACATAGATCCAAATATCTAGAATGCTTTCTCTCCCCTTACATCGTATATTAGGCTTTTCTGTAGGTAAGTATCCTATGTTTCAGTCCTAGAACCTAAACATTTTAGTCAAAACAGTGGAAATCAAAGGGAACAAAGACACTACTGCAGTTTCTAAAGAATCGGTCATTACAGAAAATTAAAACCTGAGTCTAACATTAGGTTCTAAGAAATTTATATAATAATTCAATAAGACAAGAGTCTTGATCTGAAGAAGCCAAATATTTACCATCCATTTTACCTTTTGATGCAGACACGTCATTATTTTTTGCATTTTCCGTGTCATTTTTCTGACTTATTAGTTCGCAGCTCTTCTGGCTTTCAGCTGTACAGATCTCCTTCAAGTATGGAGACATTCTGGATGGAGTCTTGGTAAGAGAGCGTTTATGCTCATTATCTTTTGTGGCTTCTGAGAACCTGAAAGTTTTTACAAATATTAAGATTAGTCACCTGCAAGGAATGGCAGCAATGTGACAAAATACAGAAGATCCTGTGTTCTGCCTTTCTTATAGGTAGAAAGTTTTACAGTGTGTAAGATGTTTGCAGCTTATGCATGAACTGCACTAAAAATACCTCTGCTGACAGTTTCCAGGCTACAAACCGTCATCAATATCAATAAGTAATATCAGGAATTACAAAGAACTGACTTGTTATTTTAGAGAGCACATATACCTAGATGTACTCAGCAACAGACATTATTTACTTTAGATTTAGATTCTGTAATTAAACATTCTATGAAAATATGGTTAATTTGAAAATTCAAGTTAAGAAAAACTAAAAGAAAACAAACTAAGAGAACTCTCAGGACTCAAAGGTCTACAAGAAGATGGATGTTTCAGTGAAAACACACAAGTTACCTGCGTACCAAGACATGCATGTGTGCTGTATGTATGTATATACATGTATTTTCAGTGGGTGTACATACATATAAAAACATAGGATAGGAAATTCAAAGTCTTGCATGAAGTATTAGCCTTGTGATAAGATACTGGGAAATAAGTTGAAAGATGTGGAAAGACAGTGAATAAATGTTGAAGAAAGCTATGTCTTGAGAACTATAAAGTTCATGGATAAAACGCAGCTTGCAAGAGCCACCTCAGCACATCTTTCAATGAGTGAAAGCAAATTCTAGAAGTGTTCTTTTGGTTTACATGTTGCTTAAGAATCAAGTAGGACTGTAGCGAAGACAAAGATCATCCAATGGGATATCAGAGACAGAATGAATATAGTTTTCATTTGTTGTTATCTACTGAAATCAAAGGTAGAACTTTCAAGCAGAAAGAAAACCAGTAAGGTTATGAGGTTGATTTCACAAGGAAGCTGTACTCACGACCTTCGAAAAAAGGCATTAAAATTCATATTGAGTACAGGCTCATCTATTTAGCAATTCATCATTACTTTCTGGTGAAAACTTGGTTCAAGTAGTCAATCAGAAGTCAATCTGCTTAAAGCAGTGAATTACAAGATGAGCCCCTGCCACAACGTGGCAGAGGGGTGTAGAGAAAAATGGAAAGGCAGTATGCAAAAAACTCCCAAATGGTGAGTTCATTGTGAAATTCCTATAGAGTACTGCATACAGTTGTGATTATGTAATCACAAAGATAACTTATTTCAGATAAAAAACACTCGCCTGACAAAATGGAAAAATAATGCAGTTGGAGGAGAAAAACAAATTGGCTTGGTTGGTTTAGCAAAATGAAAGGCAAGGTTCCTCTGCCATTAGAAGAATCAACATTGTAACAGCACAGTAATGGTTAAATCAGCCATAAAGCTAGACTGAAAGTTGGCAATCAGAATTATTCTCATGTAGTTCATGTGTGAAATAGAACTAATGCAGTCAAAACAGAGTCAATGTCGATAACTTCATGTGTAACATCATACCAAATTGCTCACTGGAAGTTTTGGATTGTTATTTTTACCTGACATTCATTTTGGTTGTTGAAAGGACAGAAGGATTAAATGAAGACTTCTTAGATAAAATACTCCGATTGGCAGCGTTCACAGAACTGTGTGGTGAGTGCTGAGGGTTATTAGGAGTGCATGTGGCAGAGAATCTACCTCTTTCTGGATTTGGGCTGAACAAAAGTGTTTGACCACCGGTTTGTTTCTAGGAAAAAGCAAATCACAAGTTATTCTAAAAATTTATCAGAAAAGCAGCTAAGGTGCAGGTGGATCAGAACCATACAGTCGCAATTTTTCACCCTTTTTTCTTTAAAAGCATAATTTAACTGTAAGTACTTTTATTACTGTTAAACTGATCTGAAAACACATAGCTTAGAATTATTATCTGGAGTGCCTCTTTCTAACGCTTTTAAATCCTTCAATTTTTTGACCAGCACCTACCAAAAGTAATTTATCTTAAGTACATATTGATTTACTGTATACCACAGAAAAGAGAAATGGACTATTCAGGAGTTTCAGTGTTACTATTTTGATATGTCCATTGGCACAGTCATTCATATAGTCATTGGTACATCACTGTCACTTTTTAAAGGTCTGACATACTCTGAAAGAGGCCCTATTTGCAGCTGTCACCCACACAAGTGTGAAATAAAATACCTGAGAACTGGGGCCACTGAAAACAACATATATTATATATATATTTTAAAGGAGAGTCACACAGTCATTGGACAATTGTTCTTAAGGCAAAAAAGAACTTAATATTTAATTCCTGTTCTTCGAAAAATAACCCATCCTCTTGGTTAAGTTCTGCAGCAATTCAGACAGCTATAAACAGAAGATCTAGGAGATCCTTCACAAAAGTAATTGTGACAATTTTTTTGCCAAAACAAGTTTCTGTTGGTTCCTACAAATATTTATAACCATACACTGTTAACAGAGAAAAACATAGTTATACAAGTTATATATGAATAACTCTAAACAGCTGGTTATATAGGAGTGCAGTTAAGTTTCACTGATCATAACATCCCACCAACATACACATGACCAGCTACCTACTGCTCTGGATATTCTACAGACTTTTACAGGAATACAGGAACAATGGATACATCTTCCTGTGTTACCCCTTACCTTGACTTTGACAAGAGAATTGCTACAGTTATCCATCTTCTTTTTTTTTCTCTCAACATAGTCAGCAATAGATTCCATTTTCTCAAAGTGAGCCTCGTGCATCTTTTTAAAGTCTAAGAAGTTCCAGAAATAAGAAGATTCACAGGTTGGATAAGCTCTTAAGGAAGTTCACTAGTTCATAGAAGAATCTTGCAATATCTATTGTTATGGCCTCAAAGAAAATACAATATAACCCTCTAAAGACCATGTATACACAGGTAACCACAAAGTAGAACCTACTTCACCAGCTACATACCTGGTGCATGCTCTGGAGAATTTTGCGGTTAAAGAAAAATAGAAATACTTACAGATTTTTTAACTGAAGCATACAAAGTGGTGAAAATGAGCTAATGCATAGTAATACAGCACAATAGTAGTATTTATGAAGTGAAAATTAAAAAGCAGGTGTCCTGTATGTTTCCCTGTTCTTTGTTGCTTTGAAAACTGCAAAGGCACATTACATCCAGAAGACTTAAAAGTGTTTGATAAACAAGTTCTATAGCATACATGCAAACCATAGGTTTATAAGCTGGATCATACTTTAAAATATAGCCTTTCAGAAGATTTTTGTTTGCTTGCCTTTTAAAGAGAGTGATCTCTTCTTCAAGCAAAACCAGAAATTTGGTTCTTAAAAATTGTAAGTCAAGTACCCCTCACATGCAGACAACATCTATTCCTAAAGATGGTGAGTTATCTTACTTGGTGTAGTAGCTTTTATTCCTGTTTTCCCAGGCTTAGATGTTCTGCCTACATATAAAGGGGTCTTCCCTCCTGCATGAAGAGCACCACCTGATATAGGAAGATTAGACAAAATTGTTAGAGCTCCTGGAAAAGATTTTCCTTTCTTAACTTTTTTTTAAGGTGCTTGTCCCAAAACACATCTTACCTCCTCAAAGCAGCTTTAGGTTTTGAAAAATAAAAACATCAGGTAGCTGTCCCAAGTCTCTCAAAAACCTTCTAAATTGTACATCAGCAGCAGCACGTCCTGACAAACTACAAGCTCAGCATGAACCTTACAGTCGTGCTAGGTTATTTTCTTTTGTTAGTGAATTATTTTACAGGGGAAATTAACAAGACAAGTGTGTTTGGGGCAAGAAAAAAAAATCAAATTCACAATTCTTGATCTGTTTTTTTAAATGCTGATAAGAAGAAATACTTTCTGGCAAGCTTTTGTGTCACTGCCTTATGTATACATACAGAG
>WAAB01018984.1:0-13598 GCA_013389865.1 Piaya cayana
AAACTTGTTCAACCTCATCACCCACTTTCTGAAAGGAACTAGATAGAAAGCCAGAACCTAGCATAATTTGGCTAAGTGAGGTCCTGATGCCTTTGGCAGAAACTGGGCACAAAGCTTTGGTCTTTAAAAATATTCCTTTCTGACCAGCACCACCTGTACCTTCTCTGGCTTCACCTTCTTCCAATTGATTTTTTGCCATTTTAATAGGTTTGTGGCATTAGATTATATCTTTATATCTCTATATCTCTGTAATCACCAGATTTTTTATTCTATCTCTCTCTCTGTATATATATACACACACATGTATCATTATCATCCCAGTGTCACAGCATGTCGTTGTTTCCTAAGGAGTTCCCATAGCTTTTGATGAGAAGACAGGATACTACGAATATTTCTGGGTTTTAACTCTGAACATACCTGTTTTTCACTGGCCTTTTGGTCCAAAAGCATCTGTTCTACAGGGTATAGCTCAAAAGTTTTTCTCAGAGTTTTGAAGGTGTGCTAGATGCAAGCAGAGGATAAAAATGAAGCGTTGATTTTCCTTTCTTACTCATTTTATATTATGTTAATAATTAACAATAAATTATCAACAAACTTGCATAAACCGATGTTTTCTTGGAAATGTGATTGTTTTACAATATCCTTTTAGAGTAGTGAATGATCATCATCAGCTAACAGCTGGGGAGATGTAGTACCTCAAAGAAGGCAAGTGTCATCCCCATCACACTGGGCGAAGCTGCAGACAGTAGTTGTGGAAGGTTGTGTCCTAACCATCACAAACACCTTTTTTTCCAAATGTGTAAGGTTTACTGAGTCATGTTCTGACAGATGCTCGAGCTGCTGTGCAAGCAGATAGGCATAAGTGGGAACCCCCCTGGCCTACCTGTGCCTCTCACAACAGAGTTTCTTCAAGAAGAGTCCTTACCAGACTGTGTTGCAAAATATGGAAAGAAAGTAAGAGCAATCAGGACGCCAGAAGTCTCCAGCTGCAAATGACATTTTTTACTGATTCAGACAAATAAGCTTACATTGACTTGACAGGATTTTGACTATGGGATGAGCTTCTTTGAAACATAAGGTAGAATTTTGATCATAGAAATGATACTAATGTGAGAAACTACTTATTGCTTTCAAAAGTCATCAACCCATGAATTTTTCTGAGGTCAACAACTTTATTTTGGTGGAAAAAAAAGCACACAGTATTATGAATGTATCAATTTCTTGTGCTTTGTGCTACATGGGAATTCTCATCAACTTGTTAGCATGAACCTGAAACTTTTCTGAAGAAATCTGAAAATCAAAAAGACTGGACTCTACCACCACATGTGAGGATAACATGATGCCTGGTTTCTAGCAAGTGTATACCTTGAGATGACTTTATTTTCAAGTCGTTTTATTTTCAACTGTTTTTATTTTTCATTGCATGTTAAAAACAAAATATATGAGAATACAAGTTTCAGTCTATGTGACTAGAATTTCTTCTAATTGTAACAGATGTAAACCCCCAGGATCTCTAATAGAGAGTTAATAAACACTACCCACAACCCACCTAAAGAGAAAATAGTATCTAAATCAGTATTTTCACGAAAATAGCCTTGACTTTTCTCCAATTCTATTTGACTACACTTCAAACAAAAAATGTTAACTGTTAAGATTACTCTGTACACCACAGTGTCTGTGTAGGAGTTGGATACTTTTGGACTTTCCAGTATGACCAACTTTCAAGCAAGAGACTGATGTTTCCTCTGGGTTTTGCTCATGCCATCCACTAACTCTTTCACACATCAGTGCCCTTTGTGACACTTGAATTATCCAAAAGTCTGCTTATGGTTTGGTAGCTTAGAAATCAATTTACTACAGTGAACATGCATATCCATACCGTCTTACCTGTGCTTGCTTTCCTCCAGAAGCCCCTCAGCAGCTGCAACTTCTCTCTTCTCCGCTTTGAGGAAACAAGCCAGGGCATGAGGGCTATGCATGCTGCCAATGCTGGTAGCTTCCTCCCTCCCCCACTTTCTGCAGGGCAAATCTTTTGGCTCACTGCTGCCTTTTGATCTCCAGCCTGGAAAACATCTAGTCACATAGCTGAGCGCAAGATGTGGATTCTGCACAGCATTAATCCAAGCTGCTAGGTGTAAGTAGTTTCAGGGAAGTTCCTCACCAAGATGTTGTGCCCCTTTCTTGTGTGATGAGCTTATATCCATCCCACTCCAAATGTGAGAAACAACAAAATAAACATCCACACTGTACTCATTAATATACAGCAGATTTATTTCAGATTATGTGTGCTATGCTAGGAGACAAATTCCAAATACAGAGCATGTACACAGTTCCCAGCCCTATAAATTGATTTTTACTATGACCTAGAAAGCATCTTAATAAGGCAGTAGAGAAGGGTAAAGAAAGGAGGGTGACATCATGATAAGGATACATTTATACAGGAAAACAAATGCTGTGCATCACACTGTATATGAAATATTGATGAAATAATAGAATAACTCCATTTAATCTAAGTGCTGTTCAGACAAACACATTTAAAACAAAAAGACACTCTCAGGACACTGTTCTAATGCCTGTACATGTCAGACCTGAGCAAGACAGTCTGGGCAGGCAGCTGATATCCAGGATTGAGGGGAATACAGGGCATTGTTGTGGAAGTGTAGGAACATCTTACACCATCTTGTTTTCCAGTGCAGTTAGACCAGTCTGATGGACAGTGGAATTAGGTAGGCATAATCCAACAAATGAGAAGGCCTAATAAAAATGCATTACCCTGAAGAGCCTTTAAATAGAGGAAATACTTTCCTTGACTACACCAGACTGTTGCACTCCATCCTCACACTGATCTCATTACAGCTGGTGCACCAAGGTTTCCAGGAGCCCGACTCGAAGACGAGGTACAGGCACCCTGGTGTAGGCAGGTGTGGCTGTGACTCCTGCCTGCCTGCAGCCCCGGGGGCCAGGTATCCATAGCCTCTGGGTGCACACAAGCCCAGAAGCAACTTAGCGCTCTCACCTATCCACTGCAATAATGTGAGCTTGAAAGCAGAAGGTGATGTATCCTGACAGTGAAAATTTTTTAGGTACAAGCAATTGCTTACTTTGAAAACTTAGCCTGATCGCACTTGCCATGAATTGTATATGCAGTGCATGGCATTTAAAAATACCTGACGATTTAAAATGTCTTGTGATTTGTGGTGACCAGAGTAACCGAGAAACTCAGTATTACCTTTTTACTGATTCCTGCATTGGTTTTGTTGTTCTTAATAACTTGCAGCTAAAAAGCACTTGAAGGTCAGTATTTCATTATATAAGTGTACACAGCCTGTTATTCCAAGGACCCATAGTCGCCAAATACCCTGCATCCCATTGTCTCTAGTGCCAGGGAACAGGGTATCAGGGTAGTCACAAGGCTGTGAAGAGGATGTTTCAACACCTTCTGGACACAGAGCACCTTACATTTACCTGGGTAAGGATCCACCTCGTCAAATGCTGGTTGGCAGTGTGAGATGGAGACTCAGACCAAGCCTATCTCTCCATGTTAATGAAGAAAGCACAACTATTCAGAGGGCATTTCATCTGTCTTAAATGCTGTTTCCAGAAAATGAGTAATTTCCAAAGGACTACTTCTTTCCCTTTTGACCACTGGAAGACTGTAAGGGACCACCATACATCCCCTGTGCCACTAGGAGTAGAAAACCCTCAAGTCATCAGAGAAAGGTCTGTTGTTAAAGAAAATAACTAGATCTCTTACTTTGAATCAAGCTGATATCTTAGAAACTCATGAAGCCAGGGCCTATAGTCAGCCAATAGTTTTTGGACCCTTAATAAAACACAGTAAGATCACAGGAGAGGGGCTAAAAGATAGAATTTTGTAATGTTAAAGGGACATATTAGGCACTGCAGACATGTTGGCATAGTCTGGTAATGGGATTTTCTATATCCTAAGCAATTACAGAAATGGATCTTTTTGTTACTTACACCTGCTGAGAGACATTAATGTTTCTGTGTGGAGCTGGAGTTGCCTGTAATTTTGTTCATGTCCTCTGGTCTCCTGGCAGCTTGCAGACATTACCTTGATAATATGCCCCATTAGACCCATGTCATATTCTGCACTGAACAAAATCATGTCCATTGTATTTACATAGAAGCACTGTCTACAACTATCTGAAAGGAGGTTGTAGAGGTGGGTGTTGGTCTCTTTGCCCAAGTAATAGGTAATAGGACGAGAGGGAATGGTCTCAAGCTGTGCCGGGGGAGGTTTGGATTGGACGTTAGGAAAAACTTCTTCACCAAAATTGTTGTCAGGCCCTGGCAGAGACTGCCCAGGGGGATGATTGAGTCACCATCCCTGGAGGTATTTAAAAGACAGATAGATTAAGTGCTGAGAGATATGATTTAGTAGTAGACAGGTACAGTTGGACTTGATGATTTCAAAGGTCTTTTCCAGTCTGGGGATTGTATGATTCTATGATAATGAGGGTATAATATTTTTGTCTGAATAAATGACTAACAAATGCTTGCACAACACAGATTTTTGATGAATGGGACCCTAAAGAGCTGTATTACTGACTGTAACACTTCAATAGTAGTTTTCTTTGTTTTCCATACCTGGAACTGTACATATTAAGTATTTCAGAAAGGACATCCCGATAAGATGATATATTTCCTTCAGAGGTTCCCTGAGCAAGCTCAGATGCACACATTTGCACAATACTGCACAAGAACATCTGAAGAATCAGAGATGTCCCCTGTGTCCAGACTGGCAAACAAACTACTGACAAATGTGTCCTGTTAATCTTTTGCAAATCACTGCTAGTCGTCTTCTGACTGTTTTTCAATACTCTCTCCTTCAGGTTCCTATGTAACTTGTTGTAAACTGTTTGTTGAAGCGAATGTAATTCTGTCTGGTCATCACAACTACTTTTTCATACTTCAAAGAAAAGCCTGCATATTCTCCAGGAAAATGATTTTCCGCTTTTTTACAGAGTACTTTATTTTTCTTTAATGAGTGGTTGAATAGAATGTTCTGTAACAGCATATAAAAACCATAGACTGCAGACGTTTTCTTACTGTTTTATTAAGAATAAAATCATTTATTAAGTAGTTAGTTTTTCACATTTTTCTGAGATAAGAATATAATATTATTGAAGTGTTGTTACAGCATAGGTAAATTCAAAGATAGTTTTTGTCTTTTCTTTTCTTGATAAGAGCATACAGAAATAGTGTGTGGTCATATGTGAATAATTATAGTACCTAAAACTTCCTTAATAGTGGTAGTTCTTGTTCTTTTAAAAAATATCTGGTGTTATTTTTGCTTATGAGACTGTATACCTATGGATGTTTAAGAAGTGATAACTAGTCTGTGCGTGATATAGAATCATAGAATCATAGAATCACCAGGTTGGAAGAGACCCATCGGATCATCGAGTCCAACCATTCCTATCAAACACTAAACCATGTCCCTAAGGACCTCGTCTACCCGTGCCTTAAACACCTCCAGAGAAGGCGAATCAACCACCTCCCTGGGCAGCCTATTCCAATGCCTAATGAACCTTTCTGTGAAAAACTTCCTCCTAATCTCTAGCCTAAATCTCCCCTGGCGGAGCTTGAGGCCATATGTTCAAGACCAGGTTGGATGAGGTTCTGAGCAACCCGATCTAGTGGAAGGTAGCAGGGGGGCTGGAACTGCATGTACTTTAAGATGCTTTTCAAGCCAAACCATTACATGATTCCATGATGTTTGAGAGAATGCATTCCTTCTGCATAGCACTCAGTGACAAACAAATTGCAAGCACACCTGTATCTCCTGAATTACGTCTTGCGTTACACAAAATAAGACTACTGTGGGGTGAAATGTCAGTGCCTTATGTTATGAGTAAGTGTTAGAACATGAAGTATTCAGTCTGTTCTTAAAAATGGTGGCAGCGATCCAGCGGTATAGCTATGCCCATACTCAAAGTTATATATGAAAATATTTCTTATGATTTGCAACAAGTGTATGTTTAAGAGTTTTATTTTCAGCTCAGGGCTATCACTCCCTGCCTTGTTCTTCTGTGCAAGAATTTGCTCCAGGTGTTGCACATTCATGTCTTTCAAGGTCTGAAGACAAGAGGTTCACCAAAATTAAACTGCGCAAATCGAGCCTGAGCCAGATAGGAAGGACGGAAAAGAGTTATCTGAAGCCAACAGACAATGTAACCATGCTTTGGGAATGAAACACAAATTTAAAGAGAAAGCAGAGAGAGGCAATAAGAGAACACATGTGGGTTGTATGTTACGTAGCAATGAAAGTCCTCTGTGACACAAGAATAGAGAATTCATTTGTAAACAGTGAAAATACCTAGCAGACAGGTGATAAACAGTAGCAAAAGAATTCATAACTTTTCATCACAAATAATCCTGACATTCCTTGTACGTCTAACTGATGAAAATGGAACATCTTAGAATTGGAATCTGTCCATGATGGAAGAGTTTAATACAAGTCTGTGCAAAATAACATTACATCTTTGCAAGGAAAGAAAGTGGGATTGAAATCTAGCTTCTACTGAAAATGGGTCTTTCAGCATTGCCTTTCTCTGGACCAAAACCTCTCCTTGGATTTAATGTTATCTTTAATGGACTGTAGCAATAGCTGACTGGCAGCCCCTAAACCTGCAGGAGTGTGCTAAGCAGCAGGGTTTGGAGAGCAGATCCACAGGACTGGAGTTGTACCATCACCGTCTGAAACTATATCCTAAATTCAGGAGGACCCATTCCAGGTGAAACCACCCTTCATATGTTTCCTTTTTCTCCTTGGCAGAAACAGCCCCTGGGTGTGCTGTGCTTTCAGCAGCAGTTTGTTTTGCAGGTTTCTGATTTCTCTGATAGTTTCTCCCCAGTAAGGAAATTAAAGAAAACTTCACGTTGAAACTCCGTGAAAGGGATCATCTCAGACTAACAAAATGGAAATGCTGTATTGCATTACCCTCAAATTTATGAACAGTAAATTCCCCTTGGCTTCTTTGAGGCATCTGAGGAAGGACAACAGACTGACTTCGGAGATTTCATTACCACGAGAGGAACGGTTCATTAATCATACCATGGAGTCTTTTTTAGCAAATCTGAAACATGTAAAGTGGTGCTGAAAAGGTCATGCTGTTTAATGTAGGGTAAATAAATGTGATCTTATTTTAGTAAGAGTCAATCATATTTTGGTGTTGTTAAGCCAAAGACTGTGTCAAATGCTAGCATCTTTAGAAAGCAGGTTCGTTTATTGTTTTATGCATTGCGCAGAGAGAAAAGAATTACTTTCCTTGGAAGAAAAGTACTGAAAATATGTCAAAATAATATCAACACCTTTCTTAGATTTACCAGGTTTCCTTATTCAAAGTGACTGAGTCTACAAAAACAAAAGTGAAGAAATCAAGGAGAGGCAGCTTGATGTTACGAAGTCTAAGACAGAGGGAAAATACTCAAAGTGCAGAAGCAGCAGTATAGCTTGGCAGTAACATAGATGTATATTTATTTACAGAGGTCCATTGTGATATATATTACATTTCATATTGAGTTGAAACATGCATAACATGTAACCCAAAATTCATTAATGAATTAATGAATTCATTCCTTATTCTCTTTTAAGAATCTAACTATACGATTGAATATTTAAGGTGGAATATTCAAGGCGTGTCTGGTACAAACTTTTTAATAAGGTATTAAAATACTTTATTTAGAATGCCCAGCCTAATTATCAGCTTGACCAGTTCAATATACCAGCTGTAAATTGCTTTTGATAGTAAGTTGCCAAACTAAACAACTCCAGAAAAACAGAACAGATGTTCTTCATGATAAACAATCTGGGTCTTTTTTGTAACTGTGTATTTGCATGAGAACAAGTCACTCTGTTGAACAAAAAATTTTTGGACTGTGTTCTTTACTAGTTATTAAGGCAAGAGACCCAAGTGGTTGTGCTGGTGGGCTTTTTGGCCTTCCTGCACTGCAATATGCACTTTGGTGAACTCCTTAATTATTCAGTTAACCTGTAAAATATAAAAAAAGGCAAACAAAGCCTATGTGATTAGCCTGTATGTAGCATGAATAATAGCAATTATTTTTAAGAAGCCAGGAAGCCTAATGTTCACTTCAACAGCCTAGAAAATGCTTACCTAAAAAATTTATGAGAGCTGGTTTCTCTAAAAATCCACCAAAGGAAAGTAAATAATACATATGAAAAATTAAACTGTCCAACAAGAAAAAGCTCACAAAAAAAAGACTACTACTATATTATTCCTTCCACAAGCACACAAATAACAGGAGTAACCATAAATTTCCCAGATCTGGTAAACTTAAATCAGTCTGTATGTGGGTCCATATGGGTAAATCCCACAATAAGACAGAAGTGTACCTTCTACTAACCAGCAGAATATTTACTTTACCATAAACTAGCTCTGATATTCTGCTAATGGGTAGGGGAAGGAAGATGGTGGAGAGGCAAGAAAAGGAGGAAGACTAGGAGAAAACATAGAGCTTGGGGGCAGTGGCAAACATCTAAACCCAGAGAGGCTTGATATTCACTTAGGTTTTCCCTTGTTGATTGCAATCTAGAAAAAAAGTTTTCCAAATGTTACAATACAGGGGCATTCCTAGAATAATGTATTGTTTAACTGCTACAAGGGTGTAATATTCTACTGCTTTCTATCAAAAACATATTATGTGCTTTGCCCCCATGCAACACACTCAGATGTTCATTCTCAAAGCATTGAAATGTTCGCTGTCATGTAAGTCAATGTGACATTAAAAGTATACTAAAAAGCTACAGATGCTTAGTTTGAGATAGTTTTCAAAAAGATCAGTATTCAGAAAGTGGTAAGGATATGCAGTTTAATCTGGAAATACTGGAAAATGTGGATACTCTAAAATTTTAACATTTCTAGAAAAGTAATTTTCCTGAAGTGAAGACTTAAATAAAAAAACACTAAACAGTCCATTTTGCAGAAGTTAGAATAATGTGAAAGTTTGAAGAAATAAAATATTTTAGATTCTATATATTATTTAAGTAAAATTTCAAAATTAATAGCCATGCAGTCATTGCTTCATTGAAATTTTTTATTTATTTATTTCTCTCATACTCCTTGCCCTCCCTCAAAAGAGGAGGAGGAGAAGGAGGAAGACTTCCTTTTCACTAGAAGAAAGTTGAATTCCATTTTAGGCTTTCAGCATACTCTTCTTGTTAGAGATAGAAAAATAATATATTTGAAGATGTAAAATGGTGGTTTTATTTATGCAGAGTGTTCTACATTTCATTCACATTTCCATCTAGGGGTGAGAGGTGGGGAGAATGAGGGAATACAAGTATTTGCCATTATTTCAGTGTGAACATGTCAAACATTATAACATATTTACCTAATTTTTCTGGAAGCAATATTTCCCCAGAGAACGCTGATACCACAATCTTTGTGAAATATTCTCATTTAAGATTCCAGGCCTTTCAGCTAACACTTTTAATAAGTTTAAAGATGGTAGCTTTCATGTATAACATTCACTGAATTACCACACTTCAAGATAACATCCTCCAAAGACTTCAGGGATGTGAAATGAGATTAAGATGTGAGTTAAATTCTTAAGAGCAGTAGCATGGTCCTGAAGTTCCCAGAGAGCTGCTGCCCAGCCTGTGGGGCACCCACCACTGGACCTTTTCCCCTGCAGTGTTTCATCAAGGAGGGTATCACTAGCAGGTACTGTGTGTCGGGGACCTACCCAGGTTGAAACTCCTTCAGGTTCATTTAGCTTGTGACGCCCACCTGCAGGGAGGTCTATGTCACACTGCATTTCTGATGAAAATAAGAAAGGTCTGAAGTCAGATGAACTATGGGAGCCTAGGTTTGAAGTTATTTATGGAGGCGATTTAAACTGGGTTCATGCTGAAGGAGAAACCAAGTCTTGCTCCATGGTGAGCACTGAAGCAGTCATGCCAGAAAGCCTTTCCTTTCCTCCTGCCTGAGTTTCAGAGTAAGTAAAATACTCCAACCCAAACATGTCTACAATTAATAGAGCCCACCCCTACCTAACCTAATGACTTCTGCAAGTTCTGAACATCCTCAGCAGTGGAAGAAATAGTGTCTGTGCCCTCACCACCTGAAATGTGGGCTGTTTCCATGGGAGCCTGTGAGTTGTTGGACTCCCTCTGGCTAATTCGAATCTCATGTAGCAAGAAATCCCCGTGTGCCTCTCCATGCCCGCAGGCTGTGACCCTCAGCTGGATTGATTTGTGGGGCTGTCCTGAAGACTGGCTTTTCAGTGAGCAGAGCTTGCACCACAATGGTCCTGCTGATAATTTGATCTCTTTTAATAAAGCAGCTCCACTTACCTTTCCTTTTTCTGTTTATTATGTAAGTAATTTGTCCTACTTGGGGCAGGCGTAAAGGCCCACTAGGAAAGTAGCCTCTGGCAGCTCACTTCTGTTAGTTTAGTCCTAGAACAAATTTAAATAAGGTTTTTGATGATGCAAAAGGCCTCTCCTAGACACACATTAAAAAGTATGAAGAACTGCCTCCACCACACACACAAACTGGAGTGTGAAGTATTTTATGAGCTCAGTCAGTTTTAGGTCTGTGTGAAAACACAGTTTTATTATTGGTGAACTGAGCAGCATAAATAACCAAATGAATTCTTCAGGGAGAAGACTGAAGGTACAAGCAAAAGAAGCCTGAGAAAAGAAAAGTCACACAAATATGGGGTATATATTTTTAATATCATCTGCATCTACAGTGTTTAGAATACAGAAATAAATATAGCTGTGGTGCATCAGGCAAAAAACTTAGAAGGTTTCTGCATCAGAAAATTGAAAGATTAGTGAACATGTATTAAAGGGGATATTTCAGTCTTAACTCCTATCCATAAAAAAATGAAATCCTTCCAAAAACTGTCTTCAACATCTTTCTACAAATTTGATATAAACATTATCTAGTTCCAACCCCCCTATCCTGGGCAGGGACACCTCCCACTAGACCAGGCTGCCCAGGGCCCCATCCAACCTGGCCTTGCACACCTCCAGGGATGGGGCAGCCACAGCTTCCGTGGGCAACTTGTATCAGGACCTCACCACCCTCATCATGAAGAATTTCCTCCTAATGTCTAATACAAATCTCCCTGCTTCCAATTTAAAGCCATTCCCTGTTAGTCCTGTCACTACATGCCATTGTATAAAATACCTTCCCAGCTTTCTTGTAGCAACCTTCAGGTATTGGAAGGTTGTGATAAGATCTCCTCTGAGCTTTCTCTCCTCCATGATTAACAACCCCAACTCTCTCAGCCTCTACTCATAGCAGAGGTGCTCCAGTCCTCTGATGACCTTCATTTTCCTCCTCTGGGCCTGTTCCAACAGTTCCATATCCTTCTTGTGTTGGGGATTCCAGAACTGGACATAGTACTCCAGGTGTGATCTTGAAAGAGNATCTTGAAAGAGTGGAGCAGAGGGGGAGAACACCTGGTGCATTTGTTATACTGAAACAGCAATGTATTTCAATAGCTGGACTTGAACTATGTGCCCACAGAGCCCCGCAACACGGCATCACTGTCACCAGTATCGGGACATGGGGTTCGTGTTGGGTTTGCCAGACTTCAGGGCTGAAATCTGTGCAACTTACTCTGTCTGGCCTGCCCACAGTTTCACTTCAACTTGCTTTGACTGGAACTGCAGTTTTTCTTCTAACCAGACTGCTATGGCTCATTTCTTTTACTTCGCTCATCACTGTATAGTACCAACATAGTTTTGTGGCTGCACCATAACGATGCAGTAGGAGAAATACTTACTTGGTGGGACAGCAGAGTCTCTGGGACATGCAGGTGCAAGATGTGGTGTAGGGGAGTCCCTGTGCTGGGAAGCAGCAGATGGGCCACATGTTTGGCACTGAAGACTCCACAGCTATAAATAGCTCTCAATGTCAGCTAAAGAAACTGGTTTTAGAGGCGATAAGGAGAACAAAGAAACAGTATGTAGTACATGTAAAAGTCTTTATACTTAGCAAATTCAGATCTGATGAGGAGCTCAGATGACTTAAGAAAGAGCAAAGATGTAAAAGGATGTTAGCTAACATGCAAAAATGAACCCAAGTAGATCCTAGAGTGAGGAAGAAACTGTCAATGTGAACATCAAAGTCTTCCTGGTGAAGGACTACAGAGGCCAACAACTCATAACTCCCCCAACTCCAACACCTGAGCAAAAACAGCAGTCAGGGGAGGTGGAGCATTGGACCAGGAGAAAGGGCAGGAACCAAGGAGTTTTCGTGTCACAGTTTTAGTATTGTTATTACTACTATGATTGAAACTTTTTTCCTGAATTGACATATACTTCCTTTTCCAGTAATAATTATAAATGGAGCAATAAAGACACTTGGATTATACTACTAAGGTTTCAATTATATTAACAATTAATTCCTGTCTTTACATAGAAGTAGTTTTCACTTTTCCCGTAAAACAAGATATTGAACATAACAACTAGCTTCACTAGCTTTAAGTTGATCTGTAAAAAAATGTTACTCATTAGCAATACTGAGACCGTCTCTTCCTTGTTAGTTTAATTTTAAAAACTAAACACTCCTACATTTTTTTAACTTGAAACTGATATCAACTGAAGTTTCATCTGCATTTCACAAAACTGGAAGGAAGGAAATTAAAGAACAGATTTTCAGGTGGTGTAAGCTGGCTTTGCTTTTTGGTGGTGTGGAAAAAGGATCCTTGATTTCAGGATCTGGTTCTGGGCCATGTCACTTCTTCAAAAACCTGTGGTCTGGAAGGATAAAGATACTAGTCAGTAGAAATTTTGCCATTTCAAGGAAATTTCACCCAAAACCAAGCCCTTCACCCAGGGAAGACCAGGAGAAGAACGGAATGGGATGCAGCTGTCTTGTCGAGCTTGAGCCCACTGTTGGGACTGAACACCACTGCTGTTCCTTCTGCACTGCTGCAAGTGAAAGCATGGACATAATCCACGTTTTATGCATACACATAGTAAGCTGGAGCTGTTGTCTGTGGGATTTTCCAGATGTAATATATAAGTGCATATGGGTACACTATAAATAGAAAAGAAAGAAAACCACAACAACAACAAAACACCCAAACAAAAGAACCAACCAACCAAGCAAACAAAACAGAAGACTGAGAAAAACATATCACATGCAGTTGTGATTATGGAAATTGAATTTTGATGCTTTGAAATAACATTATTTGAGCTATGATTAACTCGAATGCCTAGAAGAGAAAGATTAGATAGCTGGACCATAGCAGAAAAAAAATACACTAAGTATGGATGGATACCTATACATCTCATCGATTTTCTTTAGATTATAAGATATGCAGGAATAACTTTTAATAAAGCCTCAGGCTAAAACGTGAACATGAATACACATATATGAGGACACTGTTGAACATAAACATAAAATTTTAGTTCCCATACAAAACATATGGGGATGGTTGTTGGCCTATTTCAGTCAAGTTTCATCATGTAAAGATGGTCTATAAATCAGGAATGAAGGGGATATAGATGACCTCCTCAAACTAGGTACGCTGCGTACATCCAGGGAAATTTCTCAGGTTGCTCTAGAGATAACTGGTGATTTTGA
>WAAB01018984.1:13898-34492 GCA_013389865.1 Piaya cayana
CTTTGACTGGAACTGCAGTTTTTCTTCTAACCAGACTGCTATGGCTCATTTCTTTTACTTCGCTCATCACTGTATAGTACCAACATAGTTTTGTGGCTGCACCATAACGATGCAGTAGGAGAAATACTTACTTGGTGGGACAGCAGAGTCTCTGGGACATGCAGGTGCAAGATGTGGTGTAGGGGAGTCCCTGTGCTGGGAAGCAGCAGATGGGCCACATGTTTGGCACTGAAGACTCCACAGCTATAAATAGCTCTCAATGTCAGCTAAAGAAACTGGTTTTAGAGGCGATAAGGAGAACAAAGAAACAGTATGTAGTACATGTAAAAGTCTTTATACTTAGCAAATTCAGATCTGATGAGGAGCTCAGATGACTTAAGAAAGAGCAAAGATGTAAAAGGATGTTAGCTAACATGCAAAAATGAACCCAAGTAGATCCTAGAGTGAGGAAGAAACTGTCAATGTGAACATCAAAGTCTTCCTGGTGAAGGACTACAGAGGCCAACAACTCATAACTCCCCCAACTCCAACACCTGAGCAAAAACAGCAGTCAGGGGAGGTGGAGCATTGGACCAGGAGAAAGGGCAGGAACTAAGGAGTATTCGTGTCACAGATTTAGCTGTATTGTTATTACTACTATGATTGAAACTTTTTTTCTGAATTGACATATACTTCCTTTTCCAGTAATAATTATAAATGGAGCAATAAAGACACTTGGATTATACTACTAAGGTTTCAATTATATTAACAATTAATTCCTGTCTTTACATAGAAGTAGTTTTCACTTTTCCCGTAAAACAAGATATTGAACATAACAACTAGCTTCACTAGCTTTAAGTTGATCTGTAAAAAAATGTTACTCATTAGCAATACTGAGACCGTCTCTTCCTTGTTAGTTTAATTTTAAAAACTAAACACTCCTACATTTTTTTAACTTGAAACTGATATCAACTGAAGTTTCATCTGCATTTCACAAAACTGGAAGGAAGGAAATTAAAGAACAGATTTTCAGGTGGTGTAAGCTGGCTTTGCTTTTTGGTGGTGTGGAAAAAGGATCCTTGATTTCAGGATCTGGTTCTGGGCCATGTCACTTCTTCAAAAACCTGTGGTCTGGAAGGATAAAGATACTAGTCAGTAGAAATTTTGCCATTTCAAGGAAATTTCACCCAAAACCAAGCCCTTCACCCAGGGAAGACCAGGAGAAGAACGGAATGGGATGCAGCTGTCTTGTCGAGCTTGAGCCCACTGTTGGGACTGAACACCACTGCTGTTCCTTCTGCACTGCTGCAAGTGAAAGCATGGACATAATCCATATTTTATGGATACACATAGTAAGCTGGAGCTGTTGTCTGTGGGATTTTCCAGATGTAATATATAAGTGCATATGGGTACACTATAAATAGAAAAGAAAGAAAACCGCAGCAACAAAACACCCAAACAAAAGAACCAACGAACCAACCAAACAAAACAGAAGACTGAGAAAAACATATCACATGCAGCTGTGATTATGGAAATTGAATTTTGATGCTTTGAAATAACATTATTTGAGCTATGATTAACTGGAATGCCTAGAAGAGAAAGATTAGATAGCTGGACCGTAGCAGAAAAAAATACACTAAGTATGGATGGATACCTATACATCTCATCGATTTTCTTTAGATTATAAGATATGCAGGAATAACTTTTAATAAAGCCTCAGGCTAAAATGTGAACATGAATACACATTTATGAGGACACTGTTGACCATAAACATAAAATTTTAGTTCCCATACAAAACATATGGGGATGGTCGTTGGCCTATTTCAGTCAAGTTTCATCATGTAAAGATGTTGGTCTATAAATCAAGAGTGAAGGGGATATAGATGACCTGATCAAACTAGGTACGCTGCATACATCCAGGGAAATTTCTCAGGTTGCTCTAGAGATAACTGGTGATTTTGACGCCTAAAGTACGAGGCTCCATTCAGTGCTTTCCTGACTTCTGCTCAAACAGACGTTTATTCAACATTATATTTGCTGATTTGTCACATTAGCTTCCAGGTTTGTGTGTTTGCACATGTAGAGTATGGAGTCCATCTACTCAAGCTTAGTTTTTTCAGACAAATTAAATGTCTAGGTCTGAATTATTCACTATTGGATCATTTTTACAGTCTGTTGAAAGACACAGTTATTTCCAGAGGGCAATTCCTCTTCCTCTAAGATAGATCCTTAAGACAAATCATCCTCTAAAAATGCCTGCTTCTCTTAACTGGGCTTTGAAGGTGACCAGCTCAGACTGAAACATCTAAAAGTTTGCTTACTTAAGGTTAAAAAGATGCATGCCTCTCAGTACTGAAAGCACACAATGTTTGTCAGCTCCTGGTTGTATCTAATCAAGGAATCATAAAGCAACGTCTTGTGGTGTGTACGACTGTAATAATTGATGTGAATTGGAGTGTTTGGCATTCTGTACCTATTAAGTCTTGAATTTTATAGACCAGTTGCTGAAGTCAGATAATGATTTGGGAAATGAAAGCTTTTTTTTTCAGGGAAGACTTGTATTCTAAATGATTTTTCATTACAAACTTTCAACTTTTATATGAACATACAAATGCTCTCATCATTAAAAAAACTCTAATTCACCGTACTACAATAAATTAGAAGTGACTCAAACATTTGTAAATGGCCGCTTTGATAACATTTTATTAGCATGTGTTTAACATGTTCATTTTTGACAAATTTCCTATGAAGTCTGTTGCATCAGCCTAAGGATGATGTTCATCACTAAGTTAAATACTATAAAACCATCTTTAAATGGAATAGTAAGCTTAACATTATAGGAAAACATCATAGTCTCTGACTGCAAGCTCAATTTATGGAGTAATTCAGGACAGGGGAGCAGAGCACAGGAGTAACCTTGGGACTGCTGTTTCCCTGCCAGATGGAAAACCTCAGGGACAACAACATTTGGTCGCCAGGGGAAAGGATGCTGGCTCCTTTGACAGCCCATCCATTCCACACCAACTGCATCAGCCTTGGAGGAGATTACAGCTCCCACCCTCCTGCCAGAGGAATGTCACAGCATTAAATGGAGGAAGAAATATCAGTGCCCTGTTTGTCTGTAATTGGAAGGCAATGAGCAACATTAGTAGCTACTGAAGGCAACAGACTGACAGAGACCAGGTTGCTGCAGCCAGGCAGAGCAGGTAATTCCAGTGGGCACATGTACACACATATACATACAAACGAAAACAGACACACAGGTAAGCATGGACTGAAACATTCTGTACTCTTGTAAATGCAAAGAGCACCAATGGCTTCATTCTGCCCCCCTTTATTGCTGATCAGGATGAAAACTCATGAAGGCAAGCGTTATAGGCATAAGCATGCCTCGAGTAAAGGGTCTTAGACAAGGAGTGCACCGAGCAGTCTCTTACTCCCCTGGTTGCCCCATTGCCTCATGCCTGGACACACATTCACATGCAAACTGGTCACTCTGATAGCTGGTCCAGATTTATCAATTAGCAGTAGTCAACTTCCAGACCCCACTGTCTCTCCAGTAATGAATTCAGACCCTCCTGCCCCCTTCAGTAGCCAATGCACAAACTCTTTGGTCTCTGTAGTATCCAACTCAGACACAAGGCTGCTTTTATACTTGGCTCCTGAGTCTTTATCTGGCCCACTGGCTAGTACATTTTGGGGTCTGCTAGCAATCGAACAGTGATACACACAGCCTCATGTGCTCAGATTCTGGCAGAACAGGCACATATTCCCTCTGACCATGGTCCTCCTCCAGTTACTGGCATTCAGACCCTCCATACACACACTTGCAGAATAGAGTGCCCCTACCCCTGGAGAATTTTAACAAGGAGAAAGGACAGACAGCACTGACCAGCTCTTGCTAACCTTCAACTATCCCCACTTATTCCTTTTGCTTCTATTTTCCCATGTTTGCTTCTCTCCAAACCATGACCTCTCCTTTTTCCATCCTTGGCTCCTCCCCTGAATATCCCATAATAAGTTATGCACAATGCCTAAATGATCTTCTCTTGAATCCCACAGTGAGGGTCATTCCACCAGAGGCAATGCCAACCTCAGTTTATAATAGGTCCTAGAGAGCCTCTCCCTTGTTCCATGGTGATGGATGTCCCTCCAACCATAGGGCTGGACATCTGCTGTGACAGCCTGGGAAGGGATTGAGACTAGGGCCCCTTTCTCTGGTGTAATTACTGCCCCTGCCTGCTGCCAGCCCATGTGCCAATTTGTTCCTTGGTGTGTGGGGAGACAAGTTTTAATCTCATAAGGCAAAAAACACAAACCAAATTAATTCCAGATAAATAAAACCATTGGGAGCAACTCTCTGAAGAAGCAGGTAGCACTGACACTGTGGCACGGAAATGCATCGATAAGCAGGTAGACACTGGGTTCATTGAGACACAAACACTAGAGTGAGGATGGTGAAGTTCCTTTTCCTCTTTTTCCTCCTTTATTTCTTCTTATTGTTTCCTCAGTTGTGATTCTGCTTCTGAATCTCCAAACCTTGCACTTTTAACTTCCTTGTAGTTGCTGTTTTTCCAAACCAACATACAAATACTAGCTCTTGGACTTTCTTGTGCCCATACACCAACACTGCAAACACCAATGCAACTTGGGTCCATACAGTTTCTCTTGGTATCCAGTCATGTCTACAAAATTGCTTGACAGTACTGGGAAGGTAAGGATGTAAAAAGGTGCAATACCTGGTACCAAATCCAAAGCTGGCATCTGGAAGAGGACACAGGTATTTGTGGGTTTCATTATCTGAAAATATTTATGGTCTGGTTCCTGGGCTGTGAAGTCACCTGCAGCTGAAGGGCATCCGTTGTGCTTCTGGAGTCTCTTCTCCTATATTTTTGTCCAAAAGGAATCCAGGTCTTGTGCTGAAAGACTTGTGTCCAGTAGGACCTAAAGCACAGTAAGCTAGGGCAGCGGAGAAACCCACTTCATCAGTGTGCTCTTCCTACAGACAGAAACGTGGCTGTAGATGTACCTTCAGTCAAATGAAATGAAACCAGAAGACGGTCTCTAACTTTAAACAGGAAAATTAATAGAGAACAAATATCATTTTGCACACAGGAGTATATTTAATGCATTTGTAATGTTAAAGTTATATCAAAGAAAATATGTATAGTGTATGTGACCTACCCCAGCTCCAAAGGGTTCCCTCTACAGTGAGCACACCAACACACCACACTACCTGCTAACAGACATACCCTATATATGGCAGAGGCAGCTAAACCTGCTTTAGACTCACCTGCACTGCATTCCCAGAGTGGGGCACCCAGAGACAACCATCCTCAGAAGTATGCACACATTTTATTTTAGGGAGATCTAGTAGGTTCATGCCAAATGAGTGTGAGATGGACTAATCTGGATGATTAAAGGACAAAACCTGGAAGTGAACTGAAAAGTTAATTTATTTGACAGCATAGATGTACCTGATAGAATTACTACTGTCTGGGGAAAAAAATTATGTGTTCTTTCACATACAGAAACTCATTTCTGTAGGAGAGCTAGTCCTGATGTAGTATTTCTTTGTATCGATTTTTTTCTATTTTGAAAGTAGAGGTATTTGATCTTGTGTATTTATTAAGCAACTATTATAGCAATTTTAGTCCAGTTACAGTTAGCTATGGATTCCATATTAGTTTATAAGCAAGGAATGGTATTTGTAAAAGTATCATACACAAGGCTCCCTGAACTAACTGAAAAATTGTAAACCATGCCTATTATAAAGGCATGCAGGAAAGTTAATCAAATGAAGGTGGAATGTAAGTATGTCTAACTGCAGGTTGATAAATGCCATATGGATGCTCTTATGCAGGAACAAACCAGCTTTCATTTTGCGTAGCTTAATTCTGTTTAAATTGCTGCTTTTTTATTCTGAGTGAAAACACATGTCCGGGGAGTTTAACATGCTTGAACTTACGCCTGTTAACTTCACCACCTCATTATCCATAACTTTCCCAAGCCTCCCCACCCAAACTTGCCATTAAAACAAGTTATTTCTCCTACTTCTATGCAAAGTGTCTAAGCAAGCATAGCAGCCTGCTCCATGCCACCTACACATCAGTCATGTGGAGCTCTTCTAATGCTTGATTTTTCCCACATTTGCATGTGTTTTAAGAACTTGGTCTCCCAAAGGCAGAAAGGTAACTACTTGAAAGAGTTCAAAGAAAACTGGCCCCTTTCTATGCACCATTTCTGAATTTGTCCCAAGGGCACTGGACCCACTTCTGTCTTACATGAAAAAGATGGAAGAATGGCAATGTGCATCAAAAAAAGACTGTGTCAGACTAGAGCTGATATCAAGCATTAGTAAGAGTGTTGCTTTCTGGCCCTCACCTCTACCAAATTCCTAAAGAAGACAGGCTGCAAGTTGTCCAGTTCTCTACAGAGAAGAAATATTTCTTGATACACTTTTTCCAATTTATTTTTAATATTTAGCATTGTCTATTTCTTACTATTTAAAAATATGGGAGGTAATAAATAGAAAAAAAGAAAAACTAATATAGGAACAGCAATAAACACAAACTGATTCATCACTGAGGTACTAGCCTATTACCCAAACTGTCTGGCATGCGTTTGATGTACGGGATGATGAGAAAAATCTCATAACAGCTATTTCATTTGTGCACTCCTAAGTAGGGCAAGAATATTCAGGACATGTGCATCACCACTAAATAATTCACTTATTGCAGGCCTTGTTTTATGAAGCACAAAGGTAATACTGCCTCAATCTATTTTTGTGCAGACTGACATCAGCCGTGGTTCCCCACCTACGTCAAGAGTGCCGCTGGCATCACACAGACCACTTCCAAGGCCATAACCAAGCAGCTTCCCTCTTCTTATATTCAAGCTAATTTGAATTGTTTGGGAGTCACCTGCTCCAAGCCTATTACTAGTAGCTGCTCATGTAGGCATCCACCCCATGGCTCAGCTCAGGCCACTCCTGCACGTGTGCCCTGACAGATCCTGGCCACTGCCACTGCTGATCCTATTTGCTGAACCTGGGGTTTGAGAGATCGAGGTGGTAGGAAATGCTGTACAGCTGATGTCCCAGTGTGAGTGTACATGACAGGAGAAGATACGGACAGCAGGAGTAGAGTAAATATTCAGTGTCACCACCAGTGGCACCAGCCCAATCTGAATTAAGCAGCTCTACCATACAACAGTGATTTAAGAAAGCCTTGCAGTGATTGCTTGGGAAATAATATAGAAGTGAAAGTTAAAATCTATACCTCTAGATGACTCTGATTGTCACACAGCTCCATATTTTCATGGTCTTTAATGAAGTTATAAATTTGCTCTGTAACCTAGAGGGGAAAAATGCAAACCTGCCTCCTTTGAATGGAAAAGTCTGAAGTCCGTGGATACTGTTGCTACAATACATCTTCATAACTCTGTAGCTGGACTCTAGGTTCCCTTTGACGGGAAAATCTGACTTTTTTTGAAAGCTCTAGAATTATTTTAAGGGAAGTACAGAACATTAGAATTATATCAAGAATTCTAGAATATTAGAAACGCAGTGGTTTCATTTTTACTAAATAATTCCCTAAACCTTGCATCTCATATTAACCTTAGATTATCTAATATGAACACATAAAACATCTCAAACTGTGCCAAGATATCGCGGGTGACCTCAAATTCATCCTCTAAGGAAACACAAATTTGCAGAGAACTTATGCAAGAAAGAAAGCACAGACTTTCTGAACATTTTGCAATCAAGAGGATGGGAGAGAAGGCTAAAAATGTAAAAAAGAGGGAGGGAGCTGAGAGAGAAGATGAAGAGTTAAAAAGTATTTGTAGTGATACCAAATATTTGGAAAAAATACTTGTGAGAGTTGCATATCTTACTTTTTTATTTTTAGACTTCTCTATACTTCTGAGAATCTGGAAAACTTATAAAAGCGAAGCCTACTTGAGAATGTACTCACTAACTACTTAATGTATATTTGCTGCATACTCTAACTGATATATTGATTGAATGGATACACTCTATTTGTGAGTGAACCAAAATTTCAGGGGGGGCTTGCATGACAACATCTGAATTTCACCCTGAGCAAAGGCAACAAAGGCAACAAAGGCGATCGGGTTGCAGTGAGATCCAAATACCTGCAGAGACCAGAAAGTCGATGATATGGCTGGATGATTCACACAGGTGCCTTCCTGCCCAACCCCATATACAGGGGCATGTGGGACTGTGGGTCTGCCACCCATGCATGCCCACAGGTTGCTTAGCCTTTGTGTGCCCTATTTTCCTTCTCCACAAGAAGAAGATTATAATATGTCAGAGGAACTTCTATATTTTCTTATATTAATACTCATACTGCCTGAGACCTCTGAATGAGAGATGCTGTATAAATATGAAGGCAGTGACAAGTGCTTATGTCAAGCACCAGGACAAATAGAGTGGAAAAGCTTTTAAGGCTAATCCCATATATGCACACATGCATGCATGCAGGAGAAGAAAATCTCAGCTTGCTCAAGACATTGATGTACTTCTCAAGAGTTGGTGGGAATTAATGGAGTTACCTGTATGAATACTATGAAGCAATAAAGACTGGAAACAGTTAAATTAGTCTGCCTGCTCCGTTCTGTGGCAGAAACATAAATTACACGCTCTCTGCATTCAAATATCACGTTGAAAGATCTGGTGCATAAATTTGGTTGCATAGTTAAGGAAAAATATTTCTATAGTATGGGAACATTATTTTGCCAGTTAATCCTTCCCCGACACAGGATTTAAAAAAATTAACCTTCCCCCAGTACCAGCTTCCCATTGAACACGTGATTAACATATGCTAATTTTATGAAGTCCTAAAACTCTTGTAAACTACTGTGACTGTCTTGAATTGGATGCAAATATACACAATACTTTTTTACACTCTGACATACTTTCTGCAGATGCTTTGAGTTCCTCTAAGTAGCCACTTGACTAGAGATTATAACACACTTGACTTTTCATATGTAAAGGATAAATAGCTTGAGATATTCTGAAGCTTTATTCAAAGCATGATCAGTGAACACACTGGATTAATATCAGTGGAAACCTAACCTTTGAAAAAACTCCAGTGTGTTCTCACAATAAACATTCTTTTTCCTCTTTTTGCTCTCTGAAAACAAAATAAGAGAGTAATATGTAACATTATAACTATATTACTGTACACAGTGTTTTGGTGTGCGTTTTTCTGTTGCAGTTGTTACTGTAGAAAGAGATGATGTGATTGACAGAGACTTCTGATGCATTATAATGAAAAAAACTAACTGACTTTTAGGAGAAAAAGAGCAGAATGATCCTTCTTAGTACTATATATATTTTTCTGAGCAGAAAGGTCATGATGAAAAAGTAACATAACTGAAAAATGATACAACTTTCAAAAAACATGAAAAAAACCCATTGTTTTTCTGTCTGACAAGCTTAAGATAAAGATGAGACTAATACATACCTCCAAGTACTCGATACTAAAAAGCAGTGACAAACAATGAGGTTCTTGCTTTCTCCTCATCTGCAAGAGTGTTCTGGAGACAGCAATGCTACTGAAGTCGATACACTATGTTCCATCCTGCATACACTTAATACTCACTTGTTCAGTGCTTTGAAGTTAATGGAGACATTCTGAAGTCAATTGGGTTTACCTCAGAGGAAAAGTGGACCCATTAGAACTAGCGCTAACACAAAAGGCTTTGGAAGCAGTCCTGCAGTGCTAGTCAGAGAGATTAGCAGCACAGAGGAAAAGGACCTCTTAGAAAGAAAGGAGAAGGAGGGTGATAAGGAGGAAAGTTGCCCACTCTTTTGAATTGGTAGGTGTATCACATGCTGTCATGTCAATCAACACAACACTCCACTGGTTCCAATCAAATACCTCCTTGGTTCTGCATCACAGAAGTGATGCATATGATGTAGGATGAACAAAAGAGAAGTGTCTAAGTGGTTAGCACAGGTCTGAGCAATTGTGGGATAATGGTTACAGAGATCAGAATTAGTCAGTCACATCTGATGCCTTGAATTTACACATGCAACTGTGCTAAAAAAAGACAGATCCAGAAAATATATTTTACTGCATGTTGTTTAAAAATGTCTCCAAGTTAACCGATTACATCAGTTCCAGCTTCCCACAGTAACACTGGATCAGTTGGTCAAAATAGTTTTTATGATCTAAAATGTAGAATGACACCACCAGCTATAACCTGAATTTGTTCCATGGTTACTGCGTGCATTTGCATATTAATTGCATTTACAGTACAGTATGCAAACCCTTATAAAGTGCCCCAGATAAAATTCATCCCTAAGACTTTTATATCCTTCAAATACATGCATATTAACAAGTAAGGTTTTATCTTTCTCAAGCTGACTCATCTCCTTCTTCAGTAAACGATCACTGTGCAACCCATTGAGTTTCACTATGATTATTGGCAGCTGTAAGAAAGATGTCTTGCACTAATAAGACAGGTGCCATGGAAATTGTGATACATTCATGTCGCTTTATACTTCTGTAAGAATTTAGCCTGCAATTGCTGGAGATACCTGGAGATGGTGATTGTAATTTTCTAGAGTGCAGAAGGACATGTCAGATGTAAAACTGTTACTTCTTCTCTCCTGTACTGAAAGGAAAAAACAAGCAATTGGTAATTTTTCACATACATCATATTGTGTTAGTCTTTCATTCATTTCTAGTATTGCCAGCAAGGAGCATATTCCCTCTTGATTTGAACTACGGACAAATCTGTATGTTTGGTTGTCTAAGGCATGTTGCATGCTCATGGCCATTCAGGCCATGACGACCCTTCCAGACATCCTAAAACTGTCTCTGAAGGCTTGGGAAGTATTTGCACCTCATCCTCTACAAACTCTGCCTGTGAAATTATACAGGCAGATTTCTTCTGACATTTGAATATAACTGCTAGTGTGCTACAGCTGCAGGATGGGTCTAAGTGCCTGCAGTGTGAAGGTGACACATAGTGGGTACATACAAAACAATGGGGTTTCAGTGGGCAAGCAAAGACTACAAATGTTTTTGTCCCTCCTGGTATCACTGGCCGGCACTGCGTGTCACCTTCATCAAATTAGACTGCACATGATCCTGAAATGTTACCTTCAGACAAAGTTTTCAAGGAGGGTTTTCAGATGTGGAATCATCATGGACTTATCATTGCTGTTGGATTTTCCAGTAGTCAAGATCAACAGAACAACATTTTTCATCTGGGGGTGGTAGGAGACCCCATCCAAGTCTGCTATATGCCGACTTGGTTCTGAGCATTGTTGACTTCCAGAGTGGACAGATGCTGTCCAGTCAGCTTAGAAATAACCTCAGCTCTGGAGTGGAAAATGAAAAATTCAGGTTGGTTCAAGGGACAGCAGCTGACCTGCAAAAAAAAGTGGAGTACCAACGAATCATTGTGGTGCCTCCAGACTCTGACCTGAACTTCAGCAGTCCAATTAGACTCATTCCAGATTATTTGCAAGATGACTTATTTCTAAAAAGCCATATGACCATATTTGCACAATAGGAATTCACATAGGCAACCTCTGACACAAAACTGGGCACACATGCAAAGCAGGTCTTAAATCTGATGCAGTTCCATTTTGAGTATGTAACCATATACACTGCAGCAATGCAGCCATTAATATGCACTTACGCTACTTACCAGCAACTGAAAATCTGTTTCAACAAATCTGGATATGGTAGTGCAAAGGTCTCCAGTGTTGTTCAACATCATGAAAGCAAAGTTAACTGTAGGACTCCCTTCTCTGAGAGACTGGAAGGTTCACAGGCATTGATGCCCTGTGGTTAAAATGTAGGACTCTTCTCTATCGTTGCTTTCCCATTGTAATAACTTTAATAATGATAATTAAAATAGATGAGTTATGTGCTTTCTCCTCCTGCCCATATTGAGCAAGAAGAAAACCAAAGATCAATATTAATTAGATTATGTAGTAGACTCATTTAATTCTCTAAAATGTCCAGGATACAACAGAGAAGAGCACAATGAAAATCCCTCAGAAGATAAGATTAGATAGGTGTGATACCCGACCGTCACTAGGATTAACAGAGTTTTTAAAATTGGAATGGTTAGAGGAATCTGAGTCAGTGGCTTGCATTTTTGCTGAGCAATTATTCAGTGATTGAGAGCTTTGCCTAAGTTTCTGATCTGTGACTCCTATTTTGTGACTTCCCAGTGCTCACCTTTGCCATCTACAGAAACAAAAGCTTCAGGAGTTTGCAGGGCTGGGGCAGTAGTCATGATTAACATTAGACTACCTAGTAGGAGCATGGCCAACTTTCAAGCAGGATTTGGAGGCTGTGAAGACAGAACTAACAAAAGAGAGAAAATTGTTTTATCTGTAGTGTAGTGTTTGACTGTGTGTTCTCATTCTCCTACTTTGTCAAGCACAGGTGTGTAGGGGTACCCTTTGGGAAAGTAAGGTGTTGTGGTACTTCCAGTTGATTATAGCCTTTTCCTTGAGGCCATGCTTTGATCACCTCCTCAGGTTACCTCCAGGGCACTCCACCATTCTCCTCTGGAATTTATGATACCTCCAGGACATCCTTATTTGTTGATGGTCACAGTACAGTTCGGGCGACCAGCTCAAGACTGGCAGTCTCCTGTTGAGCTCTGGCTTTCCTGCTGTGGGGAGCGAATGCTGCCTGCTCTAATCTGGTGATGACAAAAGTTAGAGTACAGCATTACAGCAGTAAATCTATCAAGGTCTTGGACTATTTCCAAGTATGAGAATGCTTGTGCTACCAAACAACTCAAATGTTCCCTGGCACAGCTTTGGGCTATGCCAACTAAAACCTCCCAAACAAGTACCAAACACTGTTTGGGTGTTAGCATGGCCAGGTACCATTAAAAACATGCAGGCTGCAAGGAGACACTTGGCTTTGGAAGTAAAGCCTTTTCAGTGCTATGGACATGAATGATTCTATAGTAGCTGAGATCAGTGCTAGAGAATAAGCTGTGCATGTTTAATTCAACAGTGTTCAATTCATTAACTCTAGTCCACCAAGGGACAAGAAAAACAACAATAAAAAAGCTTTTGTTTAGCACTTGATCTGAATATGTTTTGTGAGAAGTTTTCTTGCTTCTCTGATTATTGAAGTTATTTTGACTCCTGCTCTGTGGCTTAATTCCTGCTGAGTCACTTCATGTATCTCAAATCCATCCAATCTACCTGCCTTTGTAAAAGCCTTTTCTTCCAAAACCTGTCTGTGTTTTGGATCTCTTGCGCTTGATGATAATAAACTTACATTTTCTCCTTTATTTCCTCCCAATTTCAATACTCTTTGATATCTTCCCACTTCACTGCTTTCTCACTCTTTTTAATCCTTCTGACTCTTTTTAACACTCCTCATCATTAATTCCAACTGTACTTGCAGATTCATACATATGTACCTTTGCTTTCATTTCCTCTTACGCTCCTTGTTTTTCCCAATTTCTTGTAATACTTTCTTCTGATTATTGTATTGCTTCTTGTAGCATATTCACTGCTTTTGTGATGCCACCTTTTTACCTTAATGTATAATTTCTTTTTTATACTGATACCTTTCCTTCATTATTACAATAGTTGGACACCAGAAAAGTTCCTTCCCTTGCAAAAATGTTTCTCATCCTTCTCTTTCATAAAACAATATTCCTTTGCCTTGTCCTTCTTTCTTATGCTTTCACCAAGTCCAGCTGTAAATAGAAATACAAAACCAACATTAATAACATGGTGGCATAGAAAAATCCAAACTATGGCACTACTGTGATTTCTGAGCACTTTATATATTTAAATCATTGGAACACATACTCTAGTTAATACTGATCTGTAGTTGTCCTTTGATTTGACCATCAGCCTCCTTAAATTCCTTCTGATTTCAAGATGACACCACATGGACAGATCTTTAGGTCTATGTACAGCCCCTGGATAACTCCAGGGAGAACATGGGGACTGAGAAGGATGAGTCACTGCAGTAGGACCTTTGGTCACAATTTTCACAAGCTGTAAGCGTGAAGCTTCATGTAAGGGTACAAAATCTCAAATCATTTCTATTCACAGCAACAAAAGAGCACGTCAGAGCATATATATCATAGCACAGATATGCTTCTTATATACTTGAAAATACTTGAAGATGTGTGTCTTTTTTCCATGAAATAGGTTTGAAAGTATTAAATGCTTCTTTAAGACTGGAAAATCTGAGATTATTTCCATTATAATAGCTTTCAGAGAAAGTTGTCAGGTCTGAGAAATAAAACAGACCTGTCAGTTTCCCTGGTCATTAGGAGCCATATTGCTCCTGCCCACTTCATCCACAAAAGCTGGCTGATATGAAGTTTTGTGGCACTGGAAGGTTTATACTCTCTTTAATTTATTCAGAATAAATACTGTCCATGTGGGATGGAACCCGCACACCACGAACAAAGAATATGTTACATTTAAGAGGCTATGTCTGACTTGGAAGACATATGGCAAAGCTTCCTGAAGTCAGAAATAAAATGTAATACTTGTAATATGGCATGTAATACTTTCTGTACTCCACCAAATTACCAGTAGACAGATTGTGCTTTTTGGAGTATACTGACAAATGTTGCTTCTTATTACGGTTTTGCCCTTTTTATATTACTGTATCATTATTCTTTTTCTTTTATACTCCAATGCGCAATTTAGATGACTACATTCTTCTGCAATTCTAGAATGTTGTTTTACTTTCAGGATTCCTTAGAAAATTATCAGATATTTATTATCCTTTTGCCAATATGAATTCGTCAGTAAAAGTATATACCTTGAGGGGAGCCACACATTGCACTTAGCCAAGCCACCCAACCATTCCAAAGGTAATAAAACAGTATTTATAACCAAGAATAAACCACAACATTCTTTCTAATGAGATTTCAGGGCTGATTCTTGTTGGCAGCCATTTTACATTTGTGATGCTAATAATGAGTGGGAACCTGATGTTAATAACTAGTGGCTGTTTGCTTTTATAATCTTTTCCTAATAATTTTAGCACAGAAGCACACTTCCCTGTGTTTCTTACTGGTTCAAGTGGGGCATTTGTGTTAGGGCAACATAAATGTAGTTTTAGCCTAGCATGGTAGCTGAACAAACCACCTCCTCAAGCTTGTGCCCCCCCCCAAAAAAAAACCACAAGGCCCACGTAATACCACCTATGGGGGTGTATTTTCCCAAAGGAACAGAAAACTGCTCTTTTGAGATGGCAGCTCCCCACACACATCCAACAGGGTGGCCAATGCTCCCGAAAAGCCCTCTGCATTTGCAAGGATACAACCACTGCCCCTCTGGTGCCAGCTCACACCTTGCCCATGACAGCATCACTCTTTCCCCACAGCAGCACCGCATTGCTGTGAAAATCCACTGACAGCCTCAGATGGAGTAACTGTGGGATGCAAAAAGACAAGAGTTCATCACACTATCAGGGATACTTGTACTTTTCAGTGACAACACGAAGTAGCCACCTGACTCCTTATGGGTGGAAATGAGAAATGAATACAATTTGGTACGGAGAAGAGATATGATCAAAGGAAAGTTAATTCCCTTCACCATGGGAAAGGCTGGGAGAAATTCTTTGGCAGGCAGCAATGTAGAAGAATACGTCAGCTGATCAGGGTGGTCCCTCCTGATCTTAAAGATCTATTAAGTCTTTGCACATCCCCACAAACCTAGAAAACAGGGAGGTCTCAGCAGGTAATTAGTTGAGTCCACTGCTCAAGAAGGGCAGTGGGACTCAAATTGTGTATGGAATGATTTCTCTTTTTTTTATTTTAAATGAAGAAACCTAATTAAAATGATAGGCATTTCCTGGGGAAATTCTCAGCCTGTTCATTTTTTAAGTGCCTTTGTATTACAAAAGGTATTTGAAGTCCTTGAATTTTTACCCTTTAGCCACCTTTAATCTAATTTCTAATCTCTTAATAGCTTTAATTGAGTTCTGAATACCTTAAATTATTAAACATCTTTGGGGGATTACAATTTGTATTTCTGATTATACAAAACCAACATCAATTGCACATACACGTGTACTCCTGCACTCCCCACTCCCCTCATATTTATGTCAAGTTGAACTATCGGAAATGTAAAGCATATTTATGGGCAAGATATTTGCGTTTCAAACAGTATTTTAAAATGCTTGGGCTTTCAGGCAAGTTGAAGGAAGCAAGTGGTGAGAAAAGAGGAAACAGCAAGATCTCAGTGTATGTCCTAAATTTTTTCATTTTCTTTTGGCCTCTTTGTCATATCATTAGAGGCTATCCATGGACATGGAGTGAGTGACAGCTGGCTGCCTGTGGGGTGGTGGGCCATGCAGCCCAGTATGGCACAGGTGGGATAGCTGCCTGCTCCTCTCAGCCAGGATAGACCTCCTTCCCACACACCAGTGCCTTCACACTTCCCTGCTGCTCAAGAGTTGGGCACCACTGGTCAGCAGGGTTTCCTACCAACACCTGCTTCCATCCCTGATTCCAAGGTGAGGACTTTTTACGGACTGCCAGGTAGTGGTGGCCCCTATCCTAGATGCCCTTGGAGTCTACCTGCTCTTTTAGAGACCCAGTCATTTTAAAACCACCTGTTCCCAGAGCTGTACCCTGTTGCGGTCAGGGCAATCCACGACATGTAGAAGTTGTGGACCAAAAAGACCATCTTTATTGATTTTACAAGACTTTTTATACCCCTTTCTGAGCTGCGCGTCCATGCATGATTGGTTTAGCTAAAGACCAACAGTTCATAATTGGATGACTCCTTCTCAGTTGTAACTTAGAATCAGAATCATAGAATCACCAGGTTGGAAGAGACCCACTGGATCATCGAGTCCAACCATTGGGTGATTCCACCTGGGTCCTGGCAGCTTCCTAACCTTCTTTACTTGGCTCTTCTTGGCGCATTTCAGCTTCTCCAAGGATACACGGGCAACTATTCAAGGCCAATGTTTAAGTTCACACACTCTAACTCCTTGGACCAGCCAAGGTTTCCCACAGTACCCTCCTCTAGGTCTTACCCCAGACCCTCTCTTCATCCTCCTTTCACTCTTATCTCTCTACCTGCTGTTCACAGAGCCCATGGTGTGACCCTCCAAGTTGGCTTAGTTCTCTAACTCTACCGATGTCCCTTTGTTCCTCTAAACTTTACTGATCTGCCCTGCCTCTATCCTTTCATTCCCACTTCTCCCTGGAAGATGCCTGTCCTGGCAGGTATAGCAATCCTTGCATTGATGAGGCATAGGCCCAGACATCACTCTGAAGGCAAGAAGACTCTGGGGAACAGAGGACAGATGGCAGCCCTTCCAGGCAAGGCAGTGTCTTTATTCAAGAAGAAGAGCAACTTAGTTTACACCTCATCCCAAACTATGGAATTAAATACTCTCTAGTAATGTGGATACAGTATCCAAAGCAGATATTTGCAGCATGAGCTAATAGGGATGGAAGAATTAAATTCTTATCAAAGAAAGCCTCCCTTGTAAAAATCAGGAATTTATTTCTTACCAAAACATAAACAAGCTTTCTTAACTTGAAGAAAGCAACAGCTTTTCCAACTTGTTTGCTTGTTTGTTTATTAGATCTTAGCTTTAGTTACTGCTGGCTTACCTCCACTTGTTTTCATCTTCCTTCCTCTTGAAAAATCCACTTTAATATCCAGCACCAGAAAGAACACCTTTTGAGAGCTAAACCCTAACTTCAGGAATAAGATTTCAACTTGTCATTGCTAAGCATATTGCATGTTTTCTAGAGACCCTAGCAGAAAGTCTGTGAAATTTCTGGGGAACCCACAGTTAAGCCTGTACCTGTCACTGTAGCCACTGTAGAGTCTGGCTTCTTATCCATAAAACAAATGAACACTCAATGTACCACTGTCAAAGTTCGGATTTCATTCTGTCACCAATATACAAGCTGAGAAGTGGTGTACTTCAGGAGCTGTCCTATTGATTAAGTATGCACAAAACGCATTTTATTAGACATACTTGAATAATTTACTGGTATTATTTATGATTTGTATTGCTGCAGCAGCTATGATTTCCAGTTGAACTCTAAGGAGTTTTGGTTTTGACAATGTACCATGACAGAAAGACAACAGCTTCTCCTGTGAGCTTGCAGGTTCAAGGTGCTGATCCAGGATGTGCGCACCCAAACTCCTCTTGCTGGGGCTGTTCATCTATGTCCACAGATATTTGAAGAATATATACTTAAGCAGATACATAATCTATACTTCTGCTTTCAGGCTTGTATTTGCGTTGTAAACTCATTCCTGTTCTTTCTTTTTTTCTTTCAACATTGAATTTTACGATGTTCTTGCATTTACTATCCAGTAAATGGAGACTTAACTAACAAGGATATGTATATTTAGACTTCTTTTTTTAAAAAGGTACTTTTTAGTGCACTATATGGATCAGAGTAATTATAAAAGATGAATTAGGACATAATTCTGCAGTTCAGCATCTGTGCAGAAGCCTGTCCATATTTTACATAAAAGGCCTGACTCATGCAGGTGTGACAGCAAGATGAGGGCCACTAAACTGGAAGATGAAAACAGCCAAAAGACTTTGGTTAAGGCATTTGGCTGAGACACTTTAATTTAGGAAGGTCAGCACAAAAAGTCATTCAGCCCTCCTTTTGACTTCTTACCCTAGAAAGAGAGAACAGTGATAAAATCAGGCAGCAATAAATTTAGATCAAATTAAAAAAATACTTTTATGTAGCACATGTCCTGACTATAGAATTCATTGGTGTAATAGGTCACCAAGTTACATACTGTGGCTGAATAATCTTATTGTCACTTATAAGCCATTTCCCCCCCACAGTTGCTAAGCCAACACTTGTTAGGGAGACTGAAACAAGAATAATTCCTGGAATAAAATAGTGGTATTTACCCCAATATTTATGAGATGTCGATGCCCTGTGCAAAGAACAATAAGGATAATTAGATCCTAGGCTCAATACGTCATCTGTTTACTGAACTGGGGGAGTAAGCTCCCTTTTATCATTCCATAATTTCCTAGAACTACCATAAAGGGGTTTTAAAAGTAATAAATACTGACCACTGGGACAATACTGGGTCACGGAAGCCTCACTGCATAACTTGCCTTAGCTACAAATTACCCTGGCAAGCTAGAAGGATTCCAGTGTATTCTATAATTATGAACAACCGGGCTTCATACACATGTACTGAGAACTTACTTCCCCTCTCCTCACCCGTGAAGAACTTTTCAGCACAATGAGAATTACACAATGGAGTTATAAATTATATGCCATGTTTCAGTCTAATCGTGGGCATTTACTTCTAAACCTTTCAAACCACTGGTTTCTAATTAAAATTACGACACGCTTCTTCAGCAACAATAACCCAGTACATAAGGATCCTGCATACCTTTCAAACCTCTCATAAGGAAAAAAGTCAGACCTTACTTGCAAGCAAAGTTTATTGTTTCAGTGGCTTTAGGTAATGCAACCTCTTTAGAAGCAGACTGCCTCGTCAGAGCGTCGACAAGAATGTGACACAGGAGACACATGTTCAGAGCCAAATTCAAGGAAAATTACAGCATTAAACCCCCAGTTTTCAGTAAAAAGAGATTTCTTCTCATGAATAAGTGCAACCTTTTAAGTGAGGGTCAAGACTACCAAATGCTGCAAGGGAGACTCTTCCCATTACTCCAGGGAGAGACGTTACCAACTCAGAGTGCCTTACTGGCTTTCATTGCTATGACTTCAACCCTGTGTGCCAAAATGGCAGAGCTTCTGTCACTGCCCAGGCCATGGAAAGGGATGACTTAACTGTTGACACCTCAAGGCTGAGGGAACCCTCTTTTTTTCCTCACTTCCCAATATTAAATGTCATCAGCAGCAGCCGATATTCAGCAGCCGACATCATCAGAGGGAACATTTCAATGGTCGTTGCCTCAGCCTTGGCAGGAGAAGCAGGGTGAACGCCAATGCAATGCTGCACAGTGGCCAATTCACCAGCAGGAAAACACCCTTCAATGGTATTTATCTTCTGCCTGGAGCTCTGAAGGGCCACCACCTCCTGAGAGCAGAGGGTGCTCAAAATACACCCACAACCATGCTAAGAGGAATAACTGTTCTTGGGAGGGACTCCTGCAGCCACTGGGGCACCGGGTTTGTGGGAATTCTATCCCCAGGGTAGCCTCCCAGGACACTGCAGCCTGGGGAGACACGGCCAGGAGAGAAGGAACAGCTCCAGGGACGTTGGATCTTCGCACCTGCAGCCGCTGTTGGTGGTGCAGCCAGGGGAAGCTTCCCCAGTTCCAACCCCCTGCTCTCCCGGTTGATCTCAACGAGGTGCCTCTCGCGGCTGCCGGCAGACCCAGGGCGGAGGGGTCGGCACCCCCCGCTCCCCCCAACTTCGTGCTTCCCACCACCACGGCGCCTCCGCGGCATCCAGCGACACCCTCCATCGCAGCCGTTTCACGGCCGAGCCTTCCTCAAAATAAATAGAAATAAATAAATAAATAAACTACCTCCCGCCCACGCAGCGATGCTATTTTTATTTATTTATGTATCTGTAAGGGGCAGCTGGGCCCGGTGGGAGCAGGTGCTCGTTGGCACCTTGAGAGTCATCCCGCCCC